>SJYQ01001128.1:412305-432936 GCA_006410935.1 Redunca redunca | reverse complement strand
TTCATGGGGTCACAAAGAGTCGGACACGACTGAGCGACTGAACTGAACTGAACTGAGCTTCTGTCATGGGATGACAGTGGTCACATGAAATTATATTTCTGAAAATGCTTTTTGTAGAATTAAGTGCTGTTCCCCCTAGGCTGGAGGATCTTGGGAGGCTAAGATGAGTTTCTAAGGAACCATACAGTAAGTGTAGGGTGTCAGGGCTCTCCTGCCTTTTGTGGTCTTGTAAGCTTTTCCTGCTTTGCTGATCCTGTGTTAGGACCTGCTAAACGTTCTCTCCCCCAGCCTTTGGCAGCCTTAGTCGCCAAGTTTGAGTCTGCTAGAGGCTTAACATGGTACACCCTACACTCAGGAGGCCCCAGGGTTTTGGGAACAATACAAGTGAACTGTCATCCAGGCGGGGGTGGGAGGGTGTCCTTTGGATAACCCTAACCCTGTCATTTCAACTCTCACTTTACAGATGGGACTAGTTCAAGGCCATGCAGCCAATAAGAGGCAGAGATGCACTTGATGATGTTACTACACCTCTGTACCTTCCTGCAGCTCCCGCCACTGACCTCCAGTGATTGGCATTTCAATGAACAAATTAAAATCCTGACTTGTAATGATCACCAAGAACTGTGCCTTTTGTGTGTGTTCTCTTAATTGACCTCACCAACTACGCTCTGAGCTAGTGATGCCCATTTGCCCACTTTGCAGGTAAGGAAACAGACTCAGAGACTGTTGATATTAATTTAACAAGAGAGTGGGTGTTCTGTCAGTCCCTGCCACTGTGCATCTATTTAAAAGGTTTGGCATTTGTGGCTGCCTTAGAGGCATCAGACGTGGAAATGAGGAACCATGGAAATGTCATTTTGGCTTCTGGAGGGTTTTCATAAGCTCACAAAACACTGGGACTTTGCTTTCTGGTTGCTTGTTCCTCCTGATATTGAGCTGAGCGATTCTCTGGCTGTGACTTCTTTTCTCTCTTCCCTGGGGTAGTGGTGGTGATGGATTTGCCTACAGGTGCCCAGAGCCTGGCACAAGAAAGCCTTCAGGTTCGTGGTGTGACCGGAAGTCCCCGCATGCCCAGGATGGTTCTGGGCTATGCCTACTGTCCTGGCATCAATGGTAGTATCCCCTTTCATTCTCAGAAGTGTCCCGGATTGGACAATAAATTATATGGTCACCCTGTTGTTCAGCTGAAATAAAACAATAACTTGCCAGGTAAATAAATAACTGATCATCTCAGTAGGGCACTGAGCCATGCCCTTGCATAGTCCAAGCACTGGCTCTGTGATATTGGTGTCGATGTCCCAGATGAGAAAGTTTACAGATGAGAAAATTAACATGGGGAGGTTAACCAATTTGTCTAAAGCACAGTTTAAGGGGCCATCTAACGGGTCCAGAGTTCTGCTCTGAACTGAGTCAGCAGGGTCTCATGCTGGCTATATTTCTCCCTGAAGCATTCAAGTGTCCACTTGACTTTGGGGGCCAAGAGAGGGGCCCCGTTGCCCCTCTCTGAAACTCCTGGGATATGGGGCTAAGGTAAGTCTTCTCTAGGCCTGAGGGCTCCCCTGACCCACTCAGGACTGGTTGTCCTCAGAACAGATGGAAGCAAGGGAACCTCTGGATTTAGGGCTGATGACACCATCTATCCATTGACCCCAGATCCTCCCTGTGAGGGAAGCTTTGAAGGAGGACATGGGCATTTGGTTGCTGGGTTTCCCAGCCCTGCCCCCGGCTTGCTGGAAATGGGTGTAATTTTTCCAGGCATCAGGACCTGCCAGGATTGTCTCGGGGGGCATGGAGAGGAGGGACCAGATGGAGACTGGAGGCTGGCAGAACAGGAGTGGGAGTGAAGAGGCAGAGGGGAGGGGCGGGAATCAGGAAAGGCTGGTTTAAGTTTCTCTGGGGAGTGGCTTGCCCACTCTCTACCCCAGCCCCAAAGCAGCCCTCTGAGCCAGAAGTTGGGGCAGAGAAGCTCTAACCCATCCTTAGGAAAGAAAATCCATTTTCCCTCATTCAGGGATTTTCTGAGGGACTTGGTCTGGGGTGGTCATTGATCTTTTAGGGTGATTTCCCTCGTGCCAGGATGTATGGGTTGAGAAGTGCACTACAGGTGAGGCAGTAAGTTCTGGGGGGCTCCAGAGCCAATGAAGAAGGAGGCATGTTTGGGCGCTGCTCAGCTCAAAGCTGTGGACTTCGGGTTCTGAGCCGGAGTTGCTCTGGCCAACCTGAGCTAGGGAGCCATTGTGACTTCATACATTCTGCCTACAGCCAGTTGCCAAATACCACAACCCAACTGTGCAATCAGCCCCCTAGAACTGGGCTGGGGCCAAGACCCTTGGCAGAATTCCAGCCTTGGAGCCAATCAGACCAGGTTTCAGAGTCTAGTTTGCCACCTCCAAGCAGCGCAGCCCTGAAAAAGCCATCTCACCAACCAGAGCCTCAGTTTCCTCATTGAGAAAGTTTCTCACCAGATTATGATGAGATGAAGAAACCAAGCCAACTCGTGGCTGAAAAGAATATTAGTATCAACTGTTTGTCACACTCAGAAACTAGCACTACCTTTTACAATTGTTATTTCTTTTAATAATTCCAACAAACCTACGAGATGGGTGCCAGGGTTACTTTCCTTTGAAAGTGAAAGTCACTCGGTCGTATCCGACTCTTTGGACCCCATGGACTATACAGTCCATGGAATTCTCCAGGCCAGAATACTGGAGTGGGTAACCTTTCCCTTCTTCAGGGGATCTTCCCAACCTGGTGATCAAACCCAGGTCTCCAGAATTGCAGGCAGATTCTTTACCAGCTGAGCCACAAGGGAAGCCCAAGAATACTGGAGTATGTTGCCTATCCCTTCTCCAGCAGATCTTCCCGACTCAGGAATCAAACAGGGGTCTCCTGCATTGCAGGCGGATTCTTTACCAACTGAGCTACCAGGGAAGCCCATATGAGCCAGCTATTTGCTTTGGTTTCTCTGTCTGACAAAACAGGCTCAGAGAGGTCATTGACCTGCTCAAGGTCACATAGTGGGGAAATAGTGAGACTGTAATTTATAAGTGATAGGCAGAATAGCTGCTGGCACAGCTATTAATAGCTCCAGGGTCTCATCTGTAACATAAGCATAATGATACCATGAGTCACTTCCTACTTCCGGCAAATCCCATACTTATATGCTTTTACTAGGAAAAAAAAAAATTCCGTAATGTTGCATTTGCCAATTTCAGTGGTGTAAAGCACTCCCGGCATGGCTAATTTAAACCTATCAACAACTGCCCTGCAATTCCCAAATATTTAACAACATTCTCTCATTTAACAGTTAGCTCTCACCAGCCTATGCAAACTGGCTCTCATACATCACTGGGTTCCATTATCCTGCACTCAGGGCCCGTAAAGGGTAGCTCTAGTCTCAGTGCTTTAAGGTTCCCTTTTTCTTCGCTGGCAAAGAAGGGCAGCAGCCGGTCTGTACTGAGTGCCTACTATGTGCCAGGAACTTTGCCACTGCGTCTGAACCTAGAACCCCCTTTAATCTTTACAACAACCTTTCAACGAAGGTATTATGATACCCATTTTATAGGTGGGAAAACTGAGGCTCAAAAGGGTAACGTCCATTGGCCAAGGTCACCCAGAGAATAAACGGCAGAGTCAGGATTCAAAGTCAGTCTGCCTGACAAGACTCCACTTAAGCAGACTGTGTCTTGGGAGCTCTGGGTCTGACATGACCAAGTCCTGGCCCTTTCTGAGCCTCAGTTTCCCCATCTGTAAGAAGGAGTTGGACAAATCAGTTTCTAACCATCCCTTCTGGACTGAGTCATCATTTTGAGAGCCCAAGACTATAGTGGGATGGAGATGGGAACTTACATCAATGGAATGAATAAATACCTAAAGGGAAGACTTTTGCTGGTTGATGGTGTACAGGAAGGGTGTATTTCCAGCTGTGCCTGAAGCACGCGCACTTGGAGTCGGTGCAGTGCTACAGAAGCAGCCTGGATTTGAACTCCAGCACCTCCACTTCCTGGCTGTGTGACCACGGACTAGTAGATCCAGCTCTCTGGTTGGTCCTGCAAGTAGTCTTCCCTGTTGTGGAAGCCTAAGGGACAATGAAAGGTCCCTGATGTGGAAATCTTTGCACCAGGTAGATGTGGCAAAGTCCCTGTACCTTTACAAACTCTCACAACTTTCTTCCTTTTCTGGCCCTCATCTCTTGAAGTGGACTGAGCAAAAGCCAACCCTCTTTTCTCCCTGGTCTGGAAGCCCAGAGCAGCTGAAAGGGGATGGGAAGGCCTGAGGTTTCTCTTTGCAGTGAAGGCAGAAGCCAAGACCACCACCCCCGCCCCTCCGCAACCCGTCTGGGCCCACCTCCCTCTGGCTTGCACCGGCTGGTTGCTCTTCTCAGATTTCTGAAAGCCTGTGCTCCCAGAGGAGGCATTAAGGATGGTGGAATGCAGACCCGGGTGTGCGGAGAAGCAGTCTGGGGGAGAGCCCCCACCCCAAACCCCGCCAGCTGCGTCCCAGCCCAGCCCCCACCAGAGAGGAAGAGAAAGGAAGCGGAAAGGACAGCAATCCAGCCGGCTCTCAGAGTTCAGGATTCTTGTGTGGGGAGGGGTGGGGGAGTCAGGAGGACTCAGATCACTTGCAGGGCAGGCAGGCATGGGTGAGTGTGGGGATTTGAGAGGACCGTGGCCAGGGTCCCAGTGTCAGGGCGCTGTTGCTGAAGAGGGAAGGAGAAGGATATGCCTTGAGCAGTGAGTGTTTTCTGAGCACCGTAAAGCTCTTTACCTGCAGAGCCCAGCTGTAACCGGGTTTTCCTGCCCGCAACCCAAGAGCAGGCTCAGCAAGGAGTCATGTCCAAGAAGAAAACGAAGCAATCAACCAGCAAGCAAATGCATGAGATTAAAAAAAAAAAAATCATCTAGCCCAAATCCACCAATTCCCAAATTGCTGCAAAGCGGAGCAGCTCTTTATTGAAGTTCTAGAACACTGGTGAGGGGAGTTAAAAACAGGCTAGTCAGCACAGCCTGCAGAAAAATGTCCTAAAGTCAGCTTGAGACCTCAAGCCCTCTTCTCACAGTGCCTGTTCCCACCTCGCCTCCCCTCCCCTCTGTAGCTAGCTCTTTCTTGATTTCTATATCTCATCTCATCGTCCGGGTCATAGATTCCCGCTTCCTCAGGACAGACTTGGCTTATATCTATTTAGTACTAATAGTGCCCCCTTCCGTACTCAGACGTGTCCTGGGAGAACAGTGAAGGGTGCAGCCCTCCTCTCCACTCCCCGATGGCCTCCAGCCTCAGCAGACTTGTAAGCAAAAGACACCCATAGAAGTCATAGGAGGGAGCAAGACTCTTAACACTTTCACTATCTTGCCCAGCCATCCCAAGTGTTCTCATTTATTCTATACAATACTAACCTTGCCAATCAAGTCCACATTCTAGGGAGGAGGAAATGAAGGCCCAGAGCTTAACACTTGCTCAAAACCAAAGATCCAGGACATCCCCAAATTGAGACTCACTCTTGGCTCTGCCTGAGTCTGAATCCCTTATGTTTCCCACCAGGGCAGGCAGTGTGGCTGGTTGGAGAAGATCAGCTTGGCACACCCTTAATTTCCAAGGGAGAAATCAACAGGCTTCCTCATGCTGTCTATGGAGACCCCAAGGCCCAGAGAGGGTTTGTACCTTACTCAAGATCACACAGTCCGGAAACAGCTTATGCTAGAATGAGGCCCCTTATTCCCCAAGCATCCTTGAGTTTTTCCTGAGTAGATAGGGGGCCTTATTGATGCTCTGGGGCCCTTGGCTGAGCCTTTCTTCCCGGCCCACCCTTGTTGGACCCTCTTCCAGAAGGATGGAGCCAGATCCCAAGCAACTCCACTGCCTCAAGTAGACGCCATGGGCCTGGGATTCGAGGAGTGTCCAGACCCTGGAAACTCCCACTGCTGTTCCTGTTCATCAGGGCCACTGGGGCAGAATGCCACATCAGGAGTGTCCTAACTGCGCCGCTCAAACTTAGTGTGGTCTTCAGGACCCTCTCTTCTCCTCCCCATTCCCCATTTGCATTTTGTGCTGCAGCCATATGGTTCTAGATATTCCCTGCCTTTTCTGGTCATCAAGCCTTAGCACACACTGTTTCCTCTGCCTGAAGTGCCCTTTTTCCTGTCTAAAGAATTCCTATTCATCCATCAGGACCCAAATCAAATACCCCTTCCCAGGGCATTCATAATCACACTGATGGGTCTTATGGATTGTTTACAGTCAGTGTCCTTTATGACTGGTCAGTGACCATGACAAATGGGTTGTTAAATATTTAGATTCTCCCTCTGTGAAGTCTTCCCTGACCCCATACAGTCTCTCCTTCCCACCTCCTGGGCTGTCTTCTGCATCCCTCTGCCTCTTCCCTAGACCATGAGCTCCGGAAGGGCAGGGTCTGTGACCGGGCCATCAGGGTATCTCCCTAGGGCCACAGCAGTACTCCGGCAGGCGTGCTAGCACTTTAGGCACAGGTTCGGCTCCTTGGTGGTGATGGCCAGGATCTGGCAGAGCACCAGGAAACCTCAAACGGCTCCCATTCCTTGATGGGGAGTGCTTATTCTACGGGCTCACAAACTGCACATGCTCTCATGATGGCTCACCCCTTCCATCTGATCTTTACAGATGGAGAAACCAAGGCACAGAGAGGTGAGGAAACTTAGTCAATTTAGTGATGAAACTGGGATTTGAACCCAGGTCGCAACTTATAGTCCCTGCTCTCTCCATGGAGTCTCTGAATCCCAGGCAGCCCTGTGTGGGGAAGGGCAGCCTTAGCTTGGAGACTGTCCTACCCTGTCAGACACCTGCTCAGGACAGTGAGGGGGTTGCTGACGAATATAGACTTACTCCACCCACCTGTGGGGCCCCTGACGAGGAGGGCCATGTGAGACGGACTGACCTTTTGTCCTGGGCCTCCCTTGTCGGGCCTCCAAGGCAAGCCTGGTCTTTGGCTGCCCTTGACATCCATTCCAGATAAGGTTACTAGGAAGTAGTTCTGCAAAAGATGTGGGACTTTCCAGGACAAACCAAAAAGAGAAGACAGAAATGATCCTCCCACAGGGTCATATTAGCCCTGCCCATGTAGGTCTTCTCTGCCTCAGATGTCACCCCATGTCTGACTCTTTGCAGCAGCTCTCAAGGGGACTTGAAGGTGACTTGATGGAACCAGCCCCAGCCTTGAGTCATGAGATCTGGGTTCAAATCTTGGCCCCAGTGCTGAGCTTGGCAAGCCACTTGATCTTTTTGACTCTTGCTGGCTTTGTAAATGAAGGGATTATTGGAAAAATTAGATGGAATAATAAATACTGAGTGCCTAGCATGGGGCTGAAGTTCTCTCTCTGTGTGGGGATTGAATTGGAGTCTAAATATCCCTGTCCCTCCAGAGAAAGTCCCTTGTTTCCTTCCCTGCCAGTCTTGGTGATCTACAAATTCCCCAGGTAAGATCAGCTTGCCCCCTGCCTTAATATAATCTGGTTTGACCTTCATGCACCGGGGGTGGGGAAAGCACAGCACCCCTTTTCCTCTTCTGCCCAGAGCCCTCTCCTCTCAAGCCCACGTGGGAGGCCTGGGCCTCTTTTAGATGAGATTATTGCTCTGGAGAAAGTCCCTGTGCTCTGAAAACCATAGATATCCAACCTGCCACCTCCACCTCTGTGTGGTTTGAATTAATTTTTCAGAATTTGGCTGAGCTCAAACCCAATATATGAAAATCCCAATTTGTTGAACACAAACGTCACGCCTGAGGATTCACTCTTGGGTTTCTTTGAGTTGTCAGCTCCCCCTTGTATGTTGTAAATGAGTCTCCCTTGATAGAATTTCAATCTATACATTTCTCAGGTATTTCTGTGGAGCCAAATAAAGTAGGGTTTACCTGTTCCATGTTCAGGAAGTCACCTGGGCAGGCATTTTGAGTGGAAGTTTCTACCCTGCACTGCACAGATCATGAAGGCATCTCACATCCAGACTCTTTACCTGGAATCAACAACAGGAGCTTACTGCGTCCATTTCCCAGTCTGTGAAACTGAGACCCAAGGAGTGGAAGGGGCTCGCCTCAACTCCTGAATAGAGTTAGGGCAGGTCAGTACTAGAATGACCTCCCCTGATGTTTCTGGAAGGTCTTGAATCTTAAGGCAGACTTTGTAACCTTTCCTCCCCTGATGGCTTCTCTCCTCCTGGCTTCCTGCAGCCAACAATTTGAAGTCACAGCTTCTGAGGGTGACAGCCTGGTAATCTGGCATCCGGTGACTTCTCCAGCCCCACTGCCATGTTCCATTTGTGTTCTAGCTTCACAGAACATCCTTCTGGCCTCTGCATGTGACGTAGATTTGTTGCCCATGTCAATCCCTCTGCCTTGAAGCTGCTTTTGTGGACGGGGATGGTAGGGACAAGGGGATGAAAGTCATAAATGGGCAAGTGTGTAGGAGGGCTGGACTAGGTTGAAGCAAGCTGGATGCCCAAGGTACACAATGTAAGGAGGTGGTGATGATGGTTTAGTTACTAAGTTGTGTCCGACTTTTGTGACCTCATGGACTATAGCCTGCCAGGCTCCTCTGCCCATGGAATTCTTCAAGCAAGAATACTGGTGTGGTTTGCTATTTCCTTCTCTAGGAAATCTTCCCGACCTAGTGAACCCGGTCTCCTGAGCTGCTGGCAGATTCTTTACTGACTGAGCTACCAGGGAAACCCAATGTAAGGAGATGGTTCCTTAAAAAGTTAAACATAGATGAGCACTTTGTGTGTGTGTGTGTGTGTGTGTGTGTACTCAGTCACTCAGTCGTGTCTGATTCTTTGTACCCCTATGGACTGTAGCCCTCCAGGCTCCTCTGTCCATGGGACTTTCTCGGCAAGAGTGCTAGAGTAGGTTGTCATTTCCTCCTCCAGGGGATCTTCCTAACCCAGAGATCAAACCTGTATCTCCTGTGTCTTCTGCATTGGCAGTTGGATTCTTTACCACTGAGGTACCTGGGAAGCCTTCAGCCCAGCAATTCCACTCCTAAACGTAAACCCCAAAGAATTGAAAATAGGGGTTCAAATAAAAACTTGCATGCGAATGTTTATAGCAGCATTATTCACAACAGCAAAAAGGTGGAAACAAAATGTTCATCATCAGATGAGGGGGGAGGCAAAATGCAATCCATCCATGTAATGGAATATTATGTGGCTACTGAAAGGCATTGGGTCCCATCACTTCATGGCAAACAGATGGGGAAAAAATGGAAATAGTGAGAGACTTTATTTTGGGGGGCTCCAAAATCACTGCAGATGGTGACTGCAGCCATGAAATTAAAAGATGCTTGCTCCTTGGAAGAAGAGCTATGACCAACTTAGACAGCATATTAAAAAGCAGAGACATTACTCTGCCAAGGCTATGGTCTTTCCAGTAGTCATGTATGGATGTGAGAGTTGGACTATAAAGAAAGCTGAGCACCAAAGAATTGATACTTTCGAACTGTGGTGTTGGAGAAGACTCTTGAGAGTCCCTTGGACTGCAAGGAGATCCAACCAGTCCATCCTAAAGGAAATCAGTCCTGAATATTCATTGGAAGGACTGATGCTGAAGCTGAAACTCCAATACTTTGGCCACCTGATATGAACTGACTCATTTGAAAAGATTCTGATGCTGGGAAAGATTGAAGGCAGGAGGAGAAGGGGATGACAGAGGATGAGATGGTTGGATGGCATCACACCGACTCAATGGACATGGGTTTGAGCAAGCTCTGGGAATTGATGATGGACAGGGAGGCCTGGCATGCTGCAGTCCATGGGGTCACAAAGAGTCGGACATGACTGAGCGACTGAACTGACTGACTGACTGAAATGAATGGAGTACTGGTGTATGCTACAGTGTGCCTGAACCTTGAAAACATTATGCTAAATAAAAGAAGCCAGTGGCCACATATTGTATGGCTCCATTTATGTAAAAATGTCCAGAATAGGCAAATTCATAGAGACAAAAAACAAATTAATGGTTGCCAGGGACTACACGAGGGGAAAACGAGGAAGGATTGCTAGTGGACATGGGGTTCTCTTTTGGAGTGGTGAGACTGTTCTGGAACTAGATAGTGGTGATGTACTGAAACCCACTGGATTTATGCTTTAAAATGGTTTTAGTGGTAAACTGTATGTAAGGAAGCATCAATTTCAAGTGCCAACCTGTACTTGCATGCCTTGAGGGTGACTCTTCTCACGTTTTGTGCCCTGGTTGCCTTACTCTAACCCTGGTCCTGGTGTCCACAGCCTCGCCACGGGGATGAGAAAATTTTGTGTTTGCTTGTAACCTGTTCTCTGCCCACCACTTCCCAGTAGCATCCTTTCTTTTGGCAGTTTAGTTCATGGGCTGATCATAATAAGGCCATTGGGTAAAAAAGAGGCAGAGATAGGGAATTAAGAACAAGAATTGCTTGGGAATAGTCAAGAAATATTACTTAAGAAAAGAAAAAATATAGAGAAAGGAAGTGGAGAGGGAAAACACACCAGGCTCAATTTTTTAATTTAATTTAATCTCAGATTTATTGAGACATAATTCTCAGACCATACAACTCATCCATTCAAAGGGTACAAGCCAGTGGTTTTGAGTGTTCAAAGGGTACACACTCCCAGTTTTAAGATAAGTAAGTTCTGTGCAACTAAAGTACAGCATGGTGGCTATAGTTAATAATTGTTGTTGTTGAGTTGTGTCCAACTCTTTTACAACCCCATGGACTGTAGCCCTTCAGGATCCTCTGTCCATGGGATTTCTCAGGCAAGGATTCTAGAGTGGATTGCCATTTATCTTCTTCAGGGGATCTTCCTCACCCAGGGATATAACCAGAATCTCTTGCATTGGCAGACAAACTCTTTTAAGCTGAGCCACCAGGGAAGCCCATAGTTAATAATACTGTGTTGCATACTTGAAGGTTGCTAAGAGAATAGATCTTAAAAGTTTTCACCACAAACACACACAAATGGTAACGGGTGAGGTGGTGGGTGTGTTAACTAACCTAATTATGGTAATCATTTCACGACATATACATACATCAAGTCATCTCTTTGTACTTTATACTTACACAGTGTTATATAGTTCATAAGATTTTTCCAGTGGTCTTGTATGGATGTGAGAGTTAGACTATAAAGAAAGCTGAGCACCGAAAAATTGATGCTTTTGAACTGTGGTGTTGGAGAAGACTCTTGAGAGCCCCTTGGACTGCAAGGAGATCCAACCAGTCCATCTTAAAGAGATCAGTCCTGGGTGTTCATTGGAAGGACTGATGCTGAAGCTGAAACTCCAATACTTTGGCCACCTGATGCAAAGAGCTGACTCATTTGAAAAGACCCTGTTGTTGGGAAAGATTGAAGGCAGGAGGAGAAGGGGATGACAAAGGATGAGAAGGTTGGATGGCATCACTGACTCAATGGACATGGGTTTGGGTGGACTCCGGGAGTTGGTGATGGACAGGGAGGCCTGGCGTGCTGCGGTTCATGGGGTCGCAAAGAGTCGGACATGACTGAGCAACTCAACTGAACTGAAAAGAAATCAACCCTAATATTCATTGGAACGCTGACTGAAGCTGAAGCTCCAATACTTTGGCCACCTGATGTGAATGAGCCAACTCATTGGAAAAGACCCTGATGCTGGGAAAGATTGAAGGGAAAAGAAGAAGGGGCAGCCGAAGATGAGATGGTTAGGATAGCATCACCAACTCAATGGACGTGAATTTGAGCAAAGTCTGGGAGACAGTGGACAACAGGGGAGCCAAGAGGACTGTAGTCCATAGGGTCGCAAAGAGTTGGACACGGCTTGTTGACTGAACAACAAGTATGTCAATAATATTTCAGTAAACCTGGAAAGGAAATGCATTTTAAAAATCTAGTTTTTAGTATAGTGACAGATGTGTAATGATATCAGCACAGTCAATTTTAGGACATTTTTATCACCAAAAGAGAGACCATGAAGCCTCAATGTTTATGTCTACAGGGATGAAGAATCCCTGCAAGGACAGGATGAGCCTAAACCAGGATGAAGTATGGCAGCAAAAGGCCCTGTGCTGTCAGGAGGAGGGTTGTCTGGTTGGCTCACTGAGGAGAGCAACCTCACATTCCCTAGTAAAGGTAAAAATTCACATGTCTAATGACCCAGCAATTCCACTCCTGGTTTAAACTCTTGAGAGACTTTTCCATTTGTGCACAAGAAAGCTAAATAAGGGTGTTGGCTACAGCAGTGTGTAATAGAGGAGAAAAGGACATAACCTAAGTGTCCCTCAACTGATTAACTATAGTGTGAAACACACACACAGTGGGCTATCCTGTGACTGTGAAAATGATGACTACATGTGTATGTATCAACATGAATGCATTTCAAAACCATGATGTGATATGAAAAAAATCAAGTTGTAAAAGCATGGATGTTGCCTAGTGCCATATATGCACATTTTTATCATGCAAAAGCAATCATATATAACTTAAAATTTTAGTTTACTTTGGCCTTTGTTGCGGCATGTGAATTCTTAATTGTGGCACGTGAGATCTAGTGCCCTGACCAAGGATCGAACCCATGTGCCCTGCACTGGGACTGTGGAGTCTTAGCCACTGGACCACCAGGAAGTCTCAATCAAATATAATTTTTAATGTTTTATTTTGAAATAATTCCAGACTATAGAGAACTGCAAAATGGAGCAAAGAATTTCTGTATACTTTCAGATTCCCCGAGTGTTAGCATTTTACCACATCTGGTTTATCATTCTCTACCACATATAAAAAAAAGTGTATATATATATATATATATGTATTTATATATAAATATATATATTTATATATAAATATATATATTTATATGTATGTTTGCTTTATCATTCTTCCCCTCTAATCTCACTAAAACCAGATGTTCAAGCTGGTTTTAGAAAAGGCAGAGGAATCAGAGATCAAATTGCCAACATTCGCTGGATCATAGAAAAAGCAAGAGGGTTCCAGAAAAACATCTATTTTTGCTTTATTGACTATGCCAAAACCTTTGACTGTGTGGATCATGATAAACTGTGGAAAATTCTGAAGGAGATGGGAGTACCAGACCACCTGACCTGCCTCCTGAGAAACCTGTATGCAGGTCAGGAAGCAAGAGTTAGAACCGGACATGGACCAACAGACTGGTTCCAAACAAGAAAAGGAGTATGTCAAGGCTGTATATTGTCACTCTGCTTATTTAACTTCTATGCAGAGTACATCATGAGAAACGTTGGGCTGGAAGAAGCACAAGCTGGAATCATGATTGCCGGGAGAAATATCAATAACCTCAGATATGCAGAGGACACCACCCTTATGGCAGAAAGTGAAGAAGAACTAAAGAGCCTCTTGATGAAAGTGAAAGAGGAGAGTGAAAAAGTTGGCTTAAAGCTCAACATTCAGAAAACTAAGATCATGGCATCCGGGCCCATCACTTCATGGCAAATAGATGGGGAAACAGTGGCTGACTTTATTTTTTTGAGCTCCAAAATCACTGCAGATGGTGACTGCAGCCATGAAATTAAAAGGCACCTACTCCTTGGAAGGAAAGTTATGACTAACCTAGATAGTATATTAAAAAGCAGAGACATTACTTTGCCAACAAAGGTCCATCTAGTCAAGACTATGGTTTTTCCAGTAGTCATGTATGGATATGAGAGTTGGACTATAAAGAAAGCTGAGCACCGAAGAATTGATGCTTTTGAACTGTGGTGTTGGAGAAGACTCTTGAGAGTCCCTTCGACTGCAAGGAGATCCAACCAGTCCATCCTAAAGGAGATTAGTCCTGGGTGTTCATTGGAAGGACTGATGTTGAAGCTGAAACTCCAATACTTTGGCCACCTGATGCAAAGAGCTGACTCATTTGAAAAGACCCTGTTGTTGGGAAAGATTGAAGGCAGGAGGAGAAGGGGACGACAGAGGATGAGATGGCTGGATGGCATCACTGACTCAATGGACATGAGTTTGGGTGAACTCTGGGAGTTGGTGATGGACAGGGAGGCCTGGCGTGCTGCGGTTCATGGGGTCGCAAAGACTCGGACATGACTGAGCAACTGAACTGAACTGAACTGAGAAATTGAAGACAGTCTTGTAGCCACCACTGTAATTGAGATCTGGAACATTTCCATTACTCCAGAAGTTCTTCATGTTTCCTTGTAGTCAATCCTCACCCAAACTCCAAGTTACCGGAAACCACTGATCTGGTTTCAGTTCCTATAGTTTTGTGTTTTCCAGAATGTTATATAAATAGAACCATACAGTGTGAGACTTCAGTGTCTGACTTGTTTAATCATTACAATGCTTTTGAGATTTATCCATGTTGAGTTTGTTCCACGTTTCAGCAGTTTATTGTGTTTAATTGCTGAGTACGACTGAAGTGACTTAGCAGCAGCAGTATTCCAATGTGGAAATGGCTTAATTTTGCTTATCTGTCCACCAGTTGTTGAGCATTTAGTTTTGTTCCAAGTTTTGACTATTGCAATTAAAGTTGCTATAAATATTCATTTACAAGTTCTTGTATGGCATGTGTTTTTGTTGCCTGCGTGCTAAAGTCACTTTAGTCGTGTCCAGCTCTTTGCGACCCTTTGGACTGTAATCCACCAGGCTCCTCTGTCCATGGGATTCTCCAGGCAAGAATACTGGAGTGGGTGACCATGCCCTTCCTCTAGTGGATCTTTCTGACCCAGGGATCAAACTGCATTTCTTAAGTCTCCTGCGTTGGCAGGCAATTTCTTTACCACTAGCGCTTCTCTTGAGTAATACCCAGGAGTAGGATTATTGAGTCATATAGCTAACTAAATAAGAAACCACAAAACTCTTTTCCAGAGTGACTGTAAAATTTTGCATTCCTACCAGCAGTGTATCTTTTTAGTTGCTCCACATCCTTACCAGGTCGATGTTGTCAGGATTTAAAGTTTTAGCCATTCTGTATATGTGTAGTGCTGACTTACCATAGCTTTAATTTGCATTGACTACTGAATAATGGTGTTGGGTATTTCATGCACTTATTTGCCATCCATCCATGTGTCTTCTTTGAAGTGTCTCTTCAAAGCTGTTGCTCATTTTATTATTGGGTCATTTGTCTAACTTAAAAGAACTCTAAGGGAATTCTTTGGTGGTCCTTGGTTAGGACTCTGTGCGCTCACTGCTCAGGGGCTGGGTTCAATCCCTGGTCAGGGAACTAAGATCCTACAAGCTAGGCTGTGCTGCCAAAAGTATAAATAAATAAATAACTTAAAAGATTTTAAATTCTGGATCTTAGTTCTTTATCATTTTCTCGCAATCTTTGGCTTTTCTCTTTGTTTTCTTAACAGTGACTTTCATAAAGCAGAAGTTTTTCATTTTGAGGAAGTCCAGTTTATCAATTTTTTTTGTTTTTTTACAGTTTATACTATTTGCCTCCTGACAAATCTTTTTCCAACAAGGTCACAGATATATTTTCCTACATTATTGTCTATAATTTTCATAGGATTATATTTTACACTAAGTTTATGGTCCATTTTGAGTTAATTTTTACATATTGTAAAAGGCAAAGTTTGAAGTTCTTTTTAAAAAAAAATAAATATCTGATTGTTTCAGCATCATTTCTTGAAAAACAAAAAGACTATTCTTTGTCCATTTCATTACCTGGATCCCTTTGCCAAAAATCAACTGACCATATGAGTAGGGGTCTATTTCAGGACTTTCTATTCTGTTGCACTAATCCATAGGTCTAAACCTAGGCCACTATTACACTGTCATGCTTACTGTTACTTTACACTAAGTAGTGTGAATTCCCCAACTTCACCTACTTTTTCAAAATTGTTTTGGCAATTCCAAGCCCTTTGTATTTCCATATGTAATTTAGAATCAGTTTGTCAGCATGTACCAAAAAGAGCCCACTGGGATTTTGATTGGAATTGTGTTTATTCATAATTGTGGAGGAACTGATATCTTAAAGTATTGAGTCTTCTGATCCATGAACATGGTATATTTATCCATTTATTTANTACAGACTTAGCTCTTTACAAGAAGAACTTAATTTAGGTGTGCAGATCTTTATGCCTGTGAGTTGATTTTTGTAGCACAGGTGTGAAACATAATCAATGTGGATTAGAAACCCACAGGATTGCCATTGTTATTTTATGGTAAGAATGTAGTTTTCAGAAATACTTTGAAGTGCCATTTTGTGCACTTTAGGGGAAAATTTTATCTGCCCTCCCACTTATTGAGACGCTGAGAGATTCTTTTGTCCTAGATGTAGTCTGTCATTGTTCTTAGTCGTTTTTCCAGTTTCCATCTTTGTGACTGGTGTTTTATGTCTTTGCAAATTAAATCCATGTTTTCCCCCTGCTCCTCTTTCTCTTTTATACTGAAATAACTTTTGACATTTTAAAGTTAAATTCTTTGATCTCACATTTTGCATCTTCAGATCATTTGACAGGATTTTGAAATGCTTTTAATGAGCTAAGTCACCTTTTCAGGTTATGATAACTCAGTGTTCTCATTGTATGTAAAACTGACATTTTGTCAAATGGTTTAGGTATTAATGCATATAGAACTTTGAAAGAAAGATGAGACTACATGGTCTGAACATTAAGAAATGCAACTCAGAACAGCGATACTTGTAGTTCTATTTTAATGGCCAGGGCCTAATAAGGAGTGAGTAATTAGGGACTTGCCATCTCCGTGCATTTGCTCAGATGTGCCTGTGTTACTATTCCAGCCAGTGTCTCAACAGCTAATGCAAATTAATGGGAACAGTGCATCCAAAAAGAATCTGGGAGTCTCACCTTCAGAAGCAGTTGGGAACCATCTGTAAGGTCTTATGTTTAGGCTCTTTCCCACCGTGACACTTAAAAGTCTGATTAAACATACTACTGAGGAGGGTTTTGGTAACTTTGAAAAGTGTAAGGGCTTAATTTTAGGTAGAAAATGGCTCTGTGTACAGTTGGGGGGAAAATTCATTAGTTCATTATTGTATAAATATGAAATTATAAATGTTTGAGTACTTCTGGGTTTTGTTATGGCTTTGACTCTGCATTGTCCTTTAATTTGCTCATAACGAATAAAAATTAAGGCACCTCTCTGAGCCTTCTGTTTAGGCATAACAACTGGATAGTGATTCCTTTTCTATGTTTAAGGAATTAAGTTCCTACCAACAGGGACCAATCTTATTTTCTTCTCGTATTAAAGAAAGTCTAAAAGGAAAAAATGGTATGATTAAAGGAAGTATGTTTTCCCATCTGAAAAAAATCCTAGGTGTATTTCTTTTCAGGAGATTATATTTTAAAGTAACTTTTTGATGAAATGGTTTTATAGATTTATTCCTTTTTTTGTTTTAGTTAGGTGGGAGTTGTAAAGAATTATTGGGAATGATGTGGTTGGCCTCAGATGATGAAGAATCTGTGTTTAACACCTGTGTTCTTAATGTCAAATACAGTCAACTGCCTTCCTTCTCTGGTATTTATTTTTTCACTCATGAAACAGATACTAATATTGAGTGCCTGCTGTGTGCTAGCTCCCAAGAATACAATAATTAAAAAAAACACAAGAGACCTTGTATCTTGGAGCTTGCATTTTGGCTGGGCACAAAGACACTCAGCAAGTAAGATGATGTCAGTAAGAGGATGGTCGTGAAAGGCCTGGAAGAGATGACCTGTAAGAGTGGAGGCCTGAAAGTTGAGTGGAAGGCTATGGTGAAGGAGGAGTAGGGTGAGAGTGTTCAGGTGGTGGCAACAGCGTGTTTGAAGGCCCTGGGTGCTGGGGTCCAGCCTCAGCAGGATCCAGGGATACCCTCAGGATGGATGGCGTCGGCGAGAGAGAAACTGAGGCAGCCTCTCAGTCTTTCTTTGGACTGCCTGCTTATTTCAAGCTTATGATTCTCTTTTATATAAAAGCATTAGGTCAGAGGTTTGATATTTTTAGTTCTCATTGACCCAGATTTATTTTTCTCCAAAAATCATTGTTGCCCCTCAAAAGGAGTTCCTTCCTCAGCGATTCTCTTATCTACTTTTTCTCATCTATCCTTGTGAATACACTGTAACTCATGCTAATGTCTGGGCTGCACACCACATTCCTCAGTTTATTTCTTATCTTTCTAAGTCCTGTTTGCCCCCAGTATCCTAAGTTCACTATTTCTTAGAAAGGGCTTCTAGCTAATAATATCTCTAAACTCCCTAATTTTTATAAACTATAGTAGAATATTGTAACATTACAGCAATTCTTAAATCTTTAGCTTCTAACTATTTTAATTATTCCTAAGCCCTAAATTCAACAAACTCCTTTGCCATAAACACTTTTCTCACAAATGGGCCTCAGATAGGAATCCCTCCCATGGTCTCAAGCTGCGGCCTCTGTGCTCACCCTGGAACACTCTTCAGTAAAAGTCCTTGAACAAATGTCAGTGATTAACTTTATGAATTATTCTCTGAGCACAGCTGCAGAAGGCTTTATGCCTTCTCTTGCTCCTCTCAAAAACAATAAGCACCTTAATATTCTCTTCAGTCAACTCAGCTGAGGAAAGGAAAACACAAGTCAGAATCACAAAGCCTAACTCCTTCATTCGGTCCAAGCCTACGGAACGAAGGGAGGGGGCTTAGGGCCGTGCCTCTCTTTTGTCAGTAATGCCTAACGTGGCTCCCGACACCTGGGCACCTGGAAACTGGAAATAGACCGGCATAGTTGTCATGCAGTTTGCAGTGGAGGTACTTGGCCATACAAGGGCAGGACCAGTCTTACAAGTTGTGTAACAATTACGTGTGGATTTTATTCCAAGAGCATTGGCAAACATTGCAGGATTTCAAATATGGGAATCACACAGTTGAAGAAGTTCTCTTTGCTGCCCCATGGCAAATACAGTTGGTTTGGGCACAACATCATTGAGAAGGCCATGGCAGTAATTTAAATGAAATGTAGTCTTGGCTGAAGTATGCTGGTTGTATGAAGTAAAGAGAAGTAAATGGATTTTGGTACAGCTGGCAGAACTTGAATCCTTGGTGATATTTTTGCTGTTTTAAGTTATAGTTCTTTTTCATCTTTGCCAACTCAGTCACCGAAGAATGGTACGTTGCTATTATATATTTATGTGAGATTAAAAAAAAAATTTTTGTGTGTGTGTGTGGCCTATTTTCAATCTTTGTTTAAAATCATTTCCTTAACTGATTTTTAAGAGCTCTTGATATCTGTGATCTGTGACAAATTTAAAAAATATTTTGTCTGGTGTTGTTTGCTTTTTAATTTTATTTGTGGAATATTTTGATTGATATTTTTATGGTTGTTTAAATCTGTGTTTTATACATTTGGTGTCACATGTGTTAATGTTAAGAGATTTCAGAAACACGTGAACGTGCATTCAGTTGAGATAATACTTTATATGTGACTTATTTTGAAATTAGTTCACTATACCGTAACATAGTAATATATGTTCAAGGCTTTTTAAGAACTAAGAATTTATTTCACCTGATGCACAGTAGCTTTAGCTATGCTTGTTCAGATCTTTCAATTTTATCATGCCTTAAAAAACCTGCACGCCACAGCTAAGACCCAATATAGCGAAATAAATATTAAAATGCCAAAAAAAAAAGTTAACTAATAACTTCTGTAAACTTATATATTTTTACACCACTGATTTAGTTGCAGGGTTCTAATTTTGTTGCATTAAGTTATAGTAAAGGAAGCCAGAAAACAAAGCCTATTACATTTCTATATAAACCAACAATAAATGTTTAAGTGGTTGTCTCACAGTTAGTGAGTGCTTCTCGTAAACTGTGCTCTTTAATTGTGGGCCTTTGCACTTCTTTGAGGTCCTGCACCCTAGGCATAGTCTCATTTGGGTGAGATTGCAGAATAGCTCAGATACGCAGTATGTTTGAGAGACTGTGGAAGTGGCCCTGTTACTAATTGTGTAGAGCCACGTTAGAACCACGTGGGTGTAGTGTAAGGGACCTCAACTGATGATTTAGGAAAGAGGGGTTCTAGTTCTTGCGGTTTCACCCCTAGATGTATTGCTTAGGTGTAGGGTCTCTGTTGGAAGATGTCTATCAAACCATTCATAGTTTGCTGCTGCTAAATCACTTCAGTCGTGTCTGACTCTGTGCAACCCCATAGACAGCAGCCCACCAGGCTCCCCCGTCCTTGGGATTCTCTAGGCAAGAACACTGGAGTGGGTTGCTATTTCCTTCTCCAATGCATGAAAGTGAAAAGAGAAAGTGACGTCGCTCAGCCGTGTCCGCGACCCCATGGACTGCAGCCTACCAGGCTGCTCGTGGGATTTTCCAGGCAAGAGCACTGGAGTGGGGTGCCATTGCCTTCTGTTTGGGAAGGATGCTAAGATGAGTCTGTAATTTCATAGGCTTTCTACTGCCCCCTGGTGGTATTCTGCCTTAGTCCACAGCTGGAACTTTTACAGATCCCTTGACAACCTGAATCTGTGTTCCAGTGCTGACTGGCTTGATGAACGAGGAGCATCCCTTTTGTGCAGCTGAGCTTTGGTTCTGCTAACCATTGGCCAATTGATAAAGAAGCTCAGTGAAGGTGAACCCTGGAAATTTGGGAAATTACCAGATCGTTGGAGCCAAGAAGACAGCCAGTGATGACTAGAGAAGAATTGACCAGCTGATGGGTATTCATTTTTAAGAGTTAGTATAATTGCTGTCAGAAAAAAAA
>SJYQ01001128.1:350861-411288 GCA_006410935.1 Redunca redunca | reverse complement strand
TTTTCTGAATGTTGAGCTTTAAGCCAACTTTTTCACTCTCCTCTTTCACTTTCATCAAGAGGCTTTTTAGTTCCTCTTCACTTTCTGCCATAAGGGTGGTGTCATCTGCATATCTGAGGTTATTGATATCTCTCCTGGCAATCTTGATTCCAGCTTGTGCTTCTTCCAGCCCAGCGTTTCTCATGATGTACTCTGCATATAAGTTAAATAAGCAGGTTGACAATACACAGCCTTGCCGTACTCCTTTTCCTATTTGGAACCAGTCTGTTGTTCCATGTCCAGTTCTAACTGTTGCTTCCTGACCTGCATACAGGTTTCTCAAGAGGCAGGTCAGGTGATCTGGTATTCCCATCTCTTTCAGAATTTTCCACAGTTTCTTGTGATCCACACAGTCAAAGGCTTTGGCATAGTCAATAAAGCAGAAATAGTTGTTTTTCTGGAACGCTCTCGCTCTTTTGATGATCCAGAGTAACAGTTTAAATTTGCCCTTTGGAGCTCAGAGTAGGTCTAGGAACCTGAAAGCCTTTTTCCTGCAAACAGGAAGGTGACACCAAAAGGTTCTTGTGCCTGGGAGGGCCCCATAGCATCCCACTTGGTTTCACTTCTCAGTTGTCTTCAGCTCAAAATAATCGTTTGCCAGAGTAGTATATTGTGCTCCCTTTCAAGACCAGAGCACAGTCTTTGTGCTTTAAGCCTGCAGTTGTCCTGGGACAGAAATACCAGTAAGGAATGTCAAGCATGGAGATTGGCACTTGTGGTTTGAGGTACGTGCGTAGTAGGTCATGTCAGTCATGTCCAACTTTGTGTGACCCTGTAGACTGTAGCCCACCAGGCTCCTCTGTCCATGGGATTCTCCAGGCAAGAATACCAGAGTGGGTTGCCATGCCCTCCTCCAGGGGATCTACCCTACCCACGAATCTCTTGTCTGCCTGCATTGGCAGGCGGGTTCCCTGTGGTTTGAGGTAAGGTGGAAGAAAACACAGCCAGGGTGGAGCTAGAGCATTCTTCAGGATTTTGTCTCCTTAAATATAAGAAATAAATTAGTTCAGAATAATAGTAACAAACATTCTCAATCACTGTTCTTGAATATGTACTGGACTCTCAGGATAGCAATTCATAGCCCTTTTAGTTCTGAAAAATATTCTTAAATAATTTCTCTGGTTATAACTTCCCCATTTTTTCCTATGCTCTTTCTTGAGCTCCTACTAGTCACATACTAAACTTTCTAGATGACTTTTTTAACATTCTTACCTTTTCTCTCAGTTTTCCATCTTTCTGTCTTGTTCTGCTTTCTGAGATATTTTTTCCAACTTTATTTTCTATTGAAATTTTCATACTTACCATGAGTTTCCAAGACCTTTTTAAAAAAATGAATTTTTTTTGGTACCATTTTGTTCTCCTTGTTCAACATTTCTTTGAGAATGTTCATAATAGTTTTTCTTAACATAATTTCCCTGCTTAGTGTGTTCTTCTAAGTTCTTTTTTCTTTTAAGCTTTCATATTTATTAGAATTTCTTCAAATGTCTATTAATTTTTTTGACCCACTCTTATTTGATAAAAAGCACTAAAAATGCTGTTTGAAAGCACTTTGCATGAGTGGAACTTGTTTGCATGGATTTCAATGCAAGATAATCAGTGCTCTTTTCTCATAAAGTGTCTGGGGTTGTGGGGAAGGGGAGGTCTGCCTGGAAGCTTTCATTCTGGCTCCCAGCATGCTGGGTGTTTAATGAGGTAAAGGATTAGGACAGGTCTGGCAACATCTGTTTGTAACTTTTATTCAATCCATTGCAGTTAATACCCCACCTTCAACTGTGTTCCTGTTCCTTTTCTAGCAACTCTCCATTTCCGTTTTCGAGACAATAAACTTCCCGTCTTCTCTGGTGTTGGGCAGAGGTAGTTGTTCAACTGTGGGAAGTGAGAATCTGATGGTCTTTCAGCCAGTCCTGTTTTCACCTCCGCCTCACCCCCATTTTGCGATGTATCTCTGCCTCCAATTCCTCATGCTTCTAAGGCCTCGTTTTGCACAGTCTGCTTTTCATTTCTCCTCCTTACTGGCTTAGGGTTTTGTTTTCTTGGGTTTTCTCTCAGCTGCTACTAAGTCCATCCGTTTCCCACCCTCCTCAGTTTGTTTTCTTTGCCCTTTTCCCACTCCTTTTTCATCCCTGTATTATCACTTCAGGAGAGTTTTAAGAGGCAGCGGAAATTAATGCGTGTGTGTGTTTATCTGTGTGTGTGCGCTCACTTGTGTCCATCTCTTTGTTATCCCATGGGCTGCAGCCCACCAGGCTCCTCTGTCCATGGGATTTCCCAGGCAAGAACACGGGAGCTGTTTGTCAGTTCCTTCTCCAGGGGATCTTCCTGACCCAGGAGTTGACCCCCTGTCTCCTGCATTCCAGGTGGATTCTTTACCACTGTACCCCCTGGGAAGGCCCCATTGCCCATGTTTAGTTAGATATTAATATATTTAAAAAAATAAGTTCCATCTTTTGATGGACTGGGTTCCACTTTGCACTCCTTTTCTGCCTACAAAGCGTATGTGGGTGCTGGACTGCTTGAGTTTAGGGACTGAGGAAAAACCTGTCAATTGCATTTAAACATGCACTGGATATTTCTGCTCGTTTCCCCTTCTCTTATGACCTCCCTGTAACCTTTTGCTTTCTCCTTTTCATCCTGAGGTATCAGCCCACCGCAGGCCAAGGAGAGAAGCTGGGGTTTTCCTGTATTTTCTTTCAACACACCTGTCTTGCCTTTTCTTTTTTCGCTACCGTGTCTTATTCTTTTATTAATGTTTTAAGCCTCTTTTATATCCTCAGTGCACTCGCGTAACCCCCTCTTTAAACTACTTTCTCAGGCTCATGCTGTTTGTCACCCCCACTAGGTTTGCCTCCTGGTGGATTATGTCCTTACATGATTTATGCTTTTCAGTAACTTGTTTATCCCTACCTGAGGTTAGTTTTTCCACGGGAAATCTGTGAACTCTTGCAGTCTCTAAGGGGGTGTTGTGCATTTACTCCTCTTTTGTAATTTACATTAATTTCTTGAAGTGTCTTTAAAACAGAAGATAGTAAAACATGGCCTCATCTTTTTTCCTAAGCCAGTGACTTTTTTTTCACAGCCCTCATTTATGATAGAGTCAGAGGGTTGTGCAGTCTTTTTAATTCTAGCTAAACAAGCAGTCCAGTGGAAGGGTTTTAGCTCTTATTTTAAAAAAAAGCAGAATGGGAAAAAAAGAGAAATGGAGAGAGGTGTGGGGGAA
Source organism: Redunca redunca (assembly GCA_006410935.1). Classification (NCBI taxonomy): domain Eukaryota; kingdom Metazoa; phylum Chordata; class Mammalia; order Artiodactyla; family Bovidae; genus Redunca; species Redunca redunca. Next base: position 408,032 of record SJYQ01001128.1, on the reverse strand, counting down.
ATAAGAGCCTGGGTTAGCTGTTGTTCCCAGGCTTCTTGAGGCAGATAGATCACCACTGTGCACGTCGGCTGGACATGAGAGCCAGTGGAATTTGGAAACATCAGTTATGTCCTAACAATCTTGAGTGCTGCCAGATTGTGTCCATGACCCAGAACTACAGATTAACTTGATGAATGTTATAAGATAGCCCTGCTGTGTCAGACCGAGAAAGGCAGTTCATCAGCTGAGTGGGAACAGACTCTTGAGAGATTTAGTAATAGTGTTCTAAGGATGAAAACCCAGGGGAAAACAATCGTGATTAGTTGTCATTAGTGTTAGGCAAAGCTTTCCTCACTGTAATGGCGATAAGGCGGAATCTTCCCATGGGTTTTACATTTTGGCAGTAGGCTGGAGAGATGGATATTGAAGAAAATCTAGATGACAGAAGAGTTGTCATTCTGACGGTTTGTTGTTTTCTCTCTGGATTGATGGACAGTATCTGAGACTGGAATTTTTTTATGCACTCAGGTTCAGATTTCAGCTTTATGCTTGTCAGTGGTTTGGCTCATATCTTGAGACTATTATGTTTGGGGAATTTGATCACTTTGGAACCTAATTATACACAGAGGGCAAAAGTTCCAATTATTTAGAGAAATCTGCAAGCCCATTTCATATTTTTAAAGAAAGCAAATGTAGGAAGTATCTGTTTTCGATTTTGCAGTGCTGCCTGTGCATTTAAAAAAAAAAAACATACTTGAAGGAAAAACAAGCTTTTTATTTTCCAAACAAAGTAATGTATCTTTATCAAGGAAATTAGAAAACACTGGAAAAAATAAAGTCCAAAATTATTTCATAATTTTGTCACCCAAAGGTAACGGTTTAGAGGTGATATACACCTTGTAGACTTTTCTACTATGGATATTTGTGATTCGTGTTTCCAAAAATGGTATCATTCTGTTTGTAACCTGTTTGGCAAAACTACACATACATATATATATATGTATATAAATATGTATCACAATAAATACAGAAGTACAGTCTAGTCTTCAGTGGAGGCTTCGTATTCTGTTATATCATGATGTATTTAGTTCTCAATTTCAAGGATCCATCTCAAAAGGAATGATTTTATTTGCTAACCAGAGTCTGGCTTTTGGAATTGTGAACATTGTACATAATAGCAATTTAAAATAAATTAAAGTTTAAAGGTTAAGGCATCAGAAGTAATCTGAAATTTCCTCAACAGTAGATTGAAGCTATGTGATTGTTATTCTAGCCATTTTTTTCCTCTTCTGATAAATACAGTTTTATAACTTCTGCTTATTTAAGTCAATTCTTTACTTGTTAAGTAACAACAAAAAAATTTTATAGCTACTTAGATTGGTTTGGAGAAAAGCAATCAGGAGTTACCCACATTGAGTCAGAGAAAATGTAAAACACCTACCTCATGAGTCTTTGATTGGGCTGCATTGCCCTAAAAGGTCCATTAGGTTACTGTTGATCTTTATGGAAAGTTCTAGTAGATGTAAAGACGTTTATCTGGACTGGAAGCGTTTACAAAAAGGCAGTTCATCTATTCCGTGATAAAATAATATCAATACTTTGTGTTTCTCTTTAGGAGGTTTTCCACAGGTAATTTCATGTTATAAAATCTGAGCTAAATATTACATGCTCACCCAATTTTGACCTTTTTTAAGTTGGTTGTGTAAGCCAGTGGAGCAGCACCACATGGGTGCCCCGGGCTGCTCTTGCTTTTAGAGAGTTGACACGTGAGCCAGCGTTCAGGTCGCAGTTATGCATGCTTTGTTTCCTACTTGCTCTTGCCATTGCCAGCGTTTAGAAACTTCTGAAACTTCCCTATAGTTTCTTCCCTGACATGCCAGCTATGTTTGTGCAATCTTGGGTCCATCGTGCCTTTAACAACTCATAAAAATTCAGTTCTTTGTATTAATTTTATATACTGCAACTGTACTATATTCATTGATTAGCTCTAGTAATTTTCTGGCTGTGTCTTTAGGGTTTTCTATGTAGAGGATCATGTCATCTGCAAACAGTGAGAGTTTTACTTCTTCTTTTCCAATCTGGATTCCTTTTACTTCTTTTTCATCTCTGTTTGCTGTGGCTGAATCTTCCAAAACTGTGTTGAACAGTAGTGGTGAGAGTGGGCACCCCTGTCTTGTTCCTGACTTTAGGGGAAATGCTTTCAATTTTTCGCCATTGAAGATAATGTTTGCTGTGGGTTTATCATATATGGCTTTTATTGTGTTGAGGTATGTTCCTTCTATTTCTGCTTTCTGGAGGGTTTTTATCATAAATGGGTGTTGAATTTTGTCAAAGGCTTTCTCTGCATCTATTGAGATAATCATATGGTTTTTATCTTTCAATTTGTTAATGTGATGTATCACATTGATTGATTTGTGAATATTGAAGAATCCTTGCATCCCTGGGATAAAGCCCACTTGGTGATGATGTATGATCTTTTTAATATGTTGTTGGATTCTGTTTGCTATAATTTTGTTAAGGATTTTTGCATCTATGTTCATCAGTGATATTTGCCTGTAGTTTTTCTCTTTTTTTGTGGCAGCTTTGTCTGGTTTTGGTATTAGGGTGATGGTGGCCTCATAGAATGAGTTTGGGAGTTTACCTTCCTCTGCAGTTTTCTGGAAGAGTTTGAGTAGGATAGGTGTTAGCTCTTCTCTAAATTTTTGGTAGAATTCATCTTTGAAGCCATCTGGTCCTGGGCTTTTGTTTGTTGGAAGATTTCTGATTACAGTTTCAATTTCCGTGCTTGTGATGGGTCTGTTAAGATTTTCTATTTCTTCCTGGTTCAGTTTTGGAAGGTTATACTTTTCTAAGAATTTGTCCATTTCTTCCAAGTTGTCCAGTTTATTGGCATATAGTTGCTGATAGTAGTCTCTTAGGATCATTTGTATTTCTGTGTTGTCTGTTGTGATTTCTCCATTTTCATGTCTAATTTTGGTGATTTGATTCATCTCCCTTTTTTTTCTTGATGAGTCTGGCTGATTTATCTATTTTATTTATTTTCTAAAATCCCTTGAATTCCTATACACTAACAATAAGAAAACAGAAAGAGAAATTAAGGAAACAATCCCATTCACCATTGCTATGAAAAGAATAAAATACTTAGGAATAAATCTACCTAAAGAAACAGAAGGTCTATATATAGAAGACCATAAAACACTGATAAAAGAAATAAAAAATGATGCAAATACAATGAAAAATATACCATGTTCATGGATTGGAAGAATCAATATAGTGAAAATGAGTATACTACTCAAAGCAATCTACAGATTCAATGCAATCCCTATCAAGCTATCAATGGTATTTTTCACAGAACTAGAACAAATAATTTCACAATTTGGATGGAAATACACAAAAACCTTGCCTAGCCAAAGCAATTTTGAGAAAGAAGAATGGAACTGGAGGAATCAACCTGCCTGACTTCAGACTATACTACAAAGCTACAGTCATCAAGACAGTATGGTACTGGCACAAAGACAGAAATATAGATCAACGTAACAAAATAGAAAGCCCAGTGATAAATCCACGCACCTGTGGACACCTTATCTTTGACAAAGGAGACAAAGATATACAATGGAGAAAAGACAATCTTTAACAAGTGGTGCTGGAAGACTGGTCAATCACCTGTAAAAGAATGAAACTAGAACACTTTCTAACACCATACACAAAAATAAACTCAAAATGGATTAAAGATCTAAATGTAAGACAAGAAACTATAAAACTCCTAGAAGAAAACAGGCAAAACCCTCTCTGACATAAATCACAGCAAGATCCTCTATGACCCACCTCCCAGAGTAATGGAAATAAAAGCAAAAATAAACAAACAGTACCTAATTAAGCTTAAAAGCTTTTGCACAATGAAGGAAACTATATAAGCAAGGTGAAAAGACCACCTTCAGAATGGGAGAATATAATAGCAAATGAAGTAACTGACAAAGAATTAATCTCAAAAATATACAAGCAGCTCACACAGCTCACTACCAGAAAAGTAAACGACTTAATCAAAAAATGGGCCAAAGAACTAAACAGACATGTCTCCTAAAGAAGACATACAAGTGGGTAACAAACACATGAAAAGTTGCTCAACATTGCTCATTATCAGAGAAATGCAAATCAAAACCACAGTGAGATACCATCTCACTCCAGTCAGAATGACTGCTATCAAAAAGTCTACAAAGAATAAATGCTGGAGAGGGTGTGGAGAAAAGGGAACCCTCTTACACTGTTGGTGGGAATGCAAACTAGTACAGCCACTATGAAGAACAGTGTGGAGATTCCTTAAAAAACTGGAAATAGAACTGCCATATGATCCAGCAAGCCCACTGCTGGGCATACACACTGAGAAAACCAGAATTGAAAGAGACACATGTACCCCAATGTTCATCACAGTGCTGTTTCCAATAGCTAGGACATGGAAGCAACCTAGATGTCCATTGGCAGACGAATGGATAAGAAAGCTGTGGTACATATACACGATAGAATATTACCCAGCCGTTAAAAAGAGCACATTTGAGTCAGTTCTAATGAGGTGGATGAAACTGGAGCCTATTACACAGAGTGAAGTGAGTCAGAAAGAAAAACACCAATACAGTATATTAATACATACATATGGAATTTAGAAAGATGGTAATGATGACCCTCTACGCAAGACAGCAAAAGAGACACAAAAAGAACAGACTTTTGGGCTCTGTGGGAGAAGGTGAGGGTGGGATGATATGAGAGAATAGCATTGAGACATGTATATTACCATATGTGAAACAGACGACCAGTCCAAGTTCAATGAAGGAGGGAAGGGATGGGGAGAGAAGTGTTCGGGATGGGGGACACATGGGGGACTCCATGGACAGAGGAGCCTGATGGGCTGTAGTCCACGTGGTCACAAAGAGTCAGACACGACTGATCAACTGTAGCACTCAGATTCTGTAGTGTTACAGAATAAAGAGTTTATGTGCAGCTTTTATTCCTCTTTTACATCTTCCCAGTTCCGAGAACTAAGTTTAAAGATTTGAGCTCTGCATTATTTCTCAACTTTCTCCCAGTAATGGATTCAGGGTTGCATCTCTGGATGATGGTAGTAATAGTAGTTTTCTGAGTCCAGCCTTGCATACAGGCTTCTGGGTCTATGTTAGAAAGCACTTTGCCTTTCCCACCTCAGACACAACCGTATGCTATAAATTGACTGTGTAGGCCCAAGGGACAGTCACTGTCTCACTTCTCCTCCTACAGCCAGGCTCTGGGGTCTCTGAGTAAGTCCTCATCTTTTCGCTGTGGCCTTTGAAGTCCTCATTGTATGCATGCTCAGTCGTGTCCGACTCTATGGACTGTAGCCCACCAGGCTCCCCTGTCCATGGAATTTTTCAGGCAAGAATACTGGAGCGGGTTGCCAGTTCCTACTCCAGAGGATCTTCTTGACCCAGGGATGGAACCCGCATCTCTTGTGTTTCCTGCATTGGCATGTGGATTCTTTGCTACTTACTGTACCACTTGGGAAGCACCCATACTACACTTAATCTTAGCTTTAGCCAAAAGGCTGGAAAGTACCGAGTAACTGCCTAATGGTTACTGCCATAGAAATGAGTTTTTTCCTTATTGTGTGATTTCAGCATTAGCTTCAGGAAAGCTACATGTGTGCCTTTATTTTCAAGCTTCCAATCTTGCTTGAAAAAGAAACTTTCTTTTCTCATGAAATTTGGAAAGATGTGCTTACTCCTGTGTCCGAATGATTTGGGCTTTTAAAAAATGCCATTTGGAACTGGATGCTTCATTTAATAGTAATGAGATGTCACTATGGGCCCTGGTGGGCATTAGAAAGGAAGCAGGACATTACAAAAATAACAACACATATTTCTTGGAGTATTTAATAGCTCTCATTCCTTTTCCATGATTGTCACAGCCCATGTGAGGACAGGTAAGGTAGGTAGTTGTTAATGCCATTTTCCTTCAGAAGCTGAGCTTGAAGAGGTTAAAGGATTTTGTCAAGAAAGGAGGTAGCTGGAGCTCTTCCGACCACATCTTGCACACAAGACAGTTAAGTTGTATTTTGTGGCATCAGTATTAGAGGTGTACAAATTCAGAGCGTGGGGAAAGATTGTGAAGGAGTGACCAGGAGAGGCTTTGCAGAGAAGGACCTTACAGACTAAAGAAGAATCTGGACTTGTTGAAGAGGAGCAGACAGAGCCCTCCAAGTTGGGGGTTGCGGATCACAGGCACTGTCTTAAGGAGTGAAGAGTTTTTTTGTTCCAGTTAATTAATGGAAGCTATTGGTTTATTTTGCTGTCTCTTTAAGAATTCCACTGGTTATTTTAAACTGCCTGATGGACTTGTTATTTGCAAGATTAGTGTTTTTTCATTTGGATAGAAGCTTACAGTGCCAGAATGTGTGTGTGTGTGTGTGTGTGTCTCTTTCTCTCTCTCTCTCTCTCATGGCCCTGTATTATCTCCTACCATTTGATATTTTTCTGCTTTGAAGAAGATTGTGTCTGAGGAGGATATTATCTGCCTGTGTTTCCCCATCAAAGAGAAGTGAAATAATACCTTGTCCTTGGTCTGGTCTTTGTGGTTCTGAGGGATTTTCCCCTCCTGGTAGACTTTCTGTATTGGGCAAGGGGAGAAATGAAGAACTTGTATATATGAAAAGCCCATGTTCATTTCTTTGAGCCTGAACATTTAGTCACTAATTTAGAGTTCTCATAGCCACTTCAAGGTGTTGAGCATTCCCTTGGCTCTATCCTGATTGCTGAGGGATATTTGGGGAGAGGCCTGGGATCTGATGCCAAGAGATTTCCTTTCCTACAGGACCTTCTACCAGGACTCCCATTTGGCAGATGTCTTCTTGTCACTCTAGGTAGGTTAGTGGTGATTGAAGCCCCTCTGTAGTGGTTTTTAAGTGGCCAGAGATTCACTTTGGTTTCATTTCACTTTTATTTCTCTCTGGAGGATACCCATCTTATTTTCCTTGACCATTCAAATTGTTTGAAAGTGGTTTTGAGTATCAGTGGCATTTTCAGTAGGTTTACTTTCCATTAAACCAGCTACATGTTGCTAGTTGTAAGGGACATTTCCTTGGATACTGAGACAATATTGACTGAGCACCTTTTGGCCCCTTTGAAGTTGAGACGTGTGGACGCTTAAGGTTGTAGCCCTTGCATGGTCCCTCAGAGTCCCCTGGGGCAGTCTAGACAGACCCTTAAGCACAAGGTGATACGTCAGGAAGGTGCAAAGCATTGTGGGCTCTCAGAAGAGAACTCTCTTGCAAAGCCTGGACTAGCTGTCATACTCTACCACCATTTGGTTGGTAGTTATTTAGACTGGAAAGTTGGGAGTTAGACATACTGTCCATTTTCATACCAGAGTTGGGTTTGAGGGGTTCAGTAGAGACAAGTTTGTTCTTTGAAATTGGAAGGGCTGAGTTCAGGTCTTATTTGTGCCTGTACCTCCCAGTGGGTCCATTGGGAGCTCATAGTTACTAGGGAGGAAACGGGATTTAGAGCAGCACAGCCCAGATGAGGTCAGTTTAAGAAGTCCTGGTAGAGTTTCTTTACTGGAGGATTTCCAAGCGCTTCTGACATACTACTGTGTACTGCTAGCCCTTGGAAGGATTACTCTGCAGTTCCTAGGCTCATTTGGATTTTTTAAAACTTGGAGCATTTTCTCAGATTATTATTCCACAAACCATACTTAGGGAACACTGTCATTCCTAATTTCTAGCTCTTAAACCTGCAAATCTGTGCAAGTTTTTTTCAGCTAACACAATGTTCTTTTGAGAAAAGAAGTTAGTCCACAATTGGACAGTGCCTTTCATCATGAGCTATAGTGAACAGTAGCTATTGGTTATGCTATAAAATCTGAGAAAGTAAGAAAATATCATTTTATTTTTAGGCATAGTGACATATAACATTTTAGTTTTATGTTTGCAGCATAATTCATTACTTTATATACTACAAATTGATCCCCACAGTAAGTCTAGTTATCATCTGTCACTATATAATTGACTTCTCCTTCATCTATCTCACTTACCTCCAGCCCTCTCCCCTCTGGTAGCCACCAGTCTCTCCTCTATAAGATCTGTTGTGTTTATTAATTTGTTTTTTAGATTTCACAGATAAGTTATATCAGGCAGTATTTGTCTTTCTCTGTCTGACTTATTTCACTTAGCATAATAACCTCTAGGTTCATACATATTGACAGACTTGTCACAAATGGCAAGTGTGCACTGTTGGTGGGTATGTAAATTGGTACAGTCACTATGGAAAACAGTATCACTTCAGTTCAGTCGCTCAGTCGTGTCTGACTCTTTGCGACCCCATGAATTGCAACATACCAGGCCTCCCTGTCCATCACCAACTCCCGGAGTTCACTCAGACTCATGTCCATTGAGTCAGTGATGCCATCCAGCCATCTCATCCTCTGTTGTCCCCTTCTCCTACTGCCCCCAATCCCTCCCAGCATCAGAGTCTTTTCCAATGAGTATGAAGGATCTCAAAAAAATTGAAAAGAGAACTACCATGTGATCCAGCTATTTCACTTCTGGTATTTATCTAAAGAAAACGAAAACACTAGTTCATAAAGGTCTATGTATATTCCCTTTGTTCATTGCAGCATTATGTATAATACCCAAGATACAGAAATAATTGAAGTGTCTGTCCATGGATCAATGGATAAAGATGTGTGCACGTGTGTACTACTCAGTGGAGTACTACTCAGTCGTAGGAAACAGAAAGTGCTGGGTTGCACATCCTCAGCTTTCACATACGGATCTTAAATTACTGACACCAGCCCTGTGAAGGAGACCTTTGGTCATGGCCATTTTGCAGATTAGTAAGCTGAAGTTCGAATAGTAGGTTATGCATGGAGATGCTAAAAGTCAAACTATGGTCTGCCTTTTGCCAAAGGCCACATTTCATTAACCACAATGCTTTGTTATACAGCTCAGTCTTAATTTTAACTTCTCTTGCTTTTTAAAAAGTTTTAAACGATTATTACAAAATTAATATATATTTACTAAAGATACGTAGGTGAGAGAGAAGTAGAAAATGCCCCCCAAGCCCATCATCAAGTAGAAGAACTTCAGTCAGTATGTGATTTCTTTCCCATTGTTTTATGCAATGTTATGTTCATTAACCATATTTGTGGTTAAATATATGTATGTACAACATATATACATTTTTATACTCTCTCTATATTTTTTAATCTCCTTACAGATGTGCATTTTGCTTATTGCTACATCACTGATAAAGTATGTTAATAAATAAACACACTGAACCAGGACTTGGAAACTTAACTTGTAGCTCTGTTGCTTGACTGTAGGCAGGTTCATTGACCTTCCTGGAACTCAGTTTCCTTGTGGATAAGTGAGGATCAGATCACTGGTTTTGAAGCTGTGGTTTTCTATACAATCTCCTGTGGGCTAGGAGTTGAGATGTCGTCAGAGCACAGAGGACCCTGGCCCTTTACTCCCATCTGTTTTCACTCAAGCATCCACTCTTATAACTCTTTTATAGATTGGAGGTCCAAGCACATTTGCAAAGAGGAACTCGCTGATTATTTTGTGGAAGAGTATAAAATTGTTGGACCTGATGATCCTGAAGCTCGACACTTCTATGATTCTATTTTACAATGTCTGTTAAGTTCTGTGTGCTCTGTACATTTGGAACATTTCTTCACCAATCTACACTAATCTAGAGTGGTAGATTAAGCAGATTTGCTGCAGTCTTTCAGCTGATCTCAGGAACCACGTAATAAGCACAAAAATAATCCCAGATCAGTGCTGAGCAATGTTCAAAGCACTGTTGAATTGTTTCTCAACAGATTTACCACTGTCTTTGACTTGATCCATCTCAGGTCCAATTTAATGCCTCTTTTGGGAATACTAACCAGGGAGTCATCGGTTTCTTCTAATATATTTGAAAACTATGGACCCCACCAATAACTGGTTTTCCATTTTCCTTATGCATGTGAAGGTTATGAATCTTGAGGGGTTAATTTGAAAGTCCCAGTAGCTTGACTTGTTTCTCTTGCCTCCACAGAAGGAAGAATGTTCTTCAGAAATGAGGTGAATTAATGCTCGGGCACTCAAGAACCCTGGACAGCTACATGAGGTGTTTAAAACCTGCCCTGACCCTCTCGCCACACAGCTCTGTTATGAGCCCTGACAGGATGAACGCAGCGTGGAGGGACGGTGTCCTGCCCTGTCGGAACGGTGACTGCTGACCCACCGGGAGCAAGCAGGGGGGCCCCACGTTGTCTGCCAGCACAATGAAGGAGGTGGTCTACTGGTCACCCGAGAAGGTGGCAGACTGGCTGCAGGAGAACGCTATGCCAGAATACTGTGAGCCTCTGGAACATTTCACAGGCCGGGACTTGATCAGCCTCACCCAGGAGGATTTCACAAAACCCCCGCTGTGCCTAGTCACCTCTGACAACGGGCAGCGGCTCTTGCACATGATAGAGACCCTGAAGATGGAGCATCACTTGGAAGCACACAAGAACGGCCACGCCAACGGGCACCTCAGCATTGGCACCGGCGGCCCCTCCCCTAACGGCAGCTTCAGCATCAAGGTCAAACCCAACGGGATGCCCAATGGGTACAGGAAGGAAATGATCAAGATCCCCATGCCAGAGCCGGAGCGCTCCCAGTACCCCATGGAGTGGGGCAAGACTTTCCTGGCCTTTCTTTATGCACTTTCCTGCTTTGTTCTCACCACAGTGATGATCTCGGTCGTCCATGAACGAGTACCTCCCAAGGAGGTGCAGCCTCCACTACCGGACACGTTTTTTGACCATTTTAACCGGGTGCAGTGGGCCTTTTCTATTTGTGAGATTAACGGCATGATCCTTGTGGGGCTCTGGTTAATTCAGTGGCTGCTCTTAAAGTACAAGTAAGTAAAGCACAAGTCTGCAGTTTCAGGGGTTGGGAGGTGGCACGGCAGATGTTTAACATTCATTATTGGGAAGTTAAATTGATCAAGCAGTAGGAATCAAAGCACATTCTTTCTTTCTTTTTTTTTAACCACATAGTCTGTTGAACCAACCAAAGCTCTGGCAGCTTTAAGGAAGTGCTGTGTTTTGTACCAGATTCATACAGAGTGATGAACAGGATTGTTAGAGATGAGGTTTATTTCTGTTTTCACATCACAGGAAGGAAAACCCTCAGACATTTTCAGAGAGTACAGGCTATTAAACCGCAGAAAACTATCCAGTCTTGGTGTGTTTAACCCGTCAAATCAGTGGTTGACAGTTGGCCTGTGGGCTATGAATGATGCTATAGCTTTTTCCACACAGAATCAGATATCTGAACCTTTGTAATATGTATCTGAAGATGGCTTCACACATAGAATTCAGAACAGCTGGTCCAGAGTGACTTGAGCTAGTGGAGAGTGAGCCCCGCTTTAGGTGGGATGTAGATGAACCCGCATGGCTTTCCACCTTTCTTTAGAATGTGTGGCATTTAGAGCAGTATTCCATTCAAGTTTCTCAGGATTTTCAGTAGGCATCTCTTTTTAGTTTCAGGTAAATCCAAAGTGGCTTTCATGTCCCAGGCTCTAAACTCAATGCAGCAAAGTTATTTGCTTGAGTTGCGTATAGCAACCTGAACACATACTTTGCCCTCATCACGGGTGCCTGATTTTTCCGTTAGCAGAACATCTTTATGGCTTCCATGCATGGGAGTTGGAAACTGGTTTGCTAAGAACTGAGTTTTTCTCTGGTAGACTATGTTGCATGACACACAGTGTGGTTGCATATTAAGGAAATCATCTTAAATAAAGAAAACAAAATGCAGACTGAGAATTTATATTGAACTTTAATGGAAATGATGAGTTTTTTCTTGTATGTTTTATAAAGTCTGTGTTTTCTTCCCTTATAAATTAGATATCTACAAGTGGAAATAAAAGCAACTCCTGAGTCTTTGCCAGTAAAGGACTATCTTTATATTGTATATAGGAAGCTATTTAAGTAGCCAGTTTTTATTTGGGGGCTGGTTTGGCTATCCCAAAGTTTAAGCAGGGAAGCCTGGTGTGCCACAGTCCATGGGGTCACACAGAGTTGGACATGACTGAACGCCTGAAAAACAACAGAGTTTAAGCTAGATTTGATAGAGGAGCAACGGTTTGGGGTGTGTTTGAGTTGGTGGAAGAAAGACTGTTTGTTGTTCACTTTAGTTTTAAGAGGCTGAATAGATAAGAATAGGCCGTAGAAGTATGAGATGCTCAAAATTTACTAACTACGTTCTTCTGACTGTCAGACTTCAGTTCTGGTTTTGCCTTTCAAAATTTTTTCCCTAGAAGCTCATTAGAGAAAAAAAAAATAATGTCTGTATATTTTCCCTTAACAAAGGCAAGATCAACTCTAAATTAGGTTTCCTGGGGTCTTCCTGATTTTTGTTGTTTTGTTTATACGAGTTTGTTTTCTGGCTTTTATCAAAATTCTTACATGCCAGCTAATAATTTACTGCCCAGAAAAGAACATTTATGTACTTGTATGTACACATCGAAACCTTTCACATAACTGTGACTTTTGAGTAATTTTATTCTTGTTCTAAGAAATGTCCTAACCACAGGGATAATTTCTTTAAAGTATATCACTATTGGTATTTCTCTCAGCAGGGACTTTTCCTCAAATCTGTTTCTTTTGAGGCTTTCTAATTTTGTGTTTTACTGGTACTTGTTGCTAATACTGTAGTCATTTGCATATTTACATTGTTCTACAGCCATAAATCACTTAATTCATGCCTGGGGCAAAATTAACCCAAGGCTGGGACACAGGCAGGCTGGGGCCCCAGCCCCAGCCATGTGCTAGCACGCTGATAGAGTGGATGAGTCTCCAAATCTCAGGAGCCTTGTTTTTCTCACAGATACAATAAAGACCTCTCAGTCTAGATGATTTCTATTGCTCTATACCACTGTGTTTTATTTGATTACAGAATCACTGAATGAGCCAGTTACATTTGAGTGTTATTAGCTGCAGCGCATTTGTGGTTCAGAATATGTCCAACTTTAAAGATGCTTTAAAGTCCTCTCTCTGGTTTCCGCGTTGGCAAAACAACCCAGTTATTTTCATGAGAGTCTTCAGCATCCCCACCCCTGTCCTACAACTGGGGCACGTCCCTAGCTTCCCATCTCTGTCCTTGAGAGTGTGTGTGGCACACCAGACCTGGGAAAGGCAGGAAGAAGGGTAGAGGTGGGCACACCAAGCAGTGGCTGTTAATGAGCTCCCTCTCCCTGGCCCTCGTAAGGGTTGAACCGTTTCCTAGTGCAGAGTGACGCCCTTATTCCAGTTATTTGGCTGTGACAGTGTAGCAGTCTGTTATTCAGCATGTTGGGAAAATGGATCCTTCTGGTTATGGAATATTCTGTTTAAAAGCAGTAACCCTCTCGTATTTTCTGTGCTCAACTCTTCTGACACTTGACCCCTCTCCCTCAACTTTTCTAAAACCAGATTTATCATCTTTTTCTTTCAACTTCTTCCTTCTCTGTAGGCAGTGGCATTTCCTGGAAACCTAGAACTTCTCAGTTCCTTTCGTATAAATAGTCACTGCTGCTGCTAAGTCACTTCAGTCGTGTCCAACTCTGTGTGACCCCCTAGACGGCAGCCCACCAGGCTCCCCCGTCCCTGGGGTTTTCCAGGCAAGAACACTGGAGTGGGTTGCCATTTCCTTCTCCAATGCATGAAAGTGAGAAGCGAAAGAGAAGTCGCTCAGTCGTGTCCGACCCTTAGCATGGACTGCACTTACCAGGCTCCTCCGTCCATGGGATTTTCCAGGCAAGAGTACAAAGTTCTGTCAGTTCTAATCACAGATTCATCACCTCTTTTCGTTCCTACCTGGTGATGTATAGTGAGCACTCAGACGGAGGCCCCATTCCCTAGCCTGAAGCTCCAGGTCCTTCGTATCTGGCCCCAGGCTGTTCGTCCTCATCTGTAGCTGCTCTGCTCAGCGGTTTCCCTTGAGCCCTCCAAGCTCATGTCACATTCCGTTCTGTTCTCTCTCTGTGTGTGTGTGTCTTCTTTACTGCTAGACTTTAAGTTCCCCAAGGGAAAAGTCCAGATCCTATTTGTCATTCATCTTGGTATCCCATTGCCTCATATAGAGTCTGGCACATAGGAAGTGCTTGTTTAAAATTCATTCACTGAGACCGTCCTGTATGCCAGGCACTGTGGTAGACCCTGGGGCTGCTGCAGTGCTCAGAGGCCCCTGATGCTCACGCGGAGCTTGTATTCTCACCAGGGTGAAACAGTTTGTGAACAAATGAACATATACTACCAGGTGGGTAAGAGAAGTGGAGAAAAATAAAGCAGTCTAGAAGGTTTGAAGATAGCAGGGAGGGAGTGGTATTTTAGATCAAGTGTTTAGAAAAGGCCTCTAATGAGGTGACCAGTGAATAGACACCTGAATCAAATGAGGGGGATACCAGTTGGTGTTTGGGGTAGGAGCAGTCGCGGTAGGAGACACAGCAAGGGCAGAGTCCCTGAGGTTTACCTGGGGAAAAGCCACGGGCCAAGCAAACTGGGAGAAAATGGCCATACAGAGTCAGGGAGGTGTGGACGGCACACGGGTCATGGAAAAAAGAGGCAGGATTTTTGTTCCAGGGGTGATGATAAGTCATTAGGGAAGAATGATGTGGGCAGATTTGTGTTTTAAAAGAAGCACTCTGGCTGCAGAGAAGAGAACAGGTCAGGGAGACTGGAAGCGGGGGTGGGTCAGGATGCTATTACACATGGTCCAGTTGGGAGAGGACCATGAGATGGACTCATGTTTGGCCAGTGAATACATTTGGTGCTGGGATGGTGGGAAGGGACAAACTCTTTCTAGAAGCCATGGTTTCTGTTACATTTGGAGCTCCTTATCATTTATAGCCACAGGGCTAGCTTCCGTTACAGAGACTCAGATAAGGTTTTGGGGTCTGTCTCTGAATCTCTGAATTTTATATGAAATTTAATGAGGAATGAGTCAAGATTGAGATTGAATTCACTTACTCCAGCTTTGCTGGAATATATTTTATTTCAGAGCAAAGTCGGGTGATGTGTATATTCTGATATTTGCTTTCTGTCATGGCTGCTTTTGGATCAGATACTTGCCTGCAGGGCTTCCCAGGTGGTGCAGCAGTAAAAATCCACCTGCTAACAAAGACCGAGGTTCAATCCTGGGTCAGAAAGATCCCCTGGAGGAGGAAATGGCAACCCACTCCAGTATTCTTGCCTGGAGAACCCCATGGACAGAGGAGCCTGGTGGGCTACAGTCCATGGGCTCTCAAAGGGTCGCACACATTTGCCTGCAAGGAATAGCGCTAGTCATTTTGGGGGTGGGAGTGGATGGTATAAAGATGAATTAAATATTGCAGGATGATTGGTCCACTGGTGGTGAAAAGATTTGAAGAAAGAAAAAAGAAAAGGAGCCACGGGATATTTGGAACATGAGGTGGAGATGAAAGAACTTTGTGGTTGAGCATTTGGGGCATGGGGTAGAATAATCTGGCATAAACTGTTGTGTAACGTTATGGAGAGAATGGTCACCACGTAGGTTCTTTGAAAATTGATCTCAGGCCAAAAGAAGGAACTGGAGAAGGGAATGGTGTTGGCCGATCCTGCGTTAAGACTTGATGTCTCTATTCGGCACTGTTCCTCGGGCCGTCATTGATCCTGCAGGAAGGGACGAGTATGGGTTTCCAGCGTGGCCTCCCAGGATTACACTCCGAGGACAGTGCAGTGGTTTTTTAGGTGGTCGGCAGCAGTGTGTTTTTTATGTTCAGAGACCGCTTCGGAAAAGACTTACTTTGTGTTTTATCCTTTGATAACATGCCCTGGGTTTGGAGGCCTTATTTGTTAGGCGGGTGTCTGCAGCGTTCACCTCTCTCCTGTGGATGAATCTAATTTCCAAGGGCATAATCCTTGTGCTGATTGGCAGCTGCTGCTCTCAGATGCTAATTTAATGTTTTTGTTTACGTTGCATTTTATTCAGTAGAGAAGATTCTCCATCAGCATGTATCTTTCATTTCACCCCAGTTTAATTCCATCAGTATCTCTTTTCACATTAAGTTGATGGGTTTTAAAGTACTTAACCCTTTCATCTTCTCATCCTCAAAGTAGTTTATGACTAGAGTTATTGTCAACATTTTAAAAATTTTGTTTTCAAGTCATTGATGATTAAGTAAAGTCCTTAAAAGCTGTTGATGTAGAGCATTTAATGTGAAGGAGTTCCCTCCAATAATGTTTATTTTTCAAGTTCCAGAAGGGCCTTTTTTAAAAAAGGCCATTTCACTCTATTAGAAATCAGCGGTGCCCTGTGGGCCACTAGGCTGGTCTCTAAATGGAACTTCAGGGCATCTTTACATTTAGTAATTTATCAAGAATTATTGAAAACTAGTGTTAGAGATGTAGCACTGAGCAAAACAAAGCCTCATAGAAACAAAACTTCGTAGTTATCTTCTGGGAGTTTTGTGTGTTCTTATAGGCCCTGGTGGCTCAGAGGTTAAAGCATCTGCCTGGAATGCAGGAGACCCAGGTTTGATCCCTGGGTTGGGAAGATCCCCTGGAGAAGGAAATGGCAATCCACTCCAGTACTCTTGCCTGGAGAATCCCGTGGAGGGAGGAGCCTGGTAGGCTACAGTCCAGGGGGTCACAAAGAGTCGGACACGACTGAGCGACTTCACTTTTACTTTCATAGTAACATCTCAGGTTTTTGAAGTGTGGGCTGTCCCAGACTACCCTAAAGTACAAAAGTCACTAGGACAAAATCCCTTCCACTGCTACAGCTGTTGGGGCACCTAGTGCCCTCTCTAATCAACTGATGACCCCGTATTCCTCTCCAGCCACAACGCAAGATAAGAGCTCAGAAGTCACCGTTTCCCTCCCTTGCTTCTCTCTGTGCACATGTACCTGTGTCTATTATATACTTAACTCAAAGTCTCTATTCTTCTGTTCCTTCTTATCCGTGTTGTCGAACATCATTATCGCCCCGTTCACATGGCACATTCCAAACATTTGAGTAACAGGAATTTTTTTTTTTCTTACATGCGTTGAGTTATTTGATCCAGTCAGCTCTTAAGATGAGCAGGACCACTCTCTTGTCTCTGTGAAGATAACTGAGACACAGAAAAGACATTGACTTGCCCAGGACCCCACACAGAATATTTAGAAAAGAGTTTTTCAGTGTAAGTCCACTGAAATGTCCTGGGGAAGTGTATTTTCTTAGCAGATATAGTACCATTGATTAGACAAGCAGAGGACTGGTAGAAGAATGAAACCAGGTAAGTCCTGCATTGAATAATAAGGTTTATACATTGCATACAACCAGGAGACATTCCTGCTTGCTCCAGGACTGGACCTGCCGACCCCGCAGGCCAGCCTGTCCTGCTGTCCCCCCGTCGCTCGTGCAAGTGTGCTGAGCTCTGTCCCAGCTGCCTGCTGCCCTCTGACCTGCCAGGTGTGCTGTGGTCCCTGTCACCACGGGTCTCGGAAACCCCCGGTGCCACCGAGTGCAGTGACGCTTTTCCACTGCAGACCACCAATCGGGAGTGCCCAACCTTGTTCTTTTATTTTATTCCGTTTTGATTGGAGGATAATTTGCTTTACAATATTGTGTTGGTGTCTCCCGTACGTCAACACGAACCAGCCATAGGTATGCGTGTGTCCCGTCCCTCTTGCGCCTCCCTGCCACCTCCCACCCCCCCACCCCTCTAGGTTGTCACGGAGCCCCGGGCTGAGCTCCCTGCACACAGCGAATTCCCACGGGCTGGCTGTTTCGCCCGTGGTAATGTGCATGCTCCCGTGCTGCTCTCTGTGTCTCCCACCCTCTGCTTCCCCTGCCGTGTCCACAAGTCTGTCCTCTCCATCCGCATCGCTGTTGTGGCCCTGCAAGTAGGTTCTTCTTGCTGTTCTAGCTAGTTTTCTCCCCGTGAGTCTGACCCATTGTCCATCTGGGCTGCAGAGCCTGGGCTGAGATCCTGTTTTCATTCTGGGGACCTTTCCTGTCCCCTCTCCCCGTGTAATCTGGACCTCCTAGGTGTTTGCCGGCTTCTGCTCCACCTCCCTGAGAATGGGGAAGAATCCCAGTCTAAGCCCTCAATGATGGATTCGCTGCCAGGCTCTGTCTCAGTTCTCATCCTCACGTTAGCGAACAGATGGTCGTACTGCTTCCACCTTTTCTTTTATCAGTTTCAGTCTCAAGACCTAAATATTAGCCTGAACTCTAGGAATTGTCAGGAAACTAAATTCAGTCATCCCCGCAATTTAGGTTTTAAGTGAACATAAATATTATAAGTGGGTTTTTAAACTGAGAGGATAAAAGGGAGAGAAAGAAAAAAAAATACAGAGGTGCAATAAATTATAGTTTTCATGAGTTAGTTTTTATTTATGACCTTAAAGAAACTAAGTAATGTACCTTGCTTATAGGCAGATTAGAAGGTAAAAATAAACGAAAAGGAAAAATTTACTGATGGCACCTAAGATAAATAATGGTAACATCTGATTTCATATTTGGCTTAATATTTTCCTGTATGCTCATATAGGTGTAATCTGTATATGTGTGTATTTTTAGTACCATATTTGCCTTGTATTTTACAATGTGCCTCAGGATCATCTTTCTCCCTTTCTCGTAAAAAATCATCATGGATGTCTGTCTAAGTATTCATGATCTTATTTAGAAGCCATTGCATCTGTCCCTCCCAGCGGTTTGTATCAGGGCAGTGGCAGTTAAGCATCAGTTACATTATAAATCTTAGTTTAAGATCATCTTAACCCTGCAGGCACCTATTGACTTGAGGTGAGTTTGGTCAGGTTACTTAACTACTTGTAGTTGCATTGTTTCCTCATCTACAGAACGGGAAAATAAAAATATTGTCTGTCTCAGCGTTGTTGTGCCGATGGAGTGAGGTGTATGTATGGCGCACTTAACCCAAGTCCTTGGTGTCCTCCTGCTTCCTGTGCCTGCCCCGCCCCCGTGCCCATCTTACGCTCAGTCGGTCACTGCTGTCCGACTCTGCAGCCCCATGGACTGTAGCCCACCAGCCTCCTCTGTTCACTGGATTTTCCTGGCGAGAATACTGGAGTGGGTAGCCATTTCCTCCTCCAGTGAATCTTCCCGATTCAGGGATTGAACCCTCATCTCTCGAGTCGCCTGTATCTGCAGGCTTATTCATTACCCCTAGCGCCACTTGGGAACAGTGTGTCTGTCTTTCCCCCGACCTCAGGGCAAACGTCTCGGTTTTGTTGCTGATAAGCGCTCCCACCCCACATCTGGCCTTCATCCCCCCACTTCTCACCAAGTCGCTGCCCTGCGTGTCACTGGTGTCCTCTCTTACCTGGGAGGTTACAGGAGCTTTTGGGTTGGAGGTGCTTAGGGTGACCAAGGAGGTCCTCCCAGACTGCACGTCCTCATGTCCTCCTCCTCCCTGACCCTCCTGCTAGTCTCCAGTGCCCTCACATACCGACCTCTGTTTAGAATCTTCTCCCGCAGAAGGTGGAGTGGGGGTGGGGCTGGGGGCTCAGGATGGGGGGCTGGACAAGTGTATACCTGTGGCCGATTCATGGTGATATACGGCAGAAACCAATACAACATTGTAAAGCAACTATCCTCCAGTGAAAATGAATAAATTAATTTTTAAAGAAAAAAAAAAATCTTCTCCCATAGATATCCTCCTGGTTAACCCTCCTCACATGTAGGGACATTCTCTGATCAACTTACCCCCAATCTGTAACTTCCTACCCCGCAGTGACACTCTCACTTAATTTTACCCTTTAGAATTTTTCCAGCATGCTGTATATTTTACTTACATGTTTATTGTCTGCTTCCTCTCCTAGAATATAGGTACCACAAGGCAAGCTTTTAGACCATTCGGTTCACTGCTGTATTCCCAGAATAAGGCCTACCACATACACACGTTCATGAGGAAAGTAAATAAATCATAACAGCAGCTAACATTTATTGAGTATTGCACTGTGCTGATTACTATGTCTAGAATTTAATAAATGTTAGCCATTGCTGGTGATGTATGTGCTTATTATGTTTCTAGAAACCAACCCTCTGTTAAAGCGGAAGTGTTACTTTTAAGGGTGATCCATGAGCTTAAGGGCAAACATTAATTGTTGAGTTCAGCCAGCTGTAACTGAACAAACGTTAAGAATGTGATTCTGGGTGGGTAAGTTTTGATGAAGGGGAAGAGGGAAGATCTACGTATACACAATGCATATTTGCATTAAGTGTACACACTCATGGGCTTCCTAGGTGGTGCAGTGGCAAAGAATTCACCTGCCCGTGCAGGAGATGCAAGAGACTCGGGTTCAGTCCCTGGGTCAGAAAGATCCCCGGGAGGAGGAAACGGCAACCCACTCCAGCATTCTTGCCTGGGAACTCCCATGGACAGAGGAGCCTGGGGGGCTGCAGTCCATGGGGTCACAAAGAGTCGAACACAACTGAGCCCGCACACACACACACATATATTTGTATTATACACATGTATGTATGTATGCACACATACTATTTTTGCTAATAGCCTAAAATACTAACAAGAAAGGTAACTTCTTTTGTTTGATACATATACATACATGTGCTGCGGTTTCTGGAGGATGCTTGATTTTGATTCTTTTTAACTCTCTCACATAGACCATATAATCTTAGAGGGTAATATTTTTTCTTTATCTCATGATACAATCTATATTTAACTCAGGAAATAAATTTTTTGAGGTGGCTTTAGTGCAGACGGTTTTATCATCTGATCTGTTCTTTACAGATTCCCTAAACCAGTACAGATCATTTTCTAAATTTAATCAACTGTTGCATTATTTTGCAGATCTTTTACATGAGGCTTAGAAAAAAATATAAGTCAGTACCTTTTTTTTTTTTTTAACCTGACAGCTTTGTTAGTGAAAACAGTAGCTAATTGAAAGTATTGTTGTTATTGTTGTTTAGTTGTGCCTGACTCTTTGGGGCCCCGAAGACTGTCCCCTCACTCCCTCACCTCCACCCCCGCCCCTGGCTCCTCTGTTCTTGGATTTTCCCAGGCAAGAATGCTGGAGTAGGCTGCCATTTCCATCTCCAGGGGATCTTCCTGCCCCAGGGATCTAACCCACATCTCCTGCAGTGGTAGGCAGATTCTTTGCCAGGAGTCAGTAAGTGAAAGTGAAGTCACTCAGTCGTGTCCGACTCTTTGCGACCCCATGGACTGTAGCCTATCAGGCTTGACCGTCCATGGGATTTTCCAGGCAAGAGTGCTGGAGTGGATTGCCATTTCCTTCTCCAGGGAATCTTCCCGACCCAGGAATCGAACCCAGGTCTCCCGCGCTGTAGGCAGACGCTTTACCGTCTGAGCCACCAGGGAAGCCCGCCAGGAGTCAATAGGGAAGCCCAATTGAAAGGATAGAGACTTGGTTTTTGTTGTGGCTCTTTCTTGACTGACTCTCTGGCCCCAGGCTAGAGGGCCTTTACATCCTAATTCTTCCTTCTGTAAAATGGGATGATAGTATATGCTGAACAGTAATGTGGTTAATTAATACCAAAAATGCAAAGGTCTCTTTGAGCTGGACTTTGTAAGGTGGAGAAGGACTATGCTGCGCAGACTCATTTCTGGGCTGGGTGCGTAGCTCCATCTCATTCTCCTGATTCGCAAACTGCCACCCTCCTGTGTACACACGCTAGGAAATAAATAGTAAATGCGTTCTGTATTTCCCTGGAGAGCATATATTTTTACTTTTCTGTTTATTCTACTTTCACCCTATAGCATTTAGCATTTATTCTTTCCTTTTTGTTTTACAACCCCTTAAAGTACGAAATTAAGCCCTGGGTTTTCATGATCCATTGTCTAGAGAGTTGCGGCTCCTGTGATGGGTAGAAAGGCCAGAAGGGGCAGTGAGGAGGCAAGGGAGAAAGATGGCAGGACCCACAGCCCTACTTGGCTGAATCCAGCCATCTTGACAACTGCGGTCAGTTAAAGTGTAGAAACGATGCAGAGTGGAGGACTGGTGAGCATCTGCAGAGGTTATTTCCAGCAGATGAATGAAAGAGTTCAAAGGACAAACATTTGTGGGAAGAAGCAGGAGAGCGCTATCAGAGGTAGTAAGAATGGAGCTCTAAAGCACAGAGCTGCGGGATATTGCCCATGTGACGGGCGCCATCGGAAGTCTCACTGGTACTAAAACATAGGTAAGGAGCCCCTTTCTTTAAGAGCTTTCTCTGGTAGAAGGAATGAGGGCCTCTGTTGATAATGCTAGTGCCAATCTCACTATTAAAAAATACCAGAAACCAAGTTCTGAAGTCATGTGGAGAATGAAGTGGCTCTCTCCCATTGGGGACTTGTGGGAAGCTGCATGCAGAGCTGGTATGTGAGGTGGGTGGTTGGGGTAACAGGAAAGGCCAGGCAAAGAGATTTGCTGGCAAAAAACAAGCAACTTGGTGAGTGGAGCCCCTTTTGCCCGGGGTGATGGAATTCATATCTGCGAGATAAAATGGGAAGTAGCGTGGGTTCATGTTGAGAAGAGCCCGTGATGGGAATTGGAGCTTCAGATGATGACAAGCAGTTATCATAATCCAGGGAATCCCAGGGCTAGTAGCAAGGAATTAAAGAGAGGAAAACAGATTTAAGAAACTCTTTGGCGTTAGCTTCAGCAGAATGTGGGCATGGGAGTGGGAGGCGATGAAGAAGCTAAAATAGGTGAGGGTGGCCCCAGGTGCCTTCTTTAGAGTAGGTGGTCTGCCAGAGACCTGACGACAGGCAGTGTTCCCAGGGTCCGGGCAGAGGGCGTGGCTGGCACAGAGGTCTGCCTAAGGTGGAGGGACTTGGTGCAATGTGTTCAGTTGCACCAAGGGCATCAGACTGAAGTTTAGGAATGATGGGGAGAGCAGAGGGAGGGGAGCTTGGCCCAGATCATCTGGGGCCTCGTGGGCTTGGTAAAGGATTTGGATTTTATTCAAAACATATTTGGCAACTATTGGGGGGTTGTAAAGGATATTCTCTATTTAGCTGTTTCTAAAAAGATGATTCTGGCTTCTCTCTGTAGAAAGGCTTTTATGGAGGTACAAATGGAATTAGGGACAGCAGGTCAAAGGTCATAGTAGCAGTTAGGTGAGACAGAATGTTGAGAAGTAGATAACATCTCAGGCAAGTGTGTTAGTTGCTCAGTTGTGTCTGACTCTTTGCGACCCTATAGACTGTAGCCCTTCAGGCTCCTCTGTCCGTGGAATTCTCCAGGCAAGCATACTGGAGTGGGTAGCCATTCCCTTCTCCAGGGGATCTTCCCGACCTAGGGATTGAACCCAGGCTCCCACATTGCAGGCAGAGTCTTTACTGTCTGAGCGACCAGACTGATCAGACATTGGAGGGATGTAAGCAAACCTTACTGGGCACAGACTGTGCAAACAATAATGGAAAGTGAACAGTTTCCTGTTTGATACCTAGAAGACTCTTTCTCAGTACTTTAATAACTAACATGCTTATCATTAAAATAGCTGTCAAAAATGCTTACTTTGCAGAGGTGTGGGTCAATATGAAATATGACTTAAAACCCTAAGTGAAAAATGCGAGTTAGGTAGATTTTGTAACTTAAATGAGATCAAATGTTGGCTCATCTGTTGGTTCACAGCAGTGTAGTCTCAAAATAAAATTGGGATTTCTTACACAATTTGAAGCCATTTCCTGAACCTTTTTGTCTTGGGTAATATATTTATGTTTCAGCTTAAATTATCTGAACTGCAATTTTCTCATCTGTAAAATAGGGTCATAGCATCACAATGCAGGTTGTTCTAAGAACTAAATGGCTCAGAGTTTGGCATAGAGGAGAAATTTGGCAAAACCCTAGTTACTGTTAATAACAGTCTGGGGAAATTCTTCAGTAGCATTTCTCTGAATCATAAGGAAAATTTTCCTTTAGCTGGTTAGGAAGCCAACTTCCAAAGAAGTTAATTGAGATGATTCAGACCATCGTGCGGGCCTTTGTTAAAGGCAGAGCCAGCATCTGTGTGTAGGTGAGCTGAGGACGCCTTGTCCCTGTGGCAGTACTGGAAGGATCTGAACCGTGCACGCTGGCTTCCGCGGTTTCTCCGGAGCCCTCCCCCTTGCTGATCGCCTCCTGCTTTGGAATTGTCACTTGGATCTGCTGCCACGTCTCAGGACCTGTTTGTTTCTAAAAGTCAGTAACTTCTCTCAAGAGCTGGCAGAGCAGGTCTGAGCGCTGAAAGCACCCTGTGTATTCTGGTTGTGGCTTCGTTGAGAAAACTTGGGGGAAACAACGGAACTTTCCAGTATTTTCCTTTTACTCTCCACCGTATTCATTTCTCTCTTCATTTTTCCTTTAGAACTTTAGACTATCATTTCAAATGCCAAAAACAGTGTGGTACTGCTCTTTTAAGCCTATATTTGGTGTAGTAAGTAATCAGGTTCTGAATCCTCTTTGAGTTGGGAGAATAAAAAGTTTAATAAAGTTATTCTGAACATAGCATACTATTCTTGCAGATGTTAAAAATATTAACACTTCTATTCATATTTCTTTAATATATATATATCAGATTTAACACGTATGTTTTTCTTTTCTGTTAGAGAAAGTAGTAATGACCCTATTTCTCAACTACTTGGGAGAAGAATAGGTAACCACGGTCATACACAAGTGTCTGTGATGTGGCAGTCGTTGCAGAGTGTGAGCAGATAGGAAATAGACTTCTCTCCAGCACGAAAGAGACATTTCCCACGCGAGAAGAACATAACCGTGGTTTTGAGAATTGTAATGTGCCTCTTGTCCTTGGCATTTGCCTAATCTCTAGAAATACCTCATTAATGTTTCCTCTGTGGCTTTTTTGTTGCCTTAGTTACATTTTTAACTATTTTAGATCTTTAAAAAAAAAAAAAAACACATCTTGAACTTCTAAACTTAAGAGAGAATTCTAATGTGTGAAATTCTTTGATTAGGTAAATAATACCTTAACAGGATACAAGATTTTGAAACGCTTTTTTAAATATATATATCCTGCTTTCTAAAGTGTATAGTAGGAAATTCTTGTTTAAAATTATACACTGACGATACTCTAAGCATAATTTCGAAAAGGATTAAGTAAGCGCCGAAGGTCAGAAGATTCTTATTAACAGCCACTTCCATCTTGTCACCGTGTTAACGTCGATGATGTCACATGGGTATAAGTCATTTCATTTTTTCACTTCAAAGAGTAAATGTGACTGAATCTTTAATGTTTGTTACCTTGAAAATGTTTTGTTGTGTTTTTTGTAAACAAAAGCTTTGCTCATCCTGTATCACTTTTTTGTATACCTCGTTCTCGGTAATCCTGAGTCTTCTCACTGCTATTCAACTGTGACTCAGGTTTGAGCTATGGAAATAGGTGTTTGTGCATGTATATATCTTGTGTGCACCGTGAAACCATCAGGCAAAGTGATTTTAAGGTAGCAATAGTCATCAGAATGGAGGGATAGCAGGCGTTTTGTTTCTCTTCCTCTGAAGACACCGGCGTATCTAAATAGCCCGATACGCCAGTCTATTTAGATGGCATTTTCTGTTGCAGATGGTCTGTTCTGTTGTAGATGTTTCTTGTATCATTCAAGTAAAATTGAACGTAATTTCTGTTTCTTTGAACAGGATGGCGTGAGAGGGCATTTTCTTTTTGAGGAAAATGATCATTGTATCTTACAATGTAAAATTCAGTTGGTTATTTCAAGTATTTTGGTAAGACAGTTATAATCTAGTAATGTGATCTAGTATTGTCCCTCTCTATATTGGTTAATTATACCGTGCTTTTCATAATTCCTGGAATTAGAGGCACATACCTTTATAAAAGACAGCTTTGTACTGAATAAATTCTTGTCCTTGGGGGTGACACACACAGCTTTAATAAGAGAAAATAAGACATTTCTCTGTGGTAAGCAATTTTTTGACCCAGTGTCTAAAACTGGGCTTAAGAGTCACAAGACCCAAACCCTACCTGTACAACCTAAGGACCTTACGTGGACTGTGTAGTTATGAATGAAACAATAATATGGTCACATGGATTGTTTTTAAATTAATTTCCAGTCAACCAAGTGACATATCACTTCATCCCTCTTGTTAAAAAATACAGATAACACAGATACCCCTCCAACAACCAGACTCCAGTAGGAATGTCCATCCTGTGTAAAAACAGCCACATTGTACAGTTATGGAGCGACGAAGTGTTCAGTATCCCCAGAGGAAAGCCTGTTCATGGTTTCTAAAAATATTTGTGTTTAAGTCAGATTGTCTTGGGCTGAGGAAAAACTTGAACTTCTCGAGGCTGAGGAGGAGGAGACCCACAGGACTGAGATTTTGGCTTGTGGTAGAACAGGATAGCGGAGAAGGCAATGGCAAGCCACTCCAGTACTCTTGCCTGGAAAATCCCATGGACGGAGGAGCCTGATAGGTTGCAGTCGATGAGGTCGCTAAGCGTTGGACATGACTGAGCGACTTCACTTTCACTTTTCACTTTCCTGCATTGGAGAAGGAAATGGCAGCCCACTCCAGTGTTCTTGCCTGGAGAGTCCCAGGGACGGGGGAGCCTGGTGGGCTGCCGTCTGTGGGGTCGCACAGAGTCGGACACGACTGAAGTGACTCAGCAGCAGCAGCAGCAGAACAGGCTAGAGCAGGTTGAAGGAGGGAGGGAAGGAACATTCTTGTCCAAGGACACGTTGAAGTTTGTACAGCTTAATCTAGTTAAAGCCAATCCTACATGAGACTTACTGTTAGGAGAAGCTATCAGACTCAATATACATGCCCATGTGTACACATCAAATAATTCCACCAGAACCACCAATAAATTTGAAATGGAAAAGGTGCCTCATTCTTGCTTATTTGGTTATTCACCCACATAATCCACACACTTGTTGACCACCATTGTGCATAAATGGCAAAGATTGTCCATACCTTATTTCTCATGTTCTTATCCCTGGTTTACAGATTAGGAAACTGATACTCAGAGAGTGTCAGTAGCCTATCCCAAGGCCACATTGTTAGAGGAGAGAGGTGTGGGTTGGATGCTGTCATTCAGACAGGCTCTTTTCTTGGCATCATGCTTCTTTGGAGATCAGCTAAGATCATCAGTTTCTGGGATACACAGATCCAATGGTTTAATGCCTTTGACTCACTAAATGTCAGAAAAGTTTTGAATTCTCTTGGCATAAATTCATTACAATTTAATATCATTGTAATTTTCTGAGCATCTTCTTTTTTATGACAGAAAAGACACTCCCTAAATGTTTAACCACAGACCCTGACTCAGCTCTGGCCCATCAACTAAAACCCTCCTTGTCCATCAGTTGAATGTCAACTGGTGTTTCAGGCCTCAGGAAGCCCTGTTAATAGCAGTGAGGGGTGTTTTAAACTCCCTTGACCTTAAAGTTAATTTAAAACAAAGAAACAAATGAAAAAACAGTATCATTCTCAAAAGCTTCACCTTAATCTGCTCTTAGCTATAGTTTCAACGTTCTGATAGCAATCTCTCAGGTGGTTTGGGGGTTTGTTTGTATTGTTGGAGCACTGAAAACTTCAATGAACCTGCAGAATTTCATGACTGAGTGTCTGCCCTGTTTTTCCCTTTTTCTAGGTCTATTATTAGCAGAAGATTTTTCTGCATAGTTGGCACGCTGTACCTGTATCGGTGTATTACAATGTATGTAACCACACTCCCAGTGCCCGGTATGCATTTCAACTGCTCTCCGAAGGTAAACCTTTCCTCACTGTAATTTCCCTTTGTGTTTTTTCTCATCTTGTTCAGGGGGTCCTTTGATTTAGGCCAGAGGTGAAAATTTCTTTAGAAGCAACCCCCCTCGCCTTCATCTGGGAACATTACTGAGCAATATAGTTAGGTGACCCCACTCCTTCTCAAAATGCCCAGACCCTGGCAGCGCTTCCCAGCGGGGGGAATATGTGGTCTACTCAGTGTGATGGAAGCAGTTCAGCTTTGTGTGTGGGTGTAGCTCTTTGGTTTCCTGCCAAACTTTTAAAATATCATTTGCTCCCTTGTTAACAGCTCCAGAAGCTTTTATATACTTTTCCCCTCTCTTAGATGGAAAGTTCGATTTCAAATAATATTTCTTCCTTCTTTCTATTAAGCCCTCCAGTGGGAATCCAGAAGAGCAGAGCTAGGGACACCATTCCTGTCTCCTTGCACCCTTTTGTTCTTCAGTTGCTCTTTGCAACTCCATGGACTGCAGCACGCCAGGCTTCCTTGTCGTTCACCATGTCCCAAAGTTTGCTCAAACTCGTGTCCTCCACCCACCAAATAAGATCTCTCCTCCCTGGTGGAGCACTTCACTGTCCTGATCTTCTCTAGTAGCAAATAAGCTTTTCTTTAAAATAAACTCTGTTCTTCTCTCACTGTCTCTGCCTTCCCATCAGATTCACCTAACACTCACCCCCGCCTCTGCTTTGGCATAATTTCAACTGGGAAGATCATCATAACTTTATGAAAGGATTAGCAGGAGATTTAGTTTTTAAAATGTTTAACTTCATGAAAGCTCTTCCATGCAAAAAGAAGTAGAAGCAGCTCATTTCCCCAATCTGGGTAGGAGAAAATGTGGAATGCTGTGATTGTATGTTTGAAATGTTTGGAAGCATTTCTTTGAATCACAACGTGTGCTAGTAAAACACCCTTTCAGTTACATTCATTTGCCCTTGTGTTCCCTTCCATAAGAGACATTCTTTTTGATAGAATCTTGGAAGAGGGCTGAAAAAAATCAATCCCTTGAAAGAAGGATTTTTAAAGTGGTGACTTTATCCTTTGAAATTTTGGATTTGTTTAGGTCGCTTGCTTATTGTGGGTCCCCTTCCTTCCTAGACTTAACATAATGTGCTCAGAGGTATCTCGGTTCTTACTCCACTCTTGCATTCTTGCTGCGGTCTGTTTCTGTAATGAGCGAAGCCACCCTGGAGAATGAACGGTCCCAAGGGTCCATCGTCTCCCTCAGCAGTACTGCCTCCCCGCACCTCCTTCTCGCTCGCTCTTCAGCCCTTCTAGAGAAAGCCAGACTCATATCTTCTTCATCCTCAGTGAAAACTCTTGGGCACTTGCCTGAAGCTCCTGACTCACAGGAAGTTTCTTGTTGCCACTGGGGATCCGGTGATGCAGGCGCCTGCGGTGAGGCTGGTTTGACGAGCAGTGTGTTTTCAGTAGTCGGCTGATTGACGGTTTAGTTCAGTCCTTAAAAAAATAAAAACAAAACTGTGCTTGGGAAGTTTTTCCACCAAGGAGCGTGCCGGACCAGTTTAGGTAGAAGTGGAGTCTGGTCAAGCCCGTGTTGAAGGTAGACCCAGCACCAAGGGGTCATGCTGTGTGGCCTTTCTCCCAGGTCTGGTTGCAGCCTGTTTCTTCTTAGGACCCCTGCAGCTCCACTGGTCACCGGCAGACCCACTGTTGGTTAGCACTGGCTCTTACGTCCTGAGTCGTCAGCAAGGCTAAACCAAGATCCTGCAGTCAAAAATAGCTTCTGGGTTTTCTTGGTAAAGATAGAGGTTAACAGGAACTGTGTGCCCAACCAAACCCAAACAGGTCACTTGTTTATCATGCTGCCAGAAACCCCAACTAGGGCCATCTTTCTGTGACAGTCTTCTGGAAATTGGAGTCTTTAAAGTGAAGTATACAGGAGGGAGTGAAATGTTAGCAAAAATTATTAGTAAAAACTCATCAAACCTAATTCTTTTTGTAGAACAGAGCTCATGGAAGAATGGGTTCAAATGACAGTTTTTTATTCTGAAATTTTCCAACTGTATCCCAAGGAAGAGAAACCAGTATAAGGAACCTTCATATACTAACACCTGAATTCAGTTCTTATCAAGATTTGCTTACATTTGCTTCATCTTACTTTCTTTTTTTCTTTTGAAGTATTTTAAAACAAATCTCAGACAATGTTCCTTCATTGCTTCATTCATATTTAATATGCATCTAAGTTTTTGGACATTTTATTTCATAACTTTAGTTCTGTTCATACAGCACAATTAACCGTAATTTTTTGGTACTGGCAATTACTAGTTCATGGAATATCTTGATTGTCTTTAAAAATGCCCTTTTTAAAAAAACAGTTGATTTGTGTAAATTAGGATCCAAAGACTGTCTATAACATTTAGTTGTCCTGTTAAGTCTCTACATTCTAGAGCAGTCCTTTCTTCCCCACCCTACCCTTTTTTAAATCCCATCAGTAACTGGTAGAGATCCAGCAGTTGTCCTGTAGAAGACACCACATTCTGGATTTATCTGTTTGTTTCTTTGTAGTTCAATAAACTTCTTCCTCTCTCTTCCATGTTTCCTCTAAATAGAAAGCTGTCGTGGAGACTTGATTCAGTCATTTTAA
The DNA here is from genome assembly GCA_006410935.1 of Redunca redunca. Taxonomy (NCBI): domain Eukaryota; kingdom Metazoa; phylum Chordata; class Mammalia; order Artiodactyla; family Bovidae; genus Redunca; species Redunca redunca. The sequence continues at coordinate 377,733 of SJYQ01001128.1, read as the reverse complement.
TTTTTTGGCAAGAACCCTTCATGGGTAAACGAGAGTGATTGCTGAAGCTAGACAGAAGAATTGGAAAAGGTCTTGAAGGCTTGGTGGTATCTCTTGGAGTCAGATCAAGCTTGAGAAATTGGAAGTCAGACAAGGGCCAAAATATCGCAGTGGGGAACAGTGTCCAAAGGGAGCCGAGGGGGTTGCTAGAGAAATCCCAGAGACCAGCTTTGCCTGCCTTGGAGCCATAGCTGGGGCTGGGTTAGACCATAAACGAACCTTACTGAAAGTCATCCAATCCAGTGTCTTGATATCCTCGCCACCACCATCTTAATCAAATTCTCTCTGAACCTTTGCACAGGGAGGGAGTTATTACCTGTCACAGTGCAAACCTGCCCAGCAGTAGAAAGAGTGCTGGGGTCAGAGTGAGGGTGGTGTCAGCCGGCGCTTGCTAGTTGTGTGGCGGTTGCGTCTAACATTTCAGAGCTTTGGCCCTCTGTTGGCAAGACAGGGCTTCTGACACGTTTTGTATTGTCATAAGCAATCGTGAGAGTGAAAGAAGGCAGTGAATACATGGGGTCTGTCGCTGTAAAATGCGGAACAGAAGGAAGAAAGCTTTGGGTGTACCGTCATGCTCTCACCCCTAGAGTGTGATTCATCCCCTGAAAATGTACTTAACATGCATTAAGCACCTGCTGTGACTGAGGTACTGGAGAGCAAGGGTGAGCAAAGTCGACGGGAGTCCCTGCCTTTGTGGAAAATGCCTGAAGGCCACCTCAGCCAAACTTGCATCTTATATAATGTGGGAAATGCTGTTATATGAGGGCCTTAAGCTAAGCCACTGGGCCTAGGGATAGAGAGGAGGAGACCAATCTAAGCAGCTGAATCAGTACAGCTTAGCAATACATTTGATACAGGGAATGAGGAGAGAAAGGAAGGATTTCAAAGGTGACTTTAGATTAAACAAATAGAGATTGAGAGACTTGTGAGACATCTCACTGGTGGTATCCAGAACAATGAATAGTGTGCATCTGAAGTTGAGGGGGAAGTCAGTGCTAGAAATTAAATATTTGTGATTTGTCATATCCTGGATGGGATGGATATGGACGAAAAGGCCAGAGACGGGACATAGAAGTACGAGGCTTCCAGAACTGGGTATCCCCTGACTTGCGACACCGTCCAAGGCCTGTTGGATGGTGGATACTCTTAATGGTTATCAATTATCATTAAACTCCAGGGTAGACAGCTGATCTTTAGAATATGATTTTGTTCAACATAAGCGTGTTAACTTAAACTTGATTCTGCCATCATACAAAGCTCCATAATTAGAATATTTAATTCTTCTCTTAATGCCCATTCTCAAAACTCATGGCCTCTAAGAAAAATGTTCCAACAGGTATACAGTATTAATTATGAATACCATCCCTAGTGCTCATTCATTTGAGGGCAGTGTTCTCTTTACTTCATAAACATGTTACAGCTCAGGGAAGTAATTGTCCTGTGAAATGATGAGGTGAGGAAGAGAAGGAGGCATGTCATCAAATACTCCTGTAACAGAGATGAGCTGCTGGGGCGTGGGAAGGGAAGGAGGCATTCACTTCCTGGGTCAAGAGCTTCTGGGAAGCATTCAGCTAGTGTCCCAGTATGTGACGTGCTGGGCTTGGGAGGTGGCCAAGTTTGTGACCCCTTGATTACCCCTTGTTAAATCTCAACACAGCTTTTCTCCAAGGAACATGTATCCAAACCAGAAAACACCCTGTTGTCATCTTTTCCAAGTTTCTAGGATTCAGTTTTTAAAAACAAACAAACAAAAAAGCAGCAGCATTCTTCTGTGTCCTAAGACTTCTGTAAGAAAAAATGTTGCTGTTTTAGCAGACTCTACAAGAAAAGAAAAAAATCCAGATCTACCCCAGGCCCCAGATATACAGATACACTAATGTTATTGAAAGAGAGGGTATAACTTATGCTGTTTTCAGCTCTCGTTTTAATAATCACATGTGTTCATCGAGTGGCTGCGCTTTAAAGTGAGATTCATGTTGGTTCTGTTATTTGGTCTCCATGGTGACCTTAGATTTGAACAAGACGAGAAAACCTTCAAGACGAGAGAGTTTCGTTCCCGTCTGGGTACTTAGCTGGCTAATGCCTTAATCTGACATGGTGTTTTCAGTGAAATAATTCTCTTGAACTTCAAAGATATGTCTTTGTATTTTTCCTTTCAACGTACTTAAACATAGCCCACTGTTGGACAAGGGTTATGTTTGGGTGTCATCTGAGATTAATTGTTCAGCGGAACAAGAAAATACACAAGTAATAACAGAGAGATCGTCGTATTCTTTACTGCCACTGTCAGCTTTTTTATATGGGTGTGTTGCACAAATTAGAACGATCAAAGCACTCCTCAGTTAGCTGCTAAGCCACGGTGTAGTAATTCTCCCCATCCTGGGTCTCTTCACTGGCATGCGTTCAGTCTTACAAGACACAGGATTCATTGCTTTTCAGGATTTTATATCTTTTTAAGTTCTTTTCTGCTTTCTTAGGTAACAGCTTGAATGTTTGAAAGCTGCCCTCCTAGCTGACAAATTTTGTTATTCTGATTAGCTTCTGTTAACCTTATCTGCATTTGAGAATATGGCTTGTGTTCTGTTACCAAAATAACTTTATGTCATCCCATTGAATTGTGTGGAATTTGAATTGTTGCTGCTTGATTTTACCCGATGTTCTGCTTGCCTCCCAGTTTCTTTTCGTCAGTATAGTTTTCATTTTGTTTATTCTCATTTTTTTTGTAAATTCTTGCTTATGATTTCCGATATCCTTCCCCATCCCAAGTCTCCTCTTCACTTTCCTTTTTCTCTCTCCACTGTTCTGTTCCTTTACCAGGAATGAAACAGAAAAATAAAGAAATGGACTAAGTCACGTATTTTTTTCTTTAAAAAAGAAAAGATGTTTTTTCCTCCATTTTTAAAAAACTCTTCAGTTGTTGCAGAGACATTGTAAAATTAAAAAAGAATTATACACTCTCCGCCTTATGTTTCAATATATTTCTTAGTTCTTTATGCATATTTTTCTTGCATAGTTCTAATCGTGCTTTCTTTGCAGTTATTCCTGTGTCGTTATAGTTAACGTTTGTTATATGCATTTTCACATGATCTTATAAACCTTCTAAATGGTTTTAGTTTATGAGAAGTCACCAGGGACTGTGAGGCAGGGAGAGTATAGGTGACTTCTTTTCGTAAACGAGCAGATTGCTGACTTGCATGTTTTAAGGCTCATCCGTTTGTTTGTCTGTTTCCTGGCTCTGCTGGGTCTTCGTCGCTGCACGCCCGCTTTCTCGAGCTGCTGCGAGCAGGCGGGCAGCTCTCTAGTCGTGGCGCACAGACTTCTCGTTGCCGTGGCCTCTCTTCTGAAACACAGGCTCTCGGCATGTGGGCTCGGTAGTGGCAGCTCCAGGGCTCAGCAGTGGTGGCACACAGGCCTAGTTGCTCCTCGGCATGTGGGATCTTCCTGGACCGAGGATGGAACCGATGTCCCTTGCGTTGCAAGGCAGATTCTTAACCATTGAACCACCAGCAAAGCCCAGATTGCTGATTTCTGGAAAAACACTTCTAGAGGACTTGTCCCTGTGTGGGATAAATTTTGAGGGTACACAGATGTATCAGTCAGTCACAAAATATGAAGTGAAAGTTGCTCAGTTGTGTCTGACTCTTTGCAACCCCATGGGCTATGCAGTCCATGGAATTCTCCATGCCAGAATACTGGAATGGGTAGCCATTCCCTTCTAGCAAGGGATCTTCCCAACCCAGGGATTGAACCCAGGCCTCCCGCATTGTGGGTAGATTCTTTGCCAGCTGAGCCACCAGGAAAGCCCAAGAATACTGGAATGGATAGCCTATCCCTTCTCCAGTGGATCTTCCCAACCCAGGCATCGAACCAGGGTCTCCTGAACTGCAGGCAGATTCTTTACCAGCTGAGCTACCATGGAAGCCCGTATCAAACCAGTCAATCCTAAAGGAAAGCAACCCTGAATATTCATTGGAAGGACTGATGCTGAAGCTGAAGCTCCAATACTTTGGCCACCTGATGTGAAGAGCTGACTCATTGGAAAAGACCCTGATGCTGGGAATGACTGGGGACAAGAGGAGAAGGGGGCGACAGAGCGTGAGATGGTTGGATGACATCACTGACCTGATGGACATGAAGTGGAGAAAAATGTAGGAGATAGTGAAGGACAGGAAAGCCTGGTGTGCTGCCGTCCATGGGGTCACAAAGAGTTGGATGCAACTGAGTGACTGAACAACAAGACATGTATCAGACAAATGGGCATCCAGAGACTGTGACAGACATGGACCACGTAAGATTACTGTCTGACTACAGTCCTCACTCTAACAGACGTTTGGAGCTCGGTTGCCATGGAAACAGGGAAGAAGGTGGCAAACTCTTCTGGGAGTGTTGGCTGCACTGAGGGAGTGCTGTCCGAGCCAAGTCTGAAGCGGATGAGAGGCACTTGGCCAAGTGGAGTTGATTGCTAGGTGGAGAAAACAGAGAGGGTGTGAAAGGGAGTCTAAGAGCGCAGTAAAGTGAGACACACCTGGCGTGTGATCTGTGGGCCGCGTGGCCAGAGATTAAGCCAGAGAGGGAAGTTGTGGGCGGATTTTCAGAGGTCCGGTCATTTTTTCCAAGGAAGCCAAGAAAGGTTGAAGCAGGGACTCTGGTGTGATGACATCTGTCTCTTAGGAAGCCATGTCTCTTGTAATATGGAAAGTAAGCCCTTTAGCAGGCGGGGAAGGAGGTAGACTTCGAGTAGTGCCAGTTTATGTGTACCTGTTTTCATGCCAGGTATGATTCTAGAGGTTTTTCATTGCATTCTCAGAGTCGTGAATGAGAGGAAGTTGCAGTTGGTCCAGAGGTGCTGGACTTGGCTGTTGTCCTGCAGGTGCTAAGTGGCAGAGGCAAGAAGTTCGGCCTTGTCTCTGTTCCTGGCACTTCATGTGAGGGAGACAGACGAGGCAGCTTTTGTGCAGTTTTTTCTGGATTTAGAGAAGAGGAAAATCTAGATCAGGGCAGACATGGGGAAGGTGACGAGGGTTTCCTACGTGGCAGCGGCCATCTAGCGTGAAGAGAGCGCGTTCACCAAAGACAGCCAGAATAGCTGCAGAGGTGGCGCTGTGTGCCTACACGACGCACGGCCCAGGGCAAGGCAGACGGACAACAGTGCTTTCATCCCAAGGAAGCTTCCAGGCCTTTCCAGATGCTGCAGGCTAGCGGCTCCGACTCAGAAGCCGTCCTGTCCTGCTTGAGAGACTCCCACAGGTCACGTGTGAGACAGTTTGAGCATCACAATGAAATCATGACAGTAATTATACATTAATAAGAAACATGGCAGAAAGTGAAGAGGAACTAAAAAGCCTCTTGGTGAAAGTGGAGAGTGAAAAAGTTGGCTTAAAGCTCAACATTCAGAAAACGAAGATCATNGGCTTGATCCCTGGATCAGGGAGATCCCCTGGAGAAGGAAGCAGCAAACCAGTCCAGTATTCTTTTACATATATATATAAATGTATTTATTTTAATTAGAGGTTAATTACTTTACAATATTGTATTGGTTTTGCCATACATCAGCATGAGTCCGCCACAGGTATACACGTGTTCCCCATCCTGAACCCCCTTCCCTCCTCCCTCCCCGTACCATCCCCCTGGGTCGTCCCAGTGCACCAGCCCCAAGCATCCAGTATCATCAACAGTCTTTTGGACTCTGTGGGAGAGGGAGAGGGTGGGATGATTTGGGAGCATGGCCTTGAAACACGTATAATATCATATATGAAACGAATCAGGTTCGATGCATTCCATTATTCTTTCCTGGAGGATCCCATCGACAGAGGAGCCTGGCAGGCTACAGTCCATGGGGGTCACTAAAGAATCAGTCACAACTTGGTGACTAAACAACACATAAATTATTTAAAGACCCCCTCCCTACCTGGCCTACCTGGCATAGGAACTGATGGTTACGTTGGATAATGGAGCAGAAACAAACCCCTCAGAACTTAGTGGAGGGAAAGTGTTTTTTCAGAGTTATATGTCTGGGTTCTAAGAGGACATGCATAGGGGAATCTCCCTGCTTCAGATCATTTGAGGTGATATAATATTTGCAGATGAAACTAAATCTTTCCAGGGGTGAAACTAAATCTTTCCGATTACCGTCTGAGGAAGAATTCATAAAAGTGATCACAGATGAACATGAACGAGGGCTCTGTATTTAAAAAGAGAACAATCCAAATTTCACTTTGGGGCTGATAAGCATTGAGTTCTCACTTAAGGAACCTCTTGCCCAAAAGATGGACCTAACTCAGTCATAGTAACGCTGTCTGGTATCTGTATAGCTCTTTATAGTTTTAGCAATCACTTTTACAAACATTATCTCGGTTTGATGGTAAGGGTTGAGGGGGAGGAGGTGGTGTTGTCATCATTTAACAGATGGGAGAACTGGAGCTGGAGCGGATAAGATGGTCTGTCCAGAGCCACCTGGATAGCTAGCCCAAAACTGGACTATGCTCCTTGTCATTCTTGTGTTTTTTTGTTTTAATTAGAGGACTCTTCTTTACGGTATTGTGCGGTTTTCTGCCATGCATCAACAGCCACGTGTCCCCTCCCTCCGCAGCCTCCCTCCCGTGCCCCCAACCCCAATCCCACCCCTGTAGGTTGTCACAGAGCACTGGGCTGGGCTCCCTGCATCACAAGCAAATATGAAAGTAAGCTTCGAGATCTTCGGAGCCTTCCTTCAATACAGCACAGTATAAAGCAAGGAAAGTTAGAATCAAATTGAAAACACCTTGTTTAAGAAGGCAGATGAATGGATAAGAAAGCTGTGGAACATATACATGATGGAGTATTATTCAGCCATTAAAAAGAATACATTTGAATCAGTTCTAAGGAGATGGATGGAACTGGAGCCGATTATACAGAGTGAAGTAAGCCAGAAAGAAAAACACCAATATAGTATACTAATGCATATATATGGAATTTAGAAAGATGGTGATGATGACCCTCTATGCGAGACAACAAAAAAGACTCAGATGTGTAGAGTGGACTTTTGGACTCTGGGGGAGAGGGAGAGGGTGGGATGGGATGGAAGAATGGCATTGAAACATGTATACTATCATGTAAGAAACGAAATGCCAGTCTATGTCTGATGCAGGATGCAGGATGCAGGATGCTTGGGGCTGGTGCATGGGGAGGACCCAGAGAGATGTTATGGGGTGGGAGGTGGGAGGGGATTCATGTTTGGGAACGCATGTACACTCGTGGTGGATTCATGTCAATGTATGGCAAAACCAATACAGTATTGTAAAGTAAACTAAAGTTAAAATAAGAATTAAAAAAAATAAAATATTGAAAAAAAAGAAGGCAGAAGATATGCAATTTGTTTGTGAAAGATTCCTATGAAAATAACTTCTAGAAATGAGAAGTCTAAGTGGGAAAGCAATGAGAAATCTTTAGTGAATAATGAACAAAGTTTGTAAACTATTCAGCTATATTGAATGGCGTGTGTAAAATAAAGCCTGCCTAGCTAATTTGTCAGGGCTGCTGTAAGATGAGGCATTGGTAAGAGGCAGAGATTATATTAAAAAGCATTTCCCTCTTTAGCACTCACTTTCAGCCCTTCCTTCAAGTTATACCAAAGCCCTGGATTTGTGCATTGTTGTTTGATGAGTTTGAGCTCCAGGTTCTCCCTCTTCTGCCAGTATGAAGCATAAGTGGAAGTCCTGGCTTTTCAGCTGTGGTTAAGAGATAGGCAGGTGCACAAGGCCATCCTCAATATGAGTGGTGTTAGCCGGTTACTAGAGAGCTGTGTACTCAGCACTGAAAACATACTTGGGGGAACCTGTGTTTAGTAACCAAAGGCTCACTGGTTCGAACCCCTCTGGAGTGGGCTTTCTCATTCAGAAGCCCCTCCCTCTGCCTTCTGCTCTCAGTTTCCACGTCCTGTATTGCTTAAGTGATTCGGCCAGTTTACTGAAGTTCTTGACCATTTATTAGAAGTCAAAGAAGACGGCTTTGTTTTTACTGAAAGGTGATTTTCCTCTGACCCCGGGAGACATAAGCATGTAGATACAAGACCTTGTCACAGCTTTGAAGTGCCCGCTGAGAAAGTGCTTGTGTGAACGCCCCCCAAATATCTGCGCTTTCAGAAATGAGCACTGGAAAGCCTCCTGGTGGGGCGGTTACAGCCCCAGGGACAGTCTGCCCTCTTTCCCGCTGGACACAACCCACGACGCGGGCCATGAGGTCTGGAGCGGCTCTTTGATGACTCTGGAAGAGGGTAGTGGGCAGAGTGGAGAAGGGAACTGGAGTGAGAAGTGGGAAGTAAGGAGAATCCAGCGGGGAGCCTCCTGCTCCGGTTGCTCCTGCTTCTTCCTCTTCCCCTCCCGCTTCCCCCCTCCTCCTTCTCTCCTCCCCCTTCTCTTTCCCCCTCCTCTTCCGTCATCTTCCTCCCTCCTCCTCCTCTTCTGTTCTCTTCCCATATCTCCTGCCTACACTCAGGGGTAGCATACATCTCAGAACTGCACAACTCCAGGGGGATTGAATGGAAGTTAACCTTGGGGCAGAGACTAGGAGAATTTCTACCAATTCCCATGCAAACCATGCTAACATGTGGTGTGTACAACCTAGACATTTTTTTGTGCATGTTGTTTTTAAACAGTGATATGATACCAAACATTTTTTTTTTTTTCCTCTTGGTAGAAGAAAGTATCTCTGATGTTTTACTTACTACATAGTCACTGTATACTTATTTTTGAATAATTTATTTAAGTTACAATTATAGCCTAGTTCAGTGTGTTTGAATCGCTATAGTATACTTCTGGAGTACTTCAGATTCTGGTTCATTAGGTCCTGAGAGGGTACAGACACACCTCATTTTATTGAACTTCACTTTATTAGACTTTACAAATACTGCAGGTCTTAGAAGCTGAAAGTTTGTGGCAATTCTGGGCTGAAAAAGTCTGCCAGCATCATTTTCCAACATCACTTGCTCACTTCATGTCTGTGTCATATTTTGGTAGTTCTCACAATTTTTCAGACTTCCTGTATTTGTTATGTGCTTTGTGGCCAGTGATCTTTGATGTTACCACTTGCTGAAGGCTCAGATGATAGCATTTTTAGCAATAAAGTATTTTTTAATTAAGGCCTGTTTTTTAGACATAACGGCACTGCACACTTAATTGACTACAGTATAGTGTAATGTAACTTTTTATGCACTGAAAACATAAAAACTAGTGAAATTGACTGAACTGGAATATTCACTTTATTGCAGTGGTCTGAACCCGAAATATCCCCAAGCTCTGTCTGTAATCACAGCCAACTCCTGGAGTTGCCAGTACTCCCTTGGCCCAAATTCTGAATAGCAAGGGAACAGTTATTTAATATTTCCCATTTAGGTTGTTTCCAGTTTGTTGCTTTTATAAATGCTATTTTTCATAAAGGTTTTCTTCCTATTCTGGATCATTTCTTGGAGGTAGATTCCTAAAAGCAGTTAAGCACTGACTCAGACACAAGTCTTGGCTGTTTGGATTGATGGTCAACATTGATGATTATTTTTACAGAGGGATTTGCCAGTTGTAATAAATATATTACTCCCCAGGTTGATGATGAGCAAATTGAGGCTGAGAATGGTTAGGCTGCCCACGATCAAACACCTGATGGGTAGAAGAGCCATGATTGTAGCCCAGCCTGTCTGCTTCAGAAGCCACTCTGCCTGTTCGTCTCTGCATGCTGGCTGGCTGGCTGCTGCAGTCACCACATTCGTTCCCTCCTCTTAAGGAGCCTGTTTGAGAAGATCAGTGACATCGCCTGTGCCCCACCATTGGCTCTTTACTTAGCTTTCCTGATTCGATATAGAAAAGAATGAGCTCCTCCTAATGTTAATTTTTATTTCTATTTGTTTGACAGAGCCAAGGCCTTCAGCTGGTCACATCCTCTGTCCTTTGATAAATTTTGGTTCCTAAATGGCCTTATTTACTTGATTTATATGTGCTGTGTACATGATAAAGATGTTAACTTGTTTCTGTTCCAGTTGTTTTGTAATTTGTCTTACAGTTTATTTGCTTTTCTAAAGCATAATTAAACATTTTAATGTAGCTATAACTATCCATTTTCTTTTCCTGTTGCCCTCTGAGCTTGAGATTTCCCCCTTGCAGAGGCTTGACAATCACAGATATTTTTAAAAAGAAAGCATCAGTTCAGTTCAGTTCAGTCACTCAGTCATGTCCAACTCTTTGCGACGCCATGGACTGCAGCATGCCAGGCCTCCCTGTCCATCACCAACTCCCGGAGTTCACCCAAACTCATGTCCATCGAGTCAGTGATGCCATCCAGCCATCTCATCCTCTGTCGTCCCCTTCTCTTACTGCCCCCAATCCCTCCCAGCATCAGAGTCTTTCCAAAGAGTCAACTCTTCATATGAGGTGGCCAGAGTACTGGAGCTTCAGCTTTAGCATCATTCCTTCCAAAGAACACCCAGGACTGATCTCCTTTAGGATGGACTGGTTGGATCTCCTTGCAGTCCAAGGGACTCTCAAGAGTCTTCTCCAACACCACAGTTCAAAAGCATCATTTCTTCGGCAATCAGCTTTCTTCACAGTCCAACTCTCATATCCATACATGACTACTGGAAAAACCATAGCCTTGACTAGATGGACCTTTGTTGGCAAAGTAATGTCTCTGCTTTTTAATATGCTGTCTAGGTTGGTCATAACTTTCCTTCCAAGGAGTAAGCGTCTTTTAATTTCATGGCTGCAGTCACCATCTGCAGTGATTTTGGAGCCCAGAAAAATGAAGTGTGACACTGTTGCCCCATGTATTTGCCATGAAGTGATGGGACCAGATGCCATAAAAAGAAAGCATACAATGAGGTATTAAGGGTACTTGTAAGAAATGCAGCAATTTGGGGCTGTTTTTCCTCAAGGTCATGTTTACCTCATAATCTCTCCCTCTTTTCCTACTCATGCAGTTTCCCCACAGACATTTTCCTGAGAAAAAGGGAGGGCAGATTTTGGGAGGGATGGTGCTCAAGGATATGATTTATAGTTTTCAGAACACAGAGGGAGTTTGAGAAGGACAACTTGAAATAATGTAAAATGAAGAATTCCCTAAGCACTTTTTACCGTAATTTTCTACTATATATTATCCATTCTTATGACAGAAGTAGACAAAGCTTTCAACATAAAACTTTCAGAAAATTTTTATCATGTGTATACATGCACATAATCTAAGAAACAAAATTGTTTTACACTACTTATGATGGGGAAACAGTAGTCCCCAACCCTTACCCTAACCCTATTCCTCTATTCCAACCCACTTTCCTACTTTCTTGCAACTTTTTTTAACTGAATCTCATGGTATTAATATTTACATTCATTTCCCTTTTTACAGGATTTTTTGTGTATGTGCTTATCCTCGGGTGTCTAAGTGACATGGCAGTGCTGTTTCTTTATCATTTCTAATACAAGCAGTTACCCACTTCCTGCTGGTGTAGGTCAGGATTTAGAGGCCTGTAACTCTACACCCCCACATCCACCAGCTTGCATGCGTTCAGTGCCTTTTCCTTGCCGCCTTTCCCTCCCCAACCGGCCCACTACCAGAGTTAATGCTTCTTACCTTATCTCCCCAGTATAGTTTCCTGTCTTTGATTTAACTGAATATTCAGTACTTACATTATTACAGTTTTGTAAATGCTATTCATAGCCTAGTCATATACTTTCCTATAATTATTTTTCCTTTTCAACACAATGTTTTGTTTCCTACAGAGTTGGTAATTGCCTTGCTTTTTTTTCTGTTAGTTTTCTGTGTACTTAACTCCTCCCACCCCCAACCCACGTTATGAGTCAGTCCAGCCACAGGATTGGGGGTCCTGTTAGGGAGGGCTCCCTCTCTAGGCCGGAGCTCTCAGTCCTCCCTTTCTTAGCATCCTAGCAAATCCCATTTCTTCTCTTTTGCTGTTTGCTCCTTTGCTTTGTAGAGTGTATATTCTGCAATTTCCTGCAAGAAGAGCCGTAGGTGGTAAATGCTTTGAAATCTTATATATGTGAAATGGCTTTAGTTTATCTGTCCTTGATCTATTCTTCAAGTTTATGCTCAGTTAATAATGGGGCTTCCCTGGTGACTCGGTTGCTAAAGAATCAGCCTACAGTGCAGGAGATGAGAGTTTGATCCCTGGGTCAGAAAGACCCCAAGGAGAAGGGAGATGGTAACCCACTCCAGTATTCTTGCCTGGGGAAGCCAATGGCTTCCTGGCAGGCTGGCAGGCTGCAGTATATGGGGTGGCAAGAGTCGGACACAACCTAGCAATTGCACCACCATCGCCACAGTTGGTAACATGGCTGGGTATAGAATCCTAAGTTGAAAATCATTTTCCCTCAGAATTTGGAGGCACTTTTCTGAAGCCTTTTCTTTTCTTTTACTGCTTTTTGAAAAAGCCTGATTCTTGATCTTTTGTGTGAAGCTTGTTTTTGATCTCTGGCTGCTTTATGGTCTCTTGTTAACCCCAAGTTTCTGAAGTTCCTAACACAGCTGAGTTTAGCTGTGTGATCTGTTTGCTTCTATTGAGCTGGGCTTTCATTGATCCCTTGCAGTTGAGAAATCCGTTTCCTCTATGTGATATGTTCGATATGACATCCTTAACTAGAAATCTTGATTTGTTTTTAAAAGGGAAATTATTCCCAGAGCCTGAAATATTATCCTTTAGATGTCAGAAGGGGGTTATGGTCATTAAATTGGCTAACCAGAATTTAGGCGAGTGCTGACAGACATACAATACAGATGGTCAAGTATACCATTTGCCAGAGCAGATAGAAGCTTCAGTGAGTAAGTCATTCTTGCATTGATTGCTCTGGTATCCAGTCTTTCAGAGAAAGATAGATTTACTTATAAACTTTTATTAAAAGGAAAAACATACACTTCTATTTTTCTGGGCTCCAAAGTCACTGCAGGTAGTGACTGCAGCCATGAAACTGAAAGACGCTTACTCCTTGGAAGGGAAGTTATGACCAACCTAGACAGCATATTAAAAAGCAGAGACATTACTTTGCCAACAAAGGTCCACCTTGTCAAGGCTATGGCTTTTCCAGTAGTCATGTATGGATGTGAGAGTTGGACTATAAATAAAGCTGAACACCAAAGTATTGATGCTTTTGAACTGTGGTGTTGGAGAAGACTTGAGAGTCCCTTGGACTGCAAGGAGATCCAACCAGTCCATACTAAAAAAGATCAGTCCTGAGTGTTCTTTGGAAGGACTGATGTTGAAGCTGAAACTCCAATACTTAAGTCAGCTTTTCGTATCAGGTGACTAATCTGAAAAGACCCTGATGCTCCGAAAGATTGAGGGCAGGAGGAGAAGGGGACAACAGAGGATGAGTTGGTTGGATGGCATCACCGACTCAATCAACATGAGTTTGCGTAAACTCATGGGAGTTATTGATGGACAGGGAGGCCTGGCGTGCTATGGTTCATGGGGTTGCAAAGTCAGACACGTCTGAGTGACTGAACTGCACTACCCACATAATTTCAGAAGGTTGAAAGTACATTCTACTCAGTCCCTAGCTTTAGATTAGTCCCCTAAAATCACATACCCCCCAAAATTCATTTATTTGATTTTCCAGTCTCTACCTGCTTTAGCTATTAAGTCAGCAGAACATTTGTCCTCTAGGCCAAGGGTCCCCAACCCCCGTGATCTCGTGCCTGATCTGAGGTGGAGCTGATGCAATACAATAGAAATAACATGCACAATAAATGTGATGTGCTTGAATTATCCTGATACCATCCCACACCCCCGTTCAGGGAATAATTGTCTTCCCTGAAATTGGTCCCTGGTGCCAAAAAGGTTGGGGACTGCTGCCTTAGGCCAAGTGTGTGAAATAGATCTTTAAATTTTTCTCAAAGTTTTCCCCCCAAATGTCAGTTAAGGTAGTAAGTTAGTCATTGTTTATCAGTATAAAGAAAAATATTTAGTAACTAACCATGACATGGTTGGATGGCATCACCAACTCGATTTACATGAGTTTGAGCAGGCTTCAGGAGTTGGTGATGGACAGGGAAGCCTGGAATGCTACAGTCCATGGGGTCATGAAGTTGCACACGACTAAGCAACTGAACTGAACCATCTGCTAACACTTGCTGTGAAAAGCGCTGACATCTAAGGAAAGCTCTGAAGCTGCATGCTTCATCTCTAGGACCACACTCTTCTGGGGGCCATCAGAACAGCAGTGAATGTTGAGCAGGCACACTTCATTAGGGGATGGGGGGGGAGGATTTTACACATCCTACTGTAAATCTGTCAAGGAAAAACACGCCAGTGTGTCTCCTGTAGTCTCAGATCCCCCACTGAATACTTCTATAACTAGATGTATGGGTTTTTACCTCCAAACAAGCAAATGTCTCTCTGTAAGTCCATTTTGACACTGTCTACCTGGAAATAGGTCCCACAGGTTAAAGGCTCAGTCTCACACCAAATGCCTCCCCCACCCCACTTCAGAATGCTCATTGCTGGTTCAGATTGTTGCCTGTACTGCTTCTCAGCTAGCTGTAAACTGGAGGTTCCTATGACCCCCTCCTTGGAGTCAGTTAATTTGCTAGAGCTGCTCACAGAACTCAGGAAAACATTTTACTTATTAGTTGAGCAGTTATTATAAAAGAGTATAACTTAAGACCAGTCACATGGAAGAGACATGTAGGGTAAGGTATCTGGGAAGCATCTGCACTGCCTACATCTTCACATGTGCACCAGCCTAGAAACTCTCCAAAGCCCCATCCTTTTAGATGTCTGTGGAGGCTTCATTATATAGCCATGGTTGATTAAATCATCTGCTATTGGTGATTCACTCAGCCCCCAGCATCTTCCCCTCCTTGGAGGTGGGAGGAAGTGGGAATGAGATTCTAACCCTCTAGTCACCTGGTTGGTTCTCCTGGCAATCACTCCCTATCTTTTGGGACTTTCCAAAAGTCACTTTAAACTCAGAAACACTCAGGTGTGGTTGAAAGGGGCTTTTATGAATAACAAAAGAGTCCTTTGGCTTCCCAGGTGGCACTAGTGGTAAAGAACCCACCTGCCAGTGCAGGAGACCTAAGAGGTGCAGGTTCCATCCCTGGGTCAGGAAGATCCTCTGGAGAAGGGCGTGGCCGCCTGCTCCAGTATTCTTGCCTGGAGAATCCCATGGGCAGAGGAGCCTGGCGAGCCATAGTTCCCAGGGTTACGAAGAGTCGGACGTGACTAAGGTGGACTGAGCATGCATGCAGACACCCTTATCGTGTCCCTCTTAGGAAGTCGCAAAGGTTGTAGGAGCTCTATGCCAGGAACAGGGATGAAGACCAAATATATATTTCTTACTATAAATCACAATATGATAAAAGTTAGTTCTGAACACAAATTGTAATCATGTCACACTTGTATGTGGGTTAGTAATGAGTCTGATTTTCTCTTCTCCCACCAGCTTTTTGGAGACTGGGAAGCCCAACTGCGGAGGATAATGAAACTCATCGCCGGCGGCGGCCTGTCCATCACAGGCTCCCACAACATGTGTGGGGACTACCTGTACAGCGGCCACACAGTCATGCTCACACTCACCTACCTATTTATCAAAGAGTGTAAGTCTAGAGCGGCCTCCCATGAGAATTTCCTCACCTGCCGTTCCCCACAGGAGCAAGATGGGATCCCGGGAGGGCAACTCATCTCATTAGCGTGCTCACACCCAGCAGGCACCCAGGGAAATACATGTCACAAGTACCTGTACTTCCTGGGGGAAGTGCCTCGTTTCCTTAGCTGTCAGCTGTGGTATCAGAGTGTTCTATGACTGCTGGAAGGAGCCAGAAGGGAAGAGACAAAATTCCAGGCCTGGCCTGGCTGGATGACGGTAGGCACTGTGTTCACTTGGCAGCCATTTTTCAGGCACTGGGCACTGTACCATCTGCTGCAAAGAAGTACACGGGGGTTGGTGGTGCCTCTTCCCTCAGACAAGCTCTGGTCTCAGGGAGACTAAATGATGTAGACATTAAATGGGAAATTTCTATAAAAAATGTACTTAAAATATTTTATTATGAAACATAGAAAAATAATATTACAGGTACCCCTGTATGCTGCTGAGATTTAATATAAGTATTTGTCAGATCTGTTTCAGATGACCCTTGTCAAAGCAAAGGAAATATATATTAACATATATTTTCTTACTTATGAATGCATATTAATACAATAATTATAATATGTATTATTAATATAATGGAGAAGGCAATGGCACCCCACTCCAGTACTCTTGCCTGGAAAATCCCATGGATGGAGGAGCCTGGTGGGCTGCAATCCATGGGGTCGCTGAGGGTCGGACACGACTGAGTGACTTCACCTTCACTTTTCACTTTCATGCATTGGAGAAGGAAATGGCAACTGACTCCAGTGTTCTTGCCTGGAGAATCCCAGGGACGGGGGAGCCTGGTGGGCTGCCATCTATGGGGTTGCACAGAGTCGGACACGACTGAAGCGACTTAGCAGCAGCATTAATATAATAATGATAAAATATTAATATATACCTAAAGTTTTTCATTCCTTCCCCCTCCCATTTTCCTCTGTTATTTCTCAAGTATGTTTTATTCCTTTTTCTACTTGTAGAAAATTCCATTGTCCTTAATATTCTACTGTTAGAAATAGTCTCAGTGAGCTGTATCTAGGCAGTTCCCATGAAGAGCAACAAGAGAAGCCAGGCTGTGGGCATCACAGAGGAGGGACACACGTTGCATGCTGGAGGTATTTGAGAGCATGTGGCACCTGTTGGAACGTCAGTGTGGTTGGGATTCAGAGAGGTGGTAATAATGAGAATTGAAAAGTGAACTGGTGAGTAGGAACCAGACTGTGGAATGTGCCTTGAGTCACAAGAAGGAGTCTGAATTTGCATTCTGACAGACATGAGGTGCCCATTGAGAGGTTGCAACCGCTGGGCGGTGTCATCTGACTTACCCTTTAGAGAGGGAGAAAGCACTCCTGTAATGACTCACAGGATGGAGTGGAGAGGGCTGAGCAGGAGTAGAGTTAGCACACTGGCTGCCGCTACAGTCCAGGAAAGAGATGGGAGTGCCCCAAAGTATCAGGATGACATTGGTGCGGAGAGAAGTGGGGGAAAGTGGGAGAAATTCACAAAAAGGAGTCTACAGGTAACAGGATTGATTGTGGGGGTACAGGGGACAGGTGATGGACTGAAGGGTGAAAGCCCAATTTTGGTCTTAAAAAAAACTGAGATGGGGAACACAGGAAGAGAAGAGAAGACATACTTTGGGGCACTGAAAGAGAGGAGAGACAGTAGGCGGCTCTGCTTGTTCTTAGTAAGTGACCAGATAGAGTGAATTCGAGCAGTGTCTGTTCAGGACTGACAGGGCATGATCTGGCCCTGGCGCTGGAGTGTAACTGGGCACAGAAAAATGGGCACAGAACAGGCCTAATGTCAGCACCCCTGGGAGCCAGATTCCTACCTGCTGCTGGTTGGTCCCTGAAATACTCTAATGGGGTTAAGCTTTATTCTTGAAGGTGAGACTGTTAACCAAGTTGGATGACGTGGGTCACAAACTGATTCTGAATCCTGGTGCTGTCACTTATGCTGTGACCTTGGGAAAAACCTCTGATCTCTGTAAGTCTTAGTTGCCTCATCCTTTCTCACTGGCTCAGCAGATAAAAAAAAATTCCACCTGCCAGTTCAGGAGACACAGGTTCAGTCCCCGAGTCCAGAAGATCCCTTGGAGGAGGAAATGGCAGCTCACTCCAGTGTTCTTGCCTGAGAAATCCCATGGACAGAGGAGCGTGGCGGGCTACGTCCATGGGGTTGCAAAGAGTCAGACACAGCTGAGCAGCTAAGTACACTCACACAACTTCTTCATCAGTGAGGGAGAGGCTGTGAAAATTAACACAGATGGCACACGGGGACACTAACGGAGGAGCTGGGAGAATGAACAGTCGCTGCTCTTTGTTGTATTGTTATGTTATCAAATACAACTCTCCCTGGAAAGGGAACATGGAGCCCTGTACATGCACTAAGACTTCTGCCCCAGCCCCTCCCTGACCATGCCATTTAAAACAGCAAACCTCCTTCCCTCACCCTCTCGGCTGCTAATCCCACTTATCTTAAACCCAGAGCATTTAACACCTTCGAACATAGCGTATAAGTTACTTGATTATTATTGTCTCTTTTTTCATTACTGGGAAGGGATCTCCCCACAAAGGCAAACTGTTTGCCTGTGACGTTAGTTGATCCCAAGATCTAGTGACTAGATCTTGTCCTGGCTGCATTGTAGATGCTTAATAAATAGTGGGTAAATGAATGACTGATCCTTGGACCCCCTGAGAATCCTATAAAAGGCTAAACTGTCTTCCCCAGGGTGAAGAGGGTAGATCCCATTCAGACAACATTTTTGTCTAACGTATCAGACCCTCTGAAGCCCATTCTTGGAGAATACAGGTAGGAGGGCTTACACCAGTAGAGATTTTGAATCTCCCATCAAATGACTTCCCAGACACTGTCCTGCCCTTGGGAGTGGACATGGGCTAGAATTCCTGGTCACTTGGGTTCTCTTATTTGTATTTGAGAAATGGACACCTTAAAGACTTAAAAAGTAGAATATGGTTGCAGAGCTTGGAAAGCAAGTAGGGTGGTTGTATCCATTATAATTGCCTAGTCTGTGTATAAGGATCCATAGACCAAAAGGTATTGATTTTTGTACAGAGCATTAACCCCATATTATTTCCAGGTAAATTTAGTCATCAATAGACAGTGTTTTTTTTGATGGAATGTGATGCATGAACCTGTCCTTGTTTGTCCTTTGAAACTGTAGTTATGATTATATGTATGGGTCAAGTAATAACCACATATGACTTACTGTGGCTAATACAATCACTTGATGAAATAAGCTGTTTCGCTTCTAACCTTGGTTGCATAGAAGCCAAAGCCCTGGGATGTGCCACCCTAAATGATCTGTTTTCAGAAGGAAAGATCCAAGGCGGTTGGATTCCGAATGCAGAGTTGAGGCGTGGCTGGGCGCCCTTGGTCACGCTTGAATAACAGGACTCTTCTTTCGGCTTTCTCCTTTTCAGATTCCCCTCGACGACTGTGGTGGTACCACTGGGCCTGCTGGCTTCTCAGCGTGGTGGGGATCTTCTGTATTCTCCTAGCGCATGACCACTACACTGTGGATGTGGTGGTGGCATACTACATCACCACAAGGCTCTTCTGGTGGTACCACACTATGGCCAATCAGCAAGTGAGTTTTCCTCCTCCTCCGGTGTTAAGTCCTGGTACTCTTGACTAGCCGTTGCTGGTGCGGCAGCCGGGGGAGTCAGCTGAGACTCTATTGTCTCCTGTGGTGCTGATCCCCTTCTGAATCAAAGCTGAACCAGAAATGTTTCTATAATGACATAGGAGATGGCATCCTTGTAGAACAAGGATCACATTCTCATCGTCCCTGGAAAAAACTGTTTTAAGCTGTGCCCACCTCTTGCTTGATCTTGCATTCCTGCCTTCTCTTCCATCTTGGGCCCCTCACCAGCTTAATACTTAACATTTAATTAAGTCTCTCCATTTTCATCATAGGAGAGTAACTAAAGCACTAATTGAAGTATTTTTTAATAGACAAGAGACTTGAGTAAGCCTCACGTTCTCCATGTACTCCTAGCATTGGAGTTTTTTGTTTCTCTGCTAGAGAAACAGGTGTGGTCTGGTTTGCAGTTGGGTACAGAGTGTTGAATGGTGGTGTGTGAACCTGGAGCCATAAAGGCGATCGGGGGCTGGATCTGGGGGCCTTTGTGAATTGTAATATGGAAAATATTTGAACCTAAAGTGAAAAATTATGAGAGTCGTGTGTATGTTCCTATCGGGGCCGAAACAATCAGTTGTTCTTCCTGACTCGGTTTTCTCTGTCTGTGTTCTCTTAGGTGCTAAAAGAAGCTTCCCAGATGAACCTCCTGGCCAGAGTGTGGTGGTACAGGCCATTTCAGTACTTTGAAAAGAATGTCCAAGGAATTGTACCTCGATCTTACCATTGGCCCTTCCCCTGGCCGGTAATCCACCTCAGTAGGCAAGTTAAATACAGCCGACTGGTGAATGACACGTAACAGCTCTACGCGGTGGAGAAAGAGGAACTGTCCGAAGTGCTAAGAACTCCATGAGAGAAGATGCCACAAAATAAACAGCTCCCTAATCCCATTATCTTTCAACAGTTACCTTGACTTAACCTATTGAGTTACCTGGTCAGCACTGTGATCTTTTTTTCTCTCCAAAGGACCTGCGTTGGACAACAATAAAGAAAACTCAACCTGTCATACACTGTACACATCTCCTGTTCATAAGTTTGGGATTTACATAATCTGCAACCACCATGTTCCTTTGTATATGATGCAACAGCATAAATGTAAGCTTTTATATCATCAGTTCTGGTCTTTCCAGTTACGTCTGGAAATAAAGCGTATTATTTTCTTGGGAAAACATACTTTTCATATCTCTTGCCCCAAAGATTGGGCTGTAAGCCATTTTCTAGCAAATGTCTCTATGAAGGTTTCTTAAGTACCTGAATGGGGTTCGATTCTGAAATCTTTCTACCTGTTGCACCGATATTCAAATAAAAATGACAGACACAGGAAGGTTTGGTAACCGGGTTTTGTACAAATCAGCAGAGACAGTGTGTCAAAAAGCGCAAAAAAAAAAAAAAAAAAAAGATTCTGTTATAAAGTGATTTTCTAAGTATTTCC
Organism: Redunca redunca; assembly: GCA_006410935.1. NCBI lineage: Eukaryota > Metazoa > Chordata > Mammalia > Artiodactyla > Bovidae > Redunca > Redunca redunca. The sequence goes on along the minus strand of SJYQ01001128.1, from coordinate 356,999 downwards.
TAACTTTATTTTTCAAAATGATGTTATGAAAACCAAATTTAAAGATTTTTACATGTCAGAGAACAGAGAGTTAAAATTTAAAAAGCTTCTTGGGAGAGAAATCTGTCTATGTTTCTAGTGCCTTTCTTGTCTTGATTGTATGGTCAGTAGGCAATCTTCAGTGTTTTTATTTAAAATAAATATTCCATGAAAATATAAATGTATGTATACACTACTAAATTTTGCATTTATAGCTAAACTCAATCAGAAGACTGTTTATGGTTCTCAACCTGCTATGAATTAAAGAATGGGGGAATTAATTGGCAAGTGAGAGCCTGTTCCCATATTGTGAGCAGGCGACGATGACATGTACCACTTCAATTATTTTACCATCTATTTGGTAGTTCGATTTTAACTACACAATGAAAACAGCCATGAATTCTTTGTTTTTAAAAAGAGAGTTTTGAAAATGATCACTTAACTAAAACTTGAAAGCTATAAATTAGTTATCCATACTCTCATGACAATTTTGTTGGTGAACAACAAAAAAAGAGATCTATTTCTTTAAAATATATTTGTGCAGGAACTGCATGTAGTTCTAAGTTTTACTCCTAACAGAAGTTTGTTTGGGGAAGTATTCAATTCTATACTTGCCAATGTGGAGAACAAAATAGTTTTTTAAGGATGAAGAAGTATATATATCCATTCTGTATTTTACGTGCAGCAGAATTATCTCCATAGGGTTTTTTGTGTATTCACAAGGTGATATTTGTATTGTAAAACAATAATGGTGAAGGAAATAAAAAGGCTTTTAAAATTTTGTTTGTTTTAAATCTTTGTAAAATTATTATTCCAGAGAGTATACTGATTATCTTAACAGCTTACCTAGATCATAAATTAATCAAGATGCACTTTTTAATAAAAACTGATACTTAAAAAAATGTCTACTCTTTCTAATGTGTTCACATTCTTTACAAGAGTCATAAAGTCCTTGAAGCAAGATGTAAAAACAAGTTTTGGCATTTCCTCGCTGAGTTTGTTTGAGAGAGGGCCTTTATAATCATGTTTCTTTTCCCTTGAGATCCCTTGAAATATACTCTAAACTTCAGTATAACCTCTACAGATAGCATATATTTTTAAAACGTAAGACTCACAGGTAAGTTCAAACTGCAGACCACTGTTTACCAATAATTTTCAATTCTCCAATTCTCAATCAAGTTACTTTTTCCCTCTATAACTGAAAGTAATATAAGTTTTCCAGTTTAGTTGGAAAGGGAAAGTAAATTCCGAAATGAGAAACACGGTCATAGTACTTTGAGAATCAATGGTAAGAAAAACTTTTTAAAAAGGAAAAAAAATATGTTATTCTTGATGTGGGAAAAAAATGAGGATGTTAACAGTGGAAACCTGTTCTTATGAAGGGAAGCTGTTGTCTTAACCTGGGAGGCTACAGCTGTAAAACTAGAAAGATTTCCTGCGTGGGACCAGATGCCCTATATTAAAATGGTAAGTAACTTGAATAATGAAAATGAATTCTTGACATATGCTAAAAACAGCATTTTTTTTCCTAAATCAAAAGTTATATTTAAAAGCTCATTATTTTAAGTTTACCTACTACATTTGTACCAAGAAGTTCCCTTAATGGTTGTACTTCATGCCTGGCCGTGTAGAATCATGAATTGACATATCGTGTGGCTCTCAAGTCTGCAACTTCCAGGTAGGAAAAGATAAGTGTTATGTTCTGGAGAACTGTGGTGTGCTTGATAATGGCTGGCTGAGTGAGGACATGCGGTTTTCTGCGCTTTAGTAAGCCAGCGCCCTAGACCATAGCTGCTTTATCTAACACTCAGAGTTAGGCAATTCTCAAGCATTATCTTGTTAACCCTTACATCACCACACGGTTCCTTATTAACCCCATTTTATGGAGGTTGATTTACGTATGTTTAAATCAACGCCCTTTCTCAAGGGCGTGCAACTGATAAAAATCTGATTGAAGTTCAAGTTTTTACCCACTCCTCGACACCCTCTCCACCCACATACTGTGAGCTTTCATAAATTCTTCAGCAAGAGTCCACAGTGAGAAATCTGACTGTGGTAGTCAAGCTAAGCAGAGTGATTCACTGTGAACCAAGTACCAGGAAATTCACACCATGAGGTAGAGAGACTCATTTTGCCAGTTTCTGATTGTTGTATTTGTTTTATTTGTATCCCAAGCAAAAACCAAAATTGATAAATATGATAAGTATCTCAAAATTATAACTATTACATAAAATGAGAGTGCCTGCTAGCTTTTTTTTTTAATTAGAGTATAGTTGATTTCCAATGTTTCAGCTGTACCATAAAGTGAATCAGTTATACATGTATCCACTCTTTTTTAGATTCTTTTCCCATATAGGACATTATATAGAGCATATGGAGTAGAGTTCCCTGTAGAATACAGTAAGTCCTTGTTAGTTACCTATTTTATATCTGTATACGTCAATGCCAGTCTCCCAGTTTATCTCTCTTATCTCTCCTCTGGTAACCATAAGCTTGTTTTTGACATCTGTAACTGTTTCTGTGTTGTAAGTAAGTTCATTTGTACCATGTTTTTAGATTCCATGTATAAGCAGGATCATCTGTTTGTTGTCCTCTGACTTCCTTCACTCCATATGACAATCTCTAGGCCCATCCATGCTGCTACAAATGGCATTATTTAATTCTTTCTTATGGGTGAGTAATATTCCTTTGTATATATGTACCATATTCTTTATCTATTCCTCTACTGATGATAATTTAGGTTACTTCTGTGTCTTGGCATTATAAATAGTGCTACTGTGAATGTTGGGGCGAGTGTATCCTCTTGAATTATGGTTTTCTCTAGACACATGCCCAGGAGTGGGATTGTTGGGTCATATGGTAGTTCTGTATTTAGTTTTTTAAGGAACCCCCATACTGTTCTCCTTAGTGGTTGTACCAGTTTACACCCCACCAAGAGTGTAGGAGGGTTCCCTTTTCTTCACACCCTCTCTAATATTTATTTATTGTTTGTAGATTTTTTTGATGATGGACTTTCTGACCTACTTGAAGTGATACCTCATTGTAGTTTTGATTTGCATTTCTCTTAATAATTAATGCGAAGAGTTGACTCATTGGAAAAGACCCTGCGGCTGGGAGGGATTGGGGGCAGGAGGAGAAGGGGACGACAGAGGATGACATGGCTGGATGGCATCATGGACATGAGTTTGAGTGAACTCAGGGAGTTGGTGATGGACAGGGAGGCCTGGCGTGCTGCGATTCATGGGGTCGCAAAGAGTCAGACACAACTGAGCAACTGAACTGAATAATTAATGATGTTGAACACTTTTCTTGTGCTTTTTGGCCATTCAAATGTTTTCTTTGGAGAAATGACTNTTCTTCTTCTTTTTTTTTTTTTTTTTGAGCTACATGAGCTGTTTGAGATTAATCTCTTGTTGGTTGCTTTGTTTGTAAATATTTTCTCCCGTTCTATGGGTTGTCTTTTCATTTTGTTTATGGTTTCCTTTGGTGTTTAAAAGCTTTTAATTAGGTCTCATTTGTTTGCTTTTATTTTCATTATATTAGGATGTGAATCCAAAAAGATGTGCTGTCATTTATGTCAAAGAATCTTCTGCTTCTATTTCCCTCTAAGAGTTCTATAGTGTCTGGCCTTACATTTAGGTCTTTAATCCATTTTGCGTTGGTTTTTGTGCATGGTGTTAGAGAATATTCTAATTTCATCCTTTTACGTGTAACTGTCCAGTTTTCCCAGCACCACTTACTGAAAAGACTGTCTTTTCTCCATTGTATATTCTTGCCTCCTTTGTCAGCCTGCTAACACTAATTTGACCACCACTATACAAAAAGTCAGGTTTTCAATTAACTGGGAAATGGGATATGGTCCTTGGAGCCCTTCATATTGACACACTTTTTCTCTTTTTGGTGGGGAAACTCGTTTTAAACGAATCAAAGCTGCTGTCTTGAAATTCTGTTCATCAGCCCCTTAACATTCTTGTCTGTCTGCTGGCCCAGAGAACAAATAAGCAGAAACTTAAACAATGCCTGCTTCCGAGGGCCCAGACTCCAGCTCCCACAGGAAGGCAGAGATGGGCGTGATGAGTGAGAGGTGGACTAAGAGTCAGGGGAAGTGACAAGAAGGCTGGAGTTGGGCCCCAGAGGACGTAGAGGGTTCAGAGAGTGGCTGAGGCAACAGCATTCCGGGAAGGCACAGAAGGACGTTGCAAATGGCTCTGGTTTGCTCTCGGTGAGAAGAATGAAGTGAGAATTTATTGTAAGAGTTCCTATTTATTGTGTGTTTCACAAATCCTGTTAATTCTTGAGCCCTGATGTGACACAGTGGTATGGTTTACCATCAAATGATTGAGAAAATATATGCTTATGAATTAGAAACATTCTCAAGAGAATTTGTGGTTATTAATCACAATAGCATATATGCACTGTTTGGTCACTGCATAGTACTTATTTATAAGAGGCATTATTCCATTAACATCAAGGTTTTTGTGTGTAAAGATTTGAGGATCTCTTGAGACTTCTTGGGGAACGCTTACTGGAGATGAGGCAGAGTTCAGTGAAATAGGCAGAGTCCTTCCCCCCGCCCCCCCAAAGTTTAACAACAAAAAAAAGGGTGCCGATCCAGAGGCCTATATAACCTCCAGTGTCATGGTTTCTGTGTCAAAGTGTGTCGACAGGGAGCAGGCATGGCATTTCAGGTGAGGGTAAGGAATGGTTCTAGAGGAGCCAACCCAGAGTCCCCTCTTAACCCCATGGTGGCCCAGAACCACACATATTTTGATGTTCTGTTCTTAGGTGTACACATACTAGGGCTGTTCTCATTTACTTAGAGAACTGACCCCTTTATTATTATTTTTTTGAGCTTTTTATTTTGTATTGGGGGGCAGCTGATGGACAATGTTGTTTTAGTTTCAGGCGAACAGCAAAGGGACTCAGCCATACATGTACATGTATCCATTCTCCCCCAAAGTCCCTTCCCATCCAGGCTGCCACATAACACTGAGCAGAGTTCCATATGCTATAGAGTAGGTCCTTGTTGGTTATGTCCATCCCAAACTTCTTAACTGTCCTTTCCCCCTGGCAACTGTAAGTTTGTTTCTTAAGTCTGTGAGTCTTTCTGTTCTGTAAATTCATTTGTGTCATTTATCTTTTAGATTCCACTTATAAGGGATGTCACAGTATTTCTCTTTCTCTGACCAATTTCACTCAGTATGACACTTGGTTCATCCATGTTGCTGCAAATGGTGTTATTTCCTTCTTTCTAATGGCTGAGTAATATTCCATTGCATGTATGTACCACATCTTCTTTATCCATTCCTCTGTCAGTGGACATTAAGGTTGCATCTATGTCTTGGCTGTTGTAAACAGTGCTGCAATGAATATTGGTGACCCCTTTATTATATCATCTGTCATCTCTCTTTATTTGTTCAGTCACCCAGTCATGTCTGACTCTTTGTGTATATATATATATATTTGAATTGATATATATTTGAATTGATATATATTTGAATATATATATATTTGAATTGACCCCATGGACTGCAGCATGCCAGGCCTCCTTGTGCCTCGCCATCTATTTCTTATAGATAGTATATGATTGTTTTAAATGTATTTTGAATCTCTGCCTTTTAATTAGTGTATTTAGATCTTTCATATTTAAACTATAATATATATATATTTGAATTGTTATGTACCAAGTTCTACTTTTTATATTTGTACAGTATTTTCTATTTGTTGAGTCAGTAGCTTCTCATTTCTTTGAATGAGTACCCTTTTTTAGTTTGAACTAATACAAGATCTAAATATTTTTAATTTGGTAACCCAACACATTTTTTAGAACTGGACATGGAACAACAGACTGGTTTCAAATAGGAAAAGGAGTACGTCAAGGCTGTATATTGTCACCCTGCTTATTTAACTTATATGCAGAGTACATCATGAGAAACACTGGACTGGAAGAAGCACAAGCTAGAATCAAGATTGCTGGGAGAAATATCAATAACCTCAGATATGCAGATGACACCACCCTTATGGCAGAAAGTGAAGAAGAGCTCAAAAGCCTCTTGATGAAAGTGAAAGAGGAGAGTGAAAAAGTTGGCTTAAAGCTCAACATTCAGAAAACTAAGATCA
>SJYQ01001128.1:335208-350775 GCA_006410935.1 Redunca redunca | reverse complement strand
AAAGCTGAAACTCCAGTACTTTGGCCACCTCATGCGAAGAGTTGACTCATTGGAAAAGACTCTGATGCTGGGAGGGATTGGGGGCAGGAGGAGAAGGGGACGACAGAGGATGAGATGGCTGGATGGCATCACGGACTCGATGGGCCTGAGTCTGAGTGAACTCCGGGAGATGGTGATGGACAGGGAGGCCTGGCGTGCTGCGATTCATGGGGTCGCAAAGAGTCAGACACGACTGAGCGACTGAACTGAACTGAACACATTTTTCCTTTGTGAGTAGGAAATAGCAAGGGTTGTTGTTTTTTTTAATCTCTTTAGATATCCCAATCCATATTATTTGCAGCAAAAACTTCAACCATGATATCAAACACTTGCCTTTATTTCCCAACTAGAGCTGTGTCCAATTCTTCTCTCTTGACTTTGAGTCTTACATGCATTAGTTCTTAGATGCAGGAAGGCACATTCAGATATAAACCCAGGGTGCTTCCTAAAAGGACACAAATCATTTAGGTCATTGTTAGAGTGATCTAATCTAGAGACATCCTGATTTTAACAGTCTGCTGTCGTCACACTTTCTGTAGAAACCCTTAACGTGACCATCTACTTTTGTGCCATTTTGGAATGAAACCATGCAACCATGGATTCTGAAGACCATTGTGGATTGTGTAGGTACCTTCTTGTTGGTGGAAACTGAAAAACCTTGTGGGGCAGAAGTAGAGGAAAATAACAGGTTCAAAGGAAATGCCTTCTCTTTGGGAAGTAAACTAAGCACTTCTTTCTGTTTAAATTTGTATTAGATACTTGATAAAGGCATGATAGTTGAAAGGGTCAATAAATGAATGGCCCTATTGTTTTATGAAGAATAGGAGTAATTTTCCAGGGCAGAAGAAAAACTCAAAAGAGAAAATAGGGTGTATCCTTAGGGGCATGAACTGAGGACTCAGATGTGTTCAAATCCCATCTCTGAAAGCTTATAGGCACTGTATGCCTTGACCGATTATTTCTGAGCCTGTTTCCTCCCTTATAACGTAGAGATGATTTTACTTATGTGGGGCAGTGATGTGGCATGCATTTAAGTTAAGTGCTCATTGATAACACTGTTATTCTAGAAAGGAAAAAGAGATGAAGGCCCTGTGGAGCCAAGAAAGAAGTCCCAGTCAAGGAAGAGACTGGCCCCAGCCAGAGAGAGACAGAAACACCAAGAAAAGCCAAGTCCACACTCAGCCTTTATTTGAACTTCCGAGTGAGTATACATTATCAGTGATCTGAACCCGCCTGCTTAGTCACTCAGTCGTGTCTGACTCTGAGACCCCCGTGGACTGTAGCCCAGGCTCTTCTGTCCATGGGGATTCTCCAGGCAAGAATACTAGCGTGGGTTGCCATTCTCTCCTCTAGGGGATCTTCCCAACCCGGGGATCATACCTGGGTCTCCTGTGCTGGCCGTCAGATTCTTTACTGCTGGGCCACCAGAGAAGCTCATATATCTTAGTGTTTCTGGTAAAATACTTGGCCCAGAATTTTGAATGTCTGATGTGCATGCACAATGGTTGTGAGAAAGATTGGTTGACTCTGAAACAGTGTGACCTAGTCTTCTTTTGCAGGAGGAAACAGAACAGGCTCTATCTTGAAAGCAGGACTCCATCTTGGGCTGGACTGTGGAGTTTGAGCTATATGCCCAGTAGCTATGGAAACGACATACCAACTGGAAAACCAGACCCCCAGAAGAGCCCTGGGGCTCTTCCTTTGCTAAAAGAATACCCTAACTATCTGTGTAACCGAATAGATTCATACATTCTATTATGCTTATTGTGGTATGTCCACGGGCCTGTTGATAATTGTCCACTGTTAACTACCTAGGCTTAAGGCATATGAATCACGGGTTAACTTTGATTGTCAGGGAATTTGGGGAGGTGGGTTTGTGCACGTACACTTAGGGTATATAAGGTTTTCACAAAAACTGGTCGGGGTCCTTGGCTAAGAGGAGACTCTGCCTTGGGCCCACCGGTGTAATGAACTGCGCTCCACCATCTGCATTGTCCTTCTGAGTGAGTTTGTTTCCCAGAACACGTGGCTACAGCACTTTGGGGATGAGCCAGGGCAGCAATGAAGAAAAGCATGGATGGCTACTGTTAGGTAGATAGAACAGGGAAAAGGAGTCCAAAATGGCGGTGGCTACAAGACAAGGAAGGGCAAAGCCCGCGAAAATGAAACAAAAGAAGGTCTAAGAGCTATAACATGGTCCTTTCAAGACCTGAGAGCTGTGACACGCGGAGGGGCTTTAATGTCCGTAACTCCAAATCTTTGTTGTGACGAGACAAAGAATCGAGGGACATACACTCGCGTGACGCTACCATCATTTGTTGGCACTTAAGAGTCTGCTCACTAGGCCAGCTCTCTGCTGTCGCATGGAAGAACTGGTATTTGTCTGAATTGTTTTCTGCTAATACTATTTATCAGCCCGAGAGAGGAGAGGAAAAGATGGTTTCAGCCAAAGCAGTCTGTCTTTTATACATTCTCTTTTATGTAATGAAGAGCCTGTGACCGTGGAAAGGCAAGTATTGGGTTTCCACTGGGATGTGTAGCGAAAACTTCCTGATACTTTAGGATGGTGGTTCAAGTGGGGAAAAAGTCATTTTGGAAAATGCATGATCTGACTTAAAATGTTTTGCAGTCGTATCTGAAATCATTGGCCTTTAGGGGTTTTGTCTGTTTCCTTTTTTATTTTTTCCTTATTGGCTTTAAGAGGACACAGTCAAATCACTGCCACACTTAATAATGTGATCATTATACACCTTATTGGCCGAGAGACTTTTGACCTCTGGCTGGTGTTTGGCTGCAACTGAGGCCCCTGACAGGGGTAAGAAGTGAGAAGACAAGAGTGTTTGCAGCATAAACTTCCTTTTTACAGCAGGCAACATTACACACTGTTTCAGTGACCCTTGCAGGCTCCCTCCCAGAGGCAGGCAGATGAATCTCCAGGCGGTTGCTAGCTCCGTCTCTCCACGGGCTCCAGGGATGAACATGTAAAAGCAAATGGCTTGAAAGGAATTGTGTCCAATGAGTGCTCCTGGCACATGTGTGCTTTGGAAGTATTGCTGGTTCTGGATTCTGGAGCGCATTCCTGAGTGCTTGAGCTGACACTGGATGATTCCACAGAGCTCATGTTCCTGTTCACTCAGCTTGCAGTGGACACTCAGAACCCTGGGGCCAAGGGGCTGCCTAATGAGATTTCCCCTAGGGCTCCTGTTTCCTGAGCCCTGTGGGAAGCCGCTGCAGGAGGCAGAGGAATTGAAGCCAGGAATAGAGCCAGAAGGTCTTGTTCTTGTACAATGCTCTGCACCAATTGCACGTAACACACAACAAAAGTTGTTGTTGGGGGTGTGGGGTGGTGATATGGTTCTTCGGGTGAGAAAATGTCAATGCATTCAGCACATATAACCTCCACATGCTATTAACATTCACACAAGTCTGAATTCAAACAAAGTCACCAAAATTAGATGGGAAGGTAGCAGAAATGTCACTTTAACACATGGCGAGTATGGAGAACTGTGACAATTTGGCTTCCCGTAGATCTGGGCTATCAAAACTGGCTTAATTTCTTAAGATGTTCAGAGCATAATCACCAATTAAAATCAGTAACGACAATGAATTTGCTTGGACCCTAGGAAATCCATTTTCTTCTTGAGAATGAGAGGAGTCTGAATCCAGGTCTTTTTCATTTGACAAAAATGATGAGGAGTGGATGGCAATCTTCCTTTTGCTGAAAGGAGGTCAGAGCGGGAAAGGCAGCCAAGCTCACTAGAAAGACCTGCTGGTTTCTGTTCTGATTTAGAGCAGGTTGTATCATATGCCCAGGACTGAAGGCAAATGAGCTGGTGGAATTGCGGCTGAGGCCTTGGGGATGAGAGGCATTGGATGGTGGTCCCTGAAGGGCAAGGGGCCACTGGGACCAGAGAGCACAGCATTCTCTGTATCCTAAGTTTGGTTTCGATGTTGGAGAAAATCTAAGTTAGAAAATACACACGGGCACACACACACACAAGTATAAATTCAGCATTCATATCAGTGTACCTAAGATTCTAATAAATCTTCCCTTTAAAGAAATCTACTTAAATTTCATTAATATTTTCCAAATTTATCTGGCATTGAAATCTTTTTCATTATAAACTCATTCCTTGCCAATGTTTTATTATGAGAAAATGTAAGTGTGCACTAAATTGAGAAGAATTTCACCTTGAGAACCCCTGGAGGCACCACCCAGTTTCTACCTTAATTTTTTTTAGCTTGCTGTAACACATACCGATCCATTTGTCTATCTTTTTATCTGTCAGTTACTCTTATCTTTACAAATTCATTTGAAAGTCAATTGCTGATGTCAGTTTACTGCTGCCTAAATACTTTGGCATTCATTAATCAAAATTCAAAATTTGTTCAGTTTTTTTCAAGGTAAAATTTATAACTGAAGAATACACAAATCTTAAGTGCATATTTATCAAGTTGACAAATGCTTGGACCTATGTAACTCAAACACCTGTTGTGACCTTGAACATTAGCATCTCCCCAGAGAGCTCTATGCCTTCCCAGTCAATCCTGGCCAGTCTTTCTCCCTCTCACTCCAGAGGCATGTATCCTTTTTTTACGCCATTGATTTTCTTTTCCTACCATGTCCTATGTAAGCACTCTCTGGCTCACTTATTTCACTCTGCATAATAATTTTGGATTTATTCATGTTGTCATGTGTACTGATAATTTATTTTTTGTTAGCATTTCATGGAATAAATATATCACAGTTTGTTTATCCACTCTTCTATAGATTGATATCTAGACTGTTTCCAAATTTTGGATGTTATAAATCAGGCAGGTCAGAACAGTCTTGTATACGTTTTCTGTGTGTGTGTACATATGTACCTGTATATATAGACATACCTCATTTTGTTGCACTTTGCTTTATTGTGCTTCAGAGATACTTCATTTTTACAAATTGAAGGTTTGTGGCAACCCTGCATTAATCAAGTATTAGCACCATTTTTCCAACAGCTTTTGCTTACTTCATGCATTTGTCTCACATTTTGGTAATTTTTGCAATATTTCAAACCCTCCACCAGAAAGGCTCAGATGACGGTATTTTTTTATCAAGAAATTATTTTTACATCCTGGCATATGCATTTTTTAGACATAATACTATTATTGTACCCTTAATATAGGATAGTGTTAGCATAACTTTTATAAGCATTGGGAAATTTCATGTGACTTGTGTTATTGCAGTGGTTTGGAATTAAACCTGCAATATCTCTGAGGTATGCCCATGTGTATATATGTTTTCTTTTCTCATAGGTAAATAGCCAGGTGTGGGATTGTTGGGTCAGGGTGTGTTTGATTCTGTAAAAAATTACCAGACCTATTATACTTTCAGGAAATTTTTCTTGCTCTTAAAAAGGGACCCAACATTGAAAATACCCCCTTCAGGTTGGCAAGGTTGAGTCTAGATATAATGCCTAGAAGTTCTGAGGGCATAACTGACTTAGTATCATTAAGGAACTGGGTCCCTAATGATTTTATTTGATCCTGAAGTAACCAACTCTGGGGCTGCCTTCCTTGGACTTGTTATGTGGTTTAACAATGTTCCTTATTAAGTCAGTTTGAACCAGAGATACTTAAAAAAATTGAACAGAGTGCAACTATTTTTAGAAAATCTACCAAAGTATTCCAGACACACAGAAAAGTATACACAGATTAATTTTCACAAACTGAGCATACCTAAGTAGCTGGCTGCCAGATGGAACAGCAGCATTACCCATATCATGGGCCTTGAGGAAATAAGGCTGTATCACACACTATCACAATTAGATGTGAAAAAATTAAATTGGAAGCCCATGGAGTTTGCTGGTGAATTCTACCAAACATTTCAGGAAGAAGAAATCATACCAGCGCTCCACAAAAGTGAAATTGACAGCCCCTTTAGAAACCCCTCACTCCTCCTTCAGCTCTCTCCCAGCTTCTCTCTCCCCCAGACCTCCTCTTGCAGCCCCCCTACTGGCAAAGATTTCTTTTCTGTATTCTCTCTCCATATTCCTCTCCGTTTGTATGCTTCATTCAGCAAGGCAAAAGCCTTATCGTTAGCTAAAATAGTAATCCCTGAAAATACCCCCAAGATGTCCTGGGTGAGGGGTGAGGGGATTTGGAGAGGAGGCAAAACTATGAGGAAGGGACCCAGCAAAGTGCTTCTTGTCTCCACTGAACAGTGAAAACATAGGGGGCAGAAAATGAGTTGTGTCACTCACCAGCCATGTGACTTTGGTTGTACCAGTACTTGAGCCTTGGGTGTTAGTTGTGAGTTGGGTAGATTAAAAGTAGCTACTTCACAGGGGCTGCTTTGAGGATTGAGGATGAAGAACTTACATGTATTTAGGGGGTGCAGTAGTAGGGTCATATTCTGGGATTCGTGGGATAACTTGTTTCCAGTTCCTACCCTAAGCAGGAAGGGATTCTTCCCAGGAAATGCTGTTGGCTAAAGAACTTTTGAAAGTCCCTTGGACTGCAAGGAGATCCAACCAGTCTATCCTAAAGGAGATCAGTCCTGAGTGTTCATTGGAAGGACTGATGTTGAAGCTGAAACTCCAATACTTTGGCCACCTGATATGAAGAACTGACTCACTGGAAAAGACCCTGATGTGGGGAAAGATTGAAGGTGGGAGGAGAAGGGGACGACAAAGGAGGAGATGGTTGGATGGCATCACTGACCTGATGGACATGAGTTTGGGTAAACTCCAGGAGTTGGTGATGGACAGGGAGGCCTGGCGTGCTGCAGCCCATGGGGTCACAAAGAGTCAGACAGGACTGAGCGACTGAACTGAGCTGGACTGAAAGCACTGAAGACCACGGTGTCACAGGAGCTGCTTGCAGACGCAGGCGAGGCCATTTGCTGGGATTTGAGGATGGGGGTTAAGGCAGGACTTATGAAGCAAAGCATCTTTTTTTCCAGAAATAAACTACAAGAACAGCAATTAGAGTGCACTTTGAATAATTACATATAATCTCTGAATGAGATGAAGAAAGAAATGGCAATCCACTCCGGTACTCTTGCCCGGAAAATCCCATGGACAGAGGAGCCTGGTCCATGGGGTCACAGAGAGTTGGACACGACTGAGCAACTTCAATTTACTTCCGAATGAGAATTATCTACAAATGCTATATTTGGCCTTCGATATAGAACATATCCCTCCTGCACTAATCTCATGTGAAAAAAAAAATTATGTTTGGAGGAAATGACCAAAGACAATTAGTCAACAGTAAATAAGTAAGAATTTGGATGGAACAGAACAGATTCAATGGTTAAGGCTTCTCAGAGGCTGACCTTTAAAGATACTTAAATTAATTGGCTATTAAATTATATACCAGTTTGTCCCAAAGTTCATCCATTAGTGAATAGTTGATATGATTTTTCCCCATAACTATTTATCACTTGTACTATTAATACCTTTCTTGTAATAAATTCCTTTAAAAATTGCTTTAGCCTGACTCTATAATTTATGTTTCTAATTCACATCAAAACCAATTCATAGCTATCAAAAATGTCCACCTTGTACTACATAGAATCCTATTACCTTCTGGGACAGAGCTTTGCTTTCATTATCTTTGCAGATATTAGATCATTTCTGACCAATCTCTGCTGGTCATTTTCATAAGGTCTTGAGCTAAAGAATCCCTCCAGAATTATTTTTACATATACCCAGTGCTTGATTCTCTTCAACCAAACATATTTCTCTCATATTCTTCCCCATCTCAGCAGAGGTCAACTCCATTCTACCAGTTCTAGACATCTTTGGAATCATTCTTGACTCCTATTTTCTCTCTTGTTTATGAATCTCAACAGGAGATTCTGACTCTGCCTTCAAAACACATCCATGTGATAACCGCTTAACATTATCTCCTCTTCTAGCGTTCTAGCCTAAGGCTCTTGCTTGGATATTGCAAAAGCCTCCACATTAAAACCTGTGCGTTGTGTGTGCTTTCATATAGAATCCAGGTGATGGATACTAGAGGAAGCTTCCTAAAAGCCAGATCATGCAACTGTACTGCTCCAAAGTCTGTGATGACTTTCAGATCTGGAGCAAAATCTCCATGCTGCCTGATTCATGAATCACTAAATGAAACCCAGTAAGATCTTTACACTGTACTCGGTTGAATTTTGTTAATATTTCCAAGAGCTCGTGTTCTAGGAAACATGGATACTGTACGACTTTTTACAACCTGGCCTCAGAAGTCATGTGGCTTCACTTCTACAGTCTCTATTGTCAGACATAAGCAGTCACTGGCCCTCCAGACTCAAGGGAAGAGGACGTAGATCCCCACTTTTCTATAGATGGCATGTCAGGATTTGCAACCCCGTTTTCAAACTGCTTCAGCAAGGTATGATTCAGTTAAGTGGGGAGTAGTTGGGAAAGTGTTCTGGGTGAGGGTGAAAGTTTGAGCCAGGGCAGGATACGACAGGTACATTTAGGAACCGTAAAGAGAATCCATGTGCCCAGAGTGGGAGACTGACCAGGAGAAATATCAAAAATAAAGGAAAGGACTTGGACTGGGCGAGTTTGAATACCTGGTTAATGGGTCTAGTCTTTGTTCTGTAGACAACTGGTCTTGAAACTGTTTTGCTTACATATCTCCAAAAGAATTCAGAAACATGCATTTTTAGGTTGGTGTCCAATTTTTTCCCTCATATTTAAAACCACAGGCATACCTTGTGGGTTCAGTTTTAGACCTCTTCAATGCAGCAAATACTGCAACAACGTACAGAGCCACATGAAATCTTTGGTTTCCTAGCGCACTATATTAAGTGTGCAACATTATGTCTAAAATAACAATATATATACCTTCATTAAAAGTAATTTATTGCTAAAAATTGCTAACCATGATCCGAACCTATAGAAAGTTGTGATTTTTTTTGTAACAGTAACTTCAAAGATAACTCACTGATCACAAATCACCATGACAACTGATCATAACAAACAAGTGTGAAATATCGTGAGAATGACCAAAATGTGACACTGACACAGTAAGTGAGCAAATGCTGTTGGAAAACAATGGCTTCTTTAGACTTGCTCCTTTCACGGTCATCACAAATCTTCCGTTTATGAAAACTGCAACAGCTGCAAAGCACAATATGGTGAGGCAATAAAATGAAGTATGCCTGCCGTTAGCAACTCTCTCCGTGTGGTCATTCAGGCTGATGGCGGCTTTTCACTTCCTTCTTTCCATAACCTCCAAGGTCACTAGCAGTATCTCCCTCCAAATCTTTGCCTAGAGCCCAGAAGATCACACACAGGAAAATGGAATTGGTACATACCACTTCTGCTCACTTTTCATTGGTCAGACTTCCAGTTGCATGGTTATTCCTGATGGCAGGGGAGGCGAAGAAGAAGAGAGGAACACAGATTCTGTAACAAGAACCACTGAGTTCTTGCTGCGGAACATAGGTAAAGCATTTAGCTCATTGGCTGGCAGACAGTACACATGTAACCAAGTAGCTGCTCCTATTGCTACAATATCACCATTATTACACATTCAGTTTCCAGGCTGTGTTCGGTGCACAGATGGATTTGTACTACCTTTGCTGGAGCTTACAGGCCCCCAGGTAGATGCAACTTTAGGCAAAGGAGGCCCTAGAGCTTTGGAGCCCAATTAGTAGCTGATAAACCCGAGCTGGCAACTCGGCAGCTACAGTCAAGGGGGGAAGAAGAAGCAACTCTTGCACGAAGTCCCCACACAATTGTCTATTTCCTGCCTGCCTGCAATCATTACCAAACAAATGCCCCTCCCTGTACACTCCTCTCTCCTCAACTTCCTCTCCATGTGAATCCTAGGCTAGACTCAGCTAGAACCTAAAGAAAAGCAAG
This sequence comes from Redunca redunca, assembly GCA_006410935.1. Taxonomy (NCBI): domain Eukaryota; kingdom Metazoa; phylum Chordata; class Mammalia; order Artiodactyla; family Bovidae; genus Redunca; species Redunca redunca. The sequence continues at coordinate 340,885 of SJYQ01001128.1, read as the reverse complement.
GACTTGACCTAGGCTGGGAGCAAGTTTTTGCCCCAGCAGCTGCTAATTCAAGGGGCCCACCAATAACTGGAAAAGCAGTATGGGTTTTCTTTAGGAATTCTAACCTTCTGTGCCTTCTGTGTGTGACCTGGGTGGAATGAAATGGACTTCAAAGACTTAATCAAACCTTAGAAATCTTTGCTTTGCTTTCTTTTCCCTGCCTTCAATACCTGCTGATCTGGACCCCAAGGGGTTAGAAGAATGAACAACATTTTCACTAGGGATCCTGGTAACCATGTGATGAAAACAAAGACACTTGTGGGAAACTGATGTTTGGTTTAGCCTGGGAAAGACATCAGGGAAAATGTAAACACTGTCCTTCTCCAAATTACCAAGGTGACTATGTATAATCAAGTTTCTCTATCTGGTCACAAGCTTTCTAGAAAAGAGGGGGCATCTCCTCGCCCAAAGTGTTGGTTGCTCAGACGTCTGACTCTTTGCAACCCCATGGACTCTAGCCCACCAGGCTTTTCTGTTCATAGGATTTTCCAGGCAAGAATAGTGGAGTGAGTTGCCATTCCCTCCTCCAGGGGATCTTCCCGATCCAGGGATTGAACCCTAGGTCTCCAGCGTTGCAGGCAGATGCTTTACCATCTGAGCCACCAGGGAAGCCAAGCTGAAATCATTCATCTAACAAGGTCCTAACTTATATCTCTGGGCTGATTTGTCCTGCAAAGTCTCCTCTTAGTGGTGTGTAGTGAGTGTGGTGGGGGAAAAATTTAGTATTTTCCAAATCAAATGGAAGGAGCAGTTCAGTGTGAGATAATGAATGATCCTTCCCCGGCCATGCAGGATGCAAAAAGATGAGATGAGCTCCAGGTGTGACCTTTCAAGGATGGTGCAGGACTTCAGCCCGTAAGCAGGCTCTGCTGGGGTGCGCCCTGGCCCGTGCATGAGTCAGCACGTAAGTAGTTAAGTTGGTTGGGGAGCCTTGGCTTCCTGGGGTAGAGCGTTCAGCCTCCGAGCATTAGCCTGCAGCCTGACTCAGAAGAGCAGGGGCCGAGGATTCAGAAGCGTCCTGGCACTCGGGCTGGGAGCAGTGACACGCGGCTCTGAACAAGCAGCTGCCGCAGTGGGTCTAGGTATGTACGGAGCTTTGCTTTGATTGATAGTGTTTGGTTTTCTCCCGTGAGAACAAAGCAGTGCTTGTTCATGTTTGCAAACAAGAACCCTTGCACACTGAAAAGGAACAGATGTTTATTAGCTGCTATTTATAATGAAATAATAGAGGGGCAGGGAAACAAATTCTTAATACTCATTTATGTTTCTGATTGGCCAAGTTTCTGTAATTTTTATCTGAATTCTGGTGCTGTGTGGTCAGGTCATTTGAATGTCATGGTTATGGTAGGATTCGAAAGGTATCATTTTGGCTATTCTTTCTGTGAATGATCATATCTACATTCGGAGATATGGATTGAGTTTGCAGAATTATTTGCTGAATGGATGAAGCCAAGTGGCAGAAATCCACTTTCCTACCTCATTGTGGAAAGCGAGGTTCATATTCTTAAGCTTAAAGAACAAACTTCTCCAAATTTACCAAATGCCTGAGTGAGAGCAGTCGAACTTGCATGTGGTATTTATCTTTCCTACAGCTTGACTTTCATCTCAGGTGTGTGCAGCATGACCTGAAATAACCTTTAGCATCTCAGTTCTTTTTATAAATGAATCCCCTCATCTGGATCTCCTGGGCTTTCCCAACACTTTCAGTGACTTTCTCTATTTTATTGATTTTAGAACAACTCAGATTTAGAGTGGACTAGAACTACTCCAAAAACTTGCATTGGATGGAATTTCCAAGGATAGAGGGACTTAAGTTTGTGTGCATCTCATTGCATCTCCACTCGGACTCTGCAGCAACATCTATCAGCTGACACTGATGACCTTTTCACCAGTTAGTACCTGCAAGATTTGAAATGGCGGCGGGGGGTGGGGTGGGGCGGGGGCGTTGCTACGTGTCCAGTTTATTGTTTAGTCTCTAAGTCATGTCTGACTCTTTTGAAAGCCATGGACTGTAGCCCACCAGGCTCCTCTGTCCATGGGATTTCCCAGGCAAGAATCCTGGAGTGGCTTGCTATTTCCTTCTCCAGGGGATCTTCCCGACCCAGAGATCGAACCTGCGTCTCCTGCATTGGCAGGAGGATTCTTTACCACTGAGCCACCAGGGAAGCCCTTGTCAGGCTCAGACGCTACTTAACAAGTTACTACTTCTCAGCACAGTGATCAAAACTGGCCGTTAATCATCCTGGAATTAACCTAAAATATTTCCTCCCCTGTGCCCACTGGAGTGGGTAGCCTTTCCCTTCTCCAGGGGATCTTCCCAACCCAGGGATCCAACCCAGGTCTCCCGCATTGCAGGTGGATTCTTTACCAACTGAGCTATGAGGAAAGCCCCCAGTGCCCACAGCTTCTCATATATTCACCTGAATTTCTAGCCCATGGGATACTCCTTCTGGTAAACAAGTTTTTCTTTGAAAAATGCAAACAATACTTTAAGATTTAGATAGGCTGTCTCAGTCCTTAATACCTTCATACAAATCAGTTTAGTGTCTCTTTAAAATCTCCCTTCCTGAAGTAAAGGCATTTTTCCAGAATGAAGGAAAGGTGGTGAGAATCAGGAATTTGAAGCTTAGGTTCTGAAGGCAGAGGGTTAGAGAGAAAAATCTAGATGGGCACTGCAGTAGTGGCCAGGGGGCTGGTTTGAGAATCCTGAGTCATGAAATAGGGAAATTTGGGATGTGAGAGCAGGGTCTAGAAGGCATTGTTCACAGCGGTACCTAAAGATTTCAGGGGCTGCTGGGCATAGTTAGCATTGAAGGGGATTAACTTCCAGATTCTCAACTTCCATTTAAACTGCTTTCCAAGAACTTTTTTTGCTGGAGGATCCATATGAGTTCTGCTTCAGAAAGTAAAGGCAAACTTCTACTCATCTGGAGCCTCACTCTGGGCATATAGTCTCACTCTGGTTTTAAGACCTACAGAAATCTCCTGGACATCACCCCAGAGATGATTTCAGAGCGCATTGTTCCAGAGAGGGAGCCTGGTAAGCCCAAAGCAAGCAGAAACAGACCGCATCTTGTTTCTCTAGGTTTCAAACTTGTGCCAAGTACTTTGTTTTGTCTCAGAGTTTCAATGAATGAGTGAGAAGGTTATCACATAGATAAAGTGTATGTATGAATATGTATGAATATGTCTATTGAAATTGAAACTGAAGTCTGATAGTTTCTAATAGTAATTCTGGTTTGGCAGCCCAATTTGATAAAAATGGGTTTGACTAAGGTCTATGGATATTTTTTTGTAAATCTAACATACAGATTCTTCTGCTTAAGGTTTTGGCCAAAATAAATTACAAATATGTGTACAGTATACGGAAATTTAGAAAATACAATTTTTCCAAGTATTTCAGCATGTGAGAGCTTTAGATGTCCTCTTTTGAAACACACGAGAGTGCTCACTTTGGCAGCACATATACTAAAATGGGAATAATACAGAGATTAACATGGTCCTTGCACAAGGGTGTTACTCAAATTTGTGAAGCGTTCCATATTTTTATTTATTTTCAGGGAAGCAATGGAGAAGCAGACATAGAGAACAGACTTATGGTCCTGGGGAGAGGGGAGGAAAGGGTGAGACGTACGGAGAGAGTAACATGGAAACTTACATTGCCATATGTAACATAGATAGCCAATGGGAATTTGCTGTATGTCTCAGGGAACTCAACAGGGACTCTGTATCAACCTAGAGGGGTGGGATGGGGAGGGAGGTTTAAGAGGGAGGGGACATGGGTATACCTATAGCTGATTCATGCTGAGGTTTGACAGAAAACAAAAAATTCTGTAAAGCAATTATCCTTCAGTTAAAATATAAATTAATAAAAAAAAATACACAAGGAAGTAGAAAATTCTTTTAGGGGTTTCAGGAGCCAAAGCTTTTGAAGACCACTTGTCTGTATTATCCTTGAGGTGTGATATGCCTGCCTGGCAGCAAGCGCCTCTGCCCTCAGAGAGCCCCAGAGTCTACTCCTTGCTTTGTGCCTCCTGCATCTTTACTTCCACCCCCAACCCCAGCTTCAGGATCCTGCCATTTCCATCACTCAGCCCCCATCACTTCCTCTATGAATCAGCTGACTGATTGATTTTTGTATTTAGTAGTTGCCTGGTGATTTGAAGATAGAGTGTGAGTGGTAGAGTGAAATTTTCATCAGGCAAGGGTTGAAGAAAAGGAGGGTTTATCGGGCATGTTATTAATCACCTCTCCTGTGTCAGGGTGATGTGACGGCTGCAACTGGAATCCAAAGATGTGAATTCACATCCTGTATCTACAACTTACTAGCTCTTTGAACTTCCTTGAGCCTCATTTGCATCATTGGTAAACTTAGGGTTCTGTGTGTGAAACTCTAGGATAGTACAAGTGATACAGGGAGGAACAGAATGGGACTCGAACACCAAATTGACATATGCTCATTAAATAGTAAGTTCCAGAATAGAAGAGTGTATAAAGTTTAAGAGGAAGAAATAAATTAAGCCCTTGACTCCATCTGGGGGATCACTGTTAAGATAATTAATGCCTTTTCAGTGCTCTGCAGCTTTCACAACAATATCACACATTTGCTCTGTGTACGGCTTCCACATGCTGTGAAGTAGGTTCTCCGTAGGAAGATGAGGAAAGGCATGACCCCCACCCAGTCATCTTTGCCAAAAGGAAACAGTTGTGCTGTGAAGGGATAACAGGAGACAGCCTATTAGTTAAAGCAGAGATGTCAAGAGCCAGCTCCAAATTCAGTTCAGTCACTCAGTCGTATCCGACTCTTTGCAACCTCATGAATCACAGCACGCCAGGCCTCCCTATCCTTCACCAACTGTCGGAATCTACCCAAACCCATGTCCATTGAGTTGGTGATGCCATCCAAACCATCTCATCCTCTGTTGTCCTCTTCTCCTCCTGCCCTCAATCTTTCCCAGGATCAGGGTCTTTTCAAATGAGTCAGCTCTTCACATCAGGTGGCTAAAGTACTGGAGTTTCAGCTTCAACATCAGTCCTTCCAATGAACACTCAGGACTGATTTCCTTTAGGATGGATTGGTTGGATCTCCTCGCAGTCCAAGGGACTCTCAAGAGTCTTCTCCAACACCACAGTTCAAAAGCATCAATTCTTCAGCACTGAGCTTTCTTTATAGTTCAACTCTCACATCCATACATGACTACTGGAAAAACCATAGCCTTGACTAGACAGACCTTTGCTGGCAAAAGAATGTCTTTGCTTTTTAATATACTGTCTAGATTGGCCATAACTTTTCTTCCAAGGAGTAAGCATCTTTTAATTTCATGGCTGCAATCACCATCTGCAGTGATTTTGGAGCCCCCCAAAATAAAGTCAGCCACTGTTTCCACTGTTTCCCCATCTATTTCCCATGAAGTGATGGGACCGGATGCCATGATCTTCGTTTTCTGAATGTTAAGCTTTAAGCTAACTTTTCCACTTTCCTCTTTCACTTTCATCAAGAGGCTCTTTAGTTCTTCTTCACTTTCTGCCATAAGGGTGGTGTCATCTGCATATCTGAGGTTATTGATATTTCTCCCAGCAATCTTGTTCCAGTTTGTGCTTCCTCCAGCCCAGCATTTCTCATGATGTACTCTGCATA
>SJYQ01001128.1:318774-334703 GCA_006410935.1 Redunca redunca | reverse complement strand
TGGAATGAAAACTGACCTTTTCCAGTCCTGTGGCCACTGCTGAGTTTTCCAAATTTGCTGGCACACTGAGTGCAGCACTTTCACAGCATCATCTTTCAGGATTTGAAACAGCTCACCTGGAATTCCATCACCTCCACTAGCTTTGTTTGTAGTGATGCTTTCTAAGGCCCAGTTGACTTCACATTCCAGGATGTCTGGCTCTAGGTGAGTGATCACACCATCATGATTATCTGGGTTGTGAAGATCTTTTTTGTGTAGTTCTTTTGTGTATTCTTGCCACCTCTTAATATCTTCTGTTTCTGTTAGGTCCAGACCATTTCTAATCTTTATCGAGCTCATCTTTGCATGAGATGTTCCCTTGGTATCTCTAATTTTCTTGAAGAGATCTCTAGTCTTTCCCATTCTGTTATTTTCCTCTATTTCTTGGCATTGATTGCTGAGGAAGGCTTTCTTGTCTCTCCTTGCTATTCTTTGGAACTCTGAATTCAGATGCTTATATCTTTCCTGTTTTCCTTTGCTTTTCACTTCTCTTCTTTTCACAGCTATTTGTAAGGCCTCCTCAGACAGCCATTTTTCTTTTTTGCATTTCTTTTCCATGGGGATGGTCTTGATCCCTGTCTCCTGTAAAATGTCACGAACCTTTGTCCATTGTTCATCAGGCACTCTATCTATCAGATCTAGGCCCTTAAATTTATTTCTCACTTCTACTGTATAATCATAAGGGATTTGATTTAGGTCAAACCTGAATAGTCTAGTGGTTTTCCCTGCTTTCTTCAATTTCAGTCTGAATTTGGCAATAAGGCTCTCATGATCTGAGACACAGTCACCTCCCGGTCTTGTTTTTGCTGACTGTATAGAGCTTCTCCATCTTTGGCTGCAAAGAATATAATCAGTCTGATTTCTGTGTTGACCATCTGGTGATGTCCATGTGTAGAGTCTTCTCTTGTGTTGTTGGAAGAGGGTGTTTGCTATGACCAGTGCGTTCTCTTGGCAAAACTCTATTAGCCTTTGCCCTGCTTCATTCCGTATTCCAAGGCCAAATTTGCCTGTTACCCCAGGTGTTTCTACTTCCTACTTTTGCATTCCAGTCCCCTATAATGAAAAGGACATTTTTTGGGGTTGTTAGTTCTAAAAGGTCTTGTAGGTCTTCATAGAACCATTCAACTTCAGCTTCTTCAGCATTACTGTTTGGGTCATAGACTTGGATTACTGTAATATTGAATGGTTTGCCTTGGAAACAAACAGAGATCATTCTGTCGTTTTTGAGATTGCATCCAAGTACTGCATTTCGGACTCTCTTGTTGATTATGATGGCTACTCCATTTCTTCTAAGGGATTCCTGCCCACAGTAGTAGATATAATGGTCATCTGAGTTAAATTCACCCATTCCAGTCCATTTGAGTTTGCTGATTACTAGAATATTGATGTTCACTCTTGCCATCTCCTGTTTGACAGTTCCAATTTGCCTTGATTCATGGACCTAACATTCCAGGTTCCTATGCAATATTGCTCTTTACAGCATCAGATCTTGCTTCTATCTACAACTGGGTGGTTTTGCTTTGGCTCGATCCCTTCATTCTTTCTGGAGTTATTTCTCCACTGATCTCCAGTAGCATATTGGGCACCTCCCCACCTGGGGAGTTCATCTTTCAGTGTCGAATCTTTTTGCCTTTTCATACTGTTCATGGTGTTCTTAAGGCAAGAATACTGAAGTTATTTGCCATTCCCTTCTCTAGTGGACCATGTTCTGTCAGACCTCTCCACCATGACCCACCCGTCTTGGGTGGCCCCACATGACATGGCTTAGTCTCACTGAGTTAAACAAGGCTGTGGTCCATGTGATCAGATTGGTTAGTGTGTCTGTGATTGTGGTTTCAGTATGCCCTCTGATGCCCTCTCTCAGTGCCTACCATCTTACTTGGGTTTCTCTTACTTTGGACGTAAGGTATCTCTTCACAGCTGCTCCAGCAAAGCACAGCCACCGCTCCTTACCTTGGACGTGTGGTAGCTCCTCTTGGCTGCCGCCCTTGACCTTGGACGTGGGGTAGCTCCTCTCTGCCGCTCCTGCACCATCACAGCTGCTGCTCCTTCCAAATAGGCACCATTCCAAAGCCCTTCTGCAGTGAGTTCTTTGCTAGTCTCTCCATTTCCTCATCAGAGGGGGAGGTGCCTGGTTCTCTGCTAAGAGCCAAGGACAAGTCAACACTGGGTGAGAAAAGTGGAGAACATGTCAAATATTGAGTGGAAATACCTTGTTGAGAGGAATGGGAGGAACTAAGCTTACGTGGACCATCTCTCAGGGCAGGCATCAGGGCAGACTGGGTATCCTTGAAAAAATTGTAATAGGAATTTTGATATGGTCAGTTTTCCATTCCCAGGATCAAGACTGCAAATCAGGAGGACAACTACCCTGTGTCACTGGACATGAATGTGTGAGGTCACCCTAAAGAGATGGATCTGTGATACCCAGGCTCCCTGCAGTGCAGGATGCTTCTGGCTGTGACTCTCAGCTAATTTTCCATTTAGACGAAGAAATTTCCCCCAAACTTTTCCAAAAGGTGTCCCCCAGGACAGCAGTGTCATCTGAGACTATACATGAGAAATGCCTCATTGGTGCCTTAAGAGGTGGTTTGTGTTGTGACAATGATTTATTGAAGAAAAAGTTTATTTTAGTTCATTGGAGCAAATTGTGCATAGATCTTCCAACTTAATATTCCTTTGGTTGCTTGAAATCAGCCATGGTAGGAGCAGTTTTTGTGTTGTGTGCTTTTTTAAAAAATTGAAGTATAGTTGATTTACAATCTATTAGTTTGGGGTATACAGCAAAGTGATTCAGTTACACACACACACACACACATTCTTCAGACTCTTTTTCCTCATAGGTTATTAGTTTCCTGTGTTTTTATGCAGTAAGTCCTTATTGGTTACCTATATTATATAGTAGAGTGGTATATGTTAATCCCAAACTCCTAATTTATCCCCCGCCCTTTCTGCTTTGGTAACCATAAATTTGTTTTCTGTGTCTAAGTCTCCTTCTGTTTTGAAAATACGTTTATTTGTGTTTTAGATTTCACATATAAGCAACATCATGTGATGTTTATCTTTCTCTTGTCTGACTTACTTCACTTAGCATAATATTTAGGTCCATCCATGTTGCTTCCCTGGTGGCTCAGAGGTTAAAGTGTCTGCTTCCAATGCAGGAGACCCGGCTTCAATCCCTGGGTCGGGAAGATCCCCTGGAGAAGGAAATGGCAACCCACTCCAGTATTCTTGCCTGGAGAATCCCATGGACGGAGGAGCCTGGTAGGCTACAGTCCACAGGGTCACAAAGAGAGTCGGACACGACTGAGCGATAAAGAGTAAGTAAGTAATGTTGCTACAAATGCATTATTTCATTCTGTTTTATGGATGAGTAATTGTCTGCCTAACTTCCTATACAGGAAAGACACCTCAGAGTGGGGAGGCCTCTGAGAATTCCCTTTACAGAAGGCATTAATTCATTCACAGGTCTTAAAGTTCCTCCTCTACTCATGCCAAGTCAAGGGAAATTTTTGTTGTAGAAAACAGGAGATCTCACGGGTTAGACTAAAGTGTGAGAGGAATTATTCATTAGTGCTTGGTAAAAGTATCTATACCAAAAAGAGTAATTGTGAAGCAATCCTATTTAATAACTTTTGAGTGCACTTACCATGTGTTTCTCAATTAATCCTCACCACAACCTTTAGAGGTTATGATTATTTCTGTTTTACAGACGAGAGACTAGAAGTCACTTAACTTCTCTATGCTTCCTCTCATTAGGGCAGTAGTGGGATTTGAACTTAAGAAATCTTGAGCCAAACCCGTATTCTAAACCACCGTTATTTATCCTCTCCATGCAAATTTGATGTGCGGGCATGTTCAGTCATGTCCAACTCTTTGTGACTCCAAGGAAAGAGCCAAAACTCCAGCCCCTTTCCTCTGTATGTGAGACCCCACTTTTATTGTGTGAAAACCTATCTCAACCAGCAGCAGAAGAGTAGCTTTCATTATTCACTGGAGTCTCTCGTGTATCTCATCAAGTGCAAACTTCAGACACAGAGCAGAGGCTGGAAGATGGAACGTGAAACGTCAGGTTTCAGCTCGCTCAGCCGTGGTCCACTGGCAAGACAGGAGTCATTCCTCCCAGTGTTTCCTATGCAAAAGTAGAACAACACTCTTGGGCAACCATGTTTTCACCTTTCTTCCTTTTCTGGATTCTGCCAGAGATCTTGAACAAGGTTGTAATACTTTTAGGGGAAATTAAGTCTATTTCTCTCCCACATGCATTTTTTTAATGCCAATTTGCTAGAATCTTGGAAGAACGGCTATATTCATGAGATTTTTGTTCTGTCTTGTAGTCACAGACATTAACCTCAGGTTTCACTCTAATGCTTTTAGACCTGCCTGAATAGCCAGTACTCAAATTGAACCCATTTTAACAATTTGTTTTCCCACATCTCCTTTGGTTAATGGCATCAAATTCTCTCAATCTTAAAAAAATTAAAGTGACGTCTGGTTTCCCCCTGTCCTTCCCCTCCCACATTGAGCAATTGTCAATGTGGTGACAAGCTTCACCAATACTTCCCAAATTATGTCCTCTTTCCATTCCCACTGCCACCTCCATGCACCGCCTTGGTTCTGCTTCCCTCCCCGATGATATTCTACGTTTCTTTTTAAATGGTTGTCCATCTCTAACCCCAAGTTCCAAAATGTTTTTATAGCTTCCAAAATATTTTTCAGCATTGTTTTTTTTCTTATTACCAATTTTTAAAAATTGAAGTATAATTCACTTATAATTTTGTATTAATTTGAACTATACAGCNTTGAACTATACAGCAAAGTGATTTAGATATATATATATATATACTCTTTTTAAAAATATTTTTTCCATTATAGTTTATCATAGAATATTGAATGTAGTTCTCTGTGCTATACAGTAAGCACTTGTTCATCCATTCTATACATAAAAGCTTACATCTCCTAACCCCAGCCTCTCTCTACATCCCTTCCTTATCTGACTAGTTTTTTTGGTGGTTTTCAGTTTAACTTTTATTATTTTCTATGTCTGTGAGAGTATTTCAGAAAATAATTTTGAATAAAGGAAGCAACGGATTAAATTGGCAGTTGCAACTTGTGGTTGACATATGTTAAGTTTGTCACACATAGTGTTGACCTAAATAATGATAAAATATTTATTCAGAATTGTTTGCCTGCATTTGAAATCAAGAAATTAAGATAAATATTGATACCACTGGCTTTTTGAACATAAAGGTTATCATACTAAGTGAAGTCAGAGAAAGACAAATATCACATGATACCTCATATGTGGAATCTAAAAAAATGATACAAATGAACATATTAACAAAGCAGAAACAGACTCACAGACATAGAAGAGAAATTTATGATTACCTGAAGGGAAGGGAGGGGAGAGATAAATTAGGAGTTTGGGATTAACAAACTCACTACTACATATAAAATAGATATACAACAAAGACCTGTTAGAGCATAGGGTGCTATATACAATATCTTGTAATAAGCTATGATTAAAAAGAATCTGATAAATATGTATATGTATGTATTTGCATGTGTATATATATAATGGAATCACTTTGCTGTACATTTAAAAGTAACACAACGTTATAGATCAATTATACTTTGCCTACTGACTTTTCATTAAAAAAATGAGAAAATCTGTCAACACTGGCCTTTCATTCCCTTCAGATGGGTATACACTTTCTGACTGTGACAGTCCTCACTGATCCCATTTTCTCCTCAACACCCAGTGTTGCTATGATGCACCTATCTTGCAGATGTCTTTGAGTTTCAGTCAGCTAAAGCACACCTCAATCCTTGGGAGAGTTGCTGATAAACATGTCCATTATTTACTGCTACTTTCAATGTCCATATGATGTAGGCAGTCTCCTTCTTAGGCAAGATTTTAAGCATCGCTTAGCATCTCATTTTCTCCTCTACAAATTGGGTTTGTTTTTTCTCCCTGCAAAGACTTTTCAAGGATAATTTGGCTTATGACCTGCTTAAACTAGAGCAAGATGTTTTCTTTTGTTTCATAATTCAGTTTGATTATGGCAGGAATTGTGGTTTGGCTAGAGATGTCCTCTCCCAGCAGTGCTGGCAGGCCTGTCAGGAACATCACGCCAACTTTCCCATGTTTTTTCTCCCTTTAATGGTGCTGTTAAGGGCCTACATATCCTGCTATTGGTGGCCTGTCTCTTTCAAGATATTTTGAGGTAGTTTTTCAGCAGTGTGAGGTGAGACTGGAAACCTTTTTTCTTTTTTTTGGTTGACTGCTCATTCTATTTAAAAGGCTTATAGCTCAATGGTTTGGTTTTTGAAAGAGAGAGTTCCTCAGCCAATTCATAATTCCAGCTTTTAAAAAGAAACTCACTAAGGCTGATTGATGTTCAGCAAGAATGCATTGATGTAAGCAGACCAGTTGTTTACCCTGGCATCTCTTTAAATTTGTAATTGATCAGGCTGAACCTCAGTAATTAAATCTTTTGAATATACCAACCTGGGAATTGGCACACTGGAATGGAAAAAAACATGAATCTTCCATCCTGTCTTTATTCGTGGACTCATTTGTTAGGCATTGGTCACAGCCCTATGTCACACTGTGGTTAGTTAGTTCAGTCACTCAGTCATGTCCGACTCTTCGCGACCCCATGAATCGCAGCACGCCAAGCCTCCCTGTCCATCACCATCTCCTGGAGTTCACTCAAACTCGCATCCATCGAGTCAGTGATGCCATCCAGCCATCTCATCCTCTGTCGTCCCCTTTTCCTCCTGCCCCAATCCCTCCCAGCATCAGAGTCTTTTCCAATGAGTCAACTCTTCACATGAGGTGGCCAAAGTACTGGAGTTTCAGCTTTAGCATCATTCCTTCCAAAGAACACTCAGGGCTGATCTCCTTTAGAATGGACTGGTTGGATCTCCTTGCAGTCCAAGGGACTCTCAAGAGTCTTCTCCAACACCACATTGTGGTACTTGTCCTTTTAGGAAAACACCAATATCCTTATCAAATTCAGGATAACCTTGATCTCTTATGATGCATCCAAGGTTTAGCTCACCTGGGCATAAAGAGGTAGCTCAGCCTGTTTGCTGATTAGAGAAATTACTAAGCATGTAGAACCTGCTCTGTTCCATTAGACCTGACTGCACTAGTTGATGCTTTAGTTTTTCTAAAAGTCCAAATGATCCAATTATTGATGGCTTGGTTGGTTAGGAGCTCAACCAAGATGGAGTCAGGTGAGCACTGTCTGCCTCATGTTTCCAAGAAAAAAAAACAACTGTTTTCAGTGGTGTTTTTCATTTGATGATGCCTCAGACTGGCTAATTGCAGCCATGAAATTAAAAGACACTTACTCCTTGGAAGGAAAGTTATGACCAACCTAGATAGCATATTAAAAAGCAGAGACATTACTTTGTTGACAAAGGACCATCTAGTCAAGGCTAAGGTTTTTCCAGTGGTCATGTATGGATATGAGAGTTGGACTATAAAGAAAGCTGAGTGCTGAAGAATTGATGCTTTTGAACTGTGGTGTTGGAGAAGACTCTTGAGAGTGCCTTGGACTGGGAGGAGATCTAACCAGTCCATCCTAAAGGAGATCAGTCTTGGGTGTTCACTGGAAGGACTGATGCTGAAGCTGAAACTCCAATCCTTTGGCCACCTCATGCGAAGAGTTGACTCATTTGAAAAGACCCTGATCCTGGGAGGGACTGGGGGCAGGAAGAGAAGGGGATGATAGAGGATGAGATGGCTGGATGGCATCACCGACTTGATGGATATGAGTTTGAGTGAACTCCGGGAGTTGGTGATGGACAGGGAGGCCTGGCATGCTGCGATTCATGGGGTCTCAAAGAGTCGGACACGACTGAGCGACTGAACTGAACTGAAGATTGGCTCAGTGGATAATGAAGCCGCCTGCAATACAGGAGACACAGGAGATGCTGGTTTGATACCTGGCTCAGGAAGATCCCTTGGAGGAGGAAATGCAACCCGTACCAGTATTCTTGCCTGGAGAATCCCGTGGACAAAGAAGCCTGACAGGCTACAGTCCATGGGGCTGCAAAGAGTTGGACACAACTAAGCATGCAAGCACGTCCTTGTCCAAGAGTAGATTAGCAGGGTTGACACCATGTTTTTAACCTAGTTGGATTAGTTACTCAATGTGACTTTTTCGAACCCTACATTCATCCTTTAAAAAAATTATGTTTGTATCACAAAAATAATACATGATCATAGCACAAAAATTAAACGTTTAAGTAAAATGCAGAAAATAAAAATTCTCCATATCCCAACTTAATAAAACCTTGTAGCATTTGGAAATAGATTTGTTTGTTTTTGTCTCCATCTTCATTTTTATTTTTTAAATAGCTTTAAAACATGAAGTTCTTTCTTTCAAGCCCCAAACTTAAAAAAAAAATCTTGGAGGAAAATGTTTTCGAATATGGTACACATTCTTCTGCTGACTTACAGACTATTAAACAAAAATAACTCAAGCTGTTTCTCTGATCACTGACTATTGTCATAGACTGAGTCATTTTTCATTTGAGCCCTCTTTCAGCTATCACTTTTGCTACTGTGTGCCTGCTTCTAGAAACAATCTGTGACTGGAAGAAAAGGAATGGTTAGTTAGAATTTTATGTAAATTAAAAATCACCAAGCACTGCGTGAGCTGAAGAGACTCTCCTGTGGTATAAAATGCATGGATTTCCTTTCATAAGTTTCGATGACCTGGGAGCCTTTTATATTTCCTCTCCATTTTAGCCACGTCTTAGAGCTGAGAGATGGAGAAGACAATGGCACCCCACTCCAGTACTCTTGCCAGGAAAATCCCATGGACGGAGGAGCCTAGTGGGCTACAGTCCATGGGGTCGCTAAGAGTCGGACACGACTGAGTGACTTTACTTTCACTTTTCACTTTCATGCACTGGAGAAGGAAATGGCAACCCACTCCAGTGTTCTTGCCTGGAGAATCCCAGGGACGGGGGAGCCTGATGGGCTGCTGTCTATGGGGTCGCACAGAGTTGGACACGACTGAAGTGACATAACAGAGTTGAGAGTACATGAAATGTGATCTCTAAATTAGAGAAATTAATATATTTCAAAATGTAATCTTGAGCATCCTTTGATATACCCTTTCATCGTTTAAATGTCTTTGGGGAAAAAAATCTATGTATTTCCTATGCTTATTTTTCAATTGAATTGTTTGTTTTTTGGTTGTTGAGTTATACGAGTTCTTTCTATTTTGGATATTAACTTCTTACCTAACATATGGTTTGGAAATATTTTCTCCTGTTCTGTAGGCTGTCTTCTCATTTTGTTGATTGTCTCATCTGCTATTTGGAAGCTTTTCCATTTGTTGTAGTCCCACTTATTGATTTTTGTTTTCGTTGCTTGTGCTTTTTTGGGGGGACATATTCAAAAAAATATTGCCAAGATCAATAATCTTCCCTATATTTCTTCTAGGAGTTTTATAGTTTCAGATGTTATGTGTAAACCTTTCATCTATTTTGAGTTAATTTGTGTATTGTGAGATAGGATTTCAATTTCAATTTTCTATATGTGGATGTAAAACCATTTGATTCATGGCATTTATTGGACTGAAGGAAACTCTAAAAGAAGATTTATAACTTGGGTAAGGACTCAGTACCATTAGCTGATTTAATCAGGTGGCTGTGTTAATCATGATGGATGGGGGTCTTTGCCGTGGTAAAATCTTTATTTGCTTAACACAGAGGCATTTACTTCTTTATGCAAAGCAAACTCCTGTCTGAGGACACTGAGGTAGATTTCTTCCAAATGGTGCTTCGGAGATCTTGTAACCCGGGGGATATGCAGTTACTAGGGTCACCACAGCAGAGAGATCATGGAGAACTCACACTTGCTCTCAAATGCCTCCACATTAATACTTCAGTCCAGAGATGACACCCATCAATGCCATCTCCAGTCCATTGACCAATGAAATGACTGCCAGAGGGTTGGAAAGTGTGAACTTCCTGTGTGTTTGCAGAGGAATGGAGAATCAGATATGGATGAGTATGAAGTCTCAATGACAGTGACTTTGGGCAAGTAACTTATCTATATGACATGGAGGTTGAACTAGATGATTTTGGAATCCTTACCTCTTCTCACAATTCCTGATTCTAAATATTTGACCTCCTATTAGCCTTGGTTTTATAAAAAATATTTATTTATGTATTTATTTGACTGTGTCGGGTGTTACTTGCGGCACTTGGGACCTTTTGTTTGGCCCATGGACTCTCTAGCTGTGGTGCATGGGCTTAGTTGCTCTGTGGCATGTGGGATCTTAGCTCCCCAACCAGGGATCGAACCCATGTCCCCTGAATTGCAAAGCAGGTTCTCAACCACTGGACCACCAGGGAAGACCCAGCTCTGTGCTTTTGACTACTTTGTAGGAATTATTTGATTGTTACCCTAAGGAGGTTGGTCTTCCCTGGTCACTCAACTGGTCTGCAGTGCAGGAGACCTGAGTTTGATCCCTGGGTTGGGAAGATCCTCTGGAGAAGGAAGTGGCAAATTATGCCAGTATCCTTGCCTAGAAAATCCCATGGACAGAGGAGCCTGGTAGCCTGCAGTCCATGGGGTTGCAAAGAGTCAGGCACGACTGAGTGACTAACACTTTCACTAAGGAGGTCAGGTATGTTAATACTATTAATAGTAAAAGACTTTTATTGCATGGTGTAGCTGATGGTCAAGCTGGAAGGCTCTGAAGACAGATGATCTGGTTTTGAATCCAGCTTCATCTCCTACTTGCAGTAGGACTCTTGGCTATTTGTTTAACTTCTCTATGATTGCTTTTCTTTTCATTCAAATGGAAAATAGGGATAGGAATAATACCATCCTCAAAGTATGAGTATTAAATGAGGCAGGTTGTGTCATGTTTTTAGAAGAGGTCAGGAACATACAGAGTCAATAAATTAATTTCATTTTATTTTTTATTATTAGTTTAAAAAGATAAAAACTCCTCTTTGTCCTGTTTTAATAAATTTCTTCGTGGCAGCAGCTCAGTAAGTTGTCACCCTTTGTGTTGGTGTGATTAGCCAGCCCAGTTCAGTTCAGTTCAGTCGCTCAGTCGTGTCCAATTCTTTGCGACCCCATTAATTGCAGCACGCCAGGCCTCCCTGTCCATCACCAACTCCTGGAGTTCGCTCAGACTCACGTCCATAGAGTCTGTGATGCCATCCAGCCATCTCATCCTCGGCTGTCCCCTTCTCCTCCTGCCCCCAATCCCTCCCAGCATTAGAGTCTTTTCCAATGAGTCAACTCTTTGCATGAGGTGGCCAAAGTACTGGAGCTTTGGCTTTAGCATCATTCCCTCCAAAGAAATCCCAGGGCTGATCTCCTTCAGAATGGACTGGTTGGATCTCCTTGCAGTCCAAGGGATTCTCAAGAGTCTTCTCCAACACCACAGTTCAAAAGCATCAATTCTTCGGTGCTCAGCCTTCTTCACAGTCCAACTCTCACATCCATACATGACCACAGGAAAAACCATAGACTTGACTAGCTGGAGCTTAGTCGTCAAAGTAATGTCTCTGCTTTTGAATATACTATCTAGGTTGGTCATAACTTTTCTTCCAAGGAGTAAGCGTCTTTTAATTTCATGGCCAGCCCAACCCATGCAAATCTCCTTAATCTACTGATGTGCAAAATGGAGTCACAAACACTACCTATAGGTGATCTGGATCTTTACACAAGACCACTAACTCTTTGGGATTTGTGTCTCATCTGCTTTAACTTAGATTTCATCCCTGCCTGGCCCTGTCTTGACTTCATATCTGATGGATCCTGCCTTTGACTCCTGCAAGCTTGAGATTCTTGCCTGGTTCTGACTTCATAGGCCGACCTCCCTACCCTAATCTCAGCCTCTCAGGATCAAAACCCTTCCTCAGCTTCTGGTTCACAATGAGGCTTGGTTCTGGCCTCACACAGTGGAGGGAGTATCAGACAGATACCCCTCTCAATTCATTGGCCATACCATTTGAGTCTGGCTATCTCAGGGGCCACTTAAGCTTATAACCATCCCAAATCAATGACAAACCCACAATGTTAAGTTCTCCTCCAGACATTTTATCACTCCAGGTAGAACACATGAGTAAGAACATTTTCTTCTTTCCCCTGGATCTTAAGTGGGTTATCCTTGGGAAAAAGTCAGACAAGTTGCAGCAAGAAAGTAAAGCTCGGTATGCATTTGCTCTATAGCATGGGGATGCCCTGCTTTCCTTCCTCTTTGCATTTTGGCTGATCCAAGGCAAGGGTGGATGGTGGGTGGGAGGGGCGATGGAATCCTCTGTGAATGGTTCAAGTACATTTTCTCCAGGCAGGGGAGACAGTAAGTAGTTCTCACCAGGCAAGCTTCCTCCTCAGACTGGTTCTGCTCAATACAAGAAAGACAGTGTACTTAAAAAAAAATTGATTATCTCTCTTAAAAAAAAAATTAACTTTTATTTAGTTTTGGTCATGCTGGGTCTTCATGTTGGCTCATGGGCTCTTTGTTGCTGTTGAGGTTTTCTCCAGTGGCAGGTTTTCTCTAAGGCAGTGGAGAGCTGCTCTCTAGTTGCAGAGCACGGGCTCTAGAGTGCACAAGCTCAGTAGCTGTAGCACTTTTAGTTTCTGACCGGGGATCGAACCTATGTTCTCTGCGCTGGCAGGGGATTCTTAACCGCTGGGACACCAGGGAGGTTCTGACAATGTGCTTTAGTGTCAAGCTCCCATTGGGCCTAGAGAGCGTTGAGTCCCATTGGACTTTGATAAGGAAGTTGCTTTCTGTTTCTCTTGGTCCTTTTTTTTTTCCCCCAAGCTCTATCAAAGGATTGTTTTGGGATTTTTCTGGTGGTCCAGCGGTTAAGACTCTGCATTTCCAATGCAGGGGGCACAATTTTGATCCCTAATTGGGGAACTAAGATCCCGGATGTGGTGAGGTGCAGCCAAAACCTCAATGGCAATGAAAAGGACAGTGAGGTACTTTTCCCCACAAGTGCACAGTACAGGTGGGAGATGCTATGCATCTGAGATTTATGTGGAAGGAAAGATTACATCAAAGATATTGTCCTTTGTCCCTGAAATAATCATGATAAATGCAGCTGTAGCCCACTTTCCTCCAATCGGCCTTCATAATCTTGTATGGCAAACAGGTAAAATTTGTCACTGCCAAAGGCAAGAGATTCTTATGTGTGGTTTTGGAAAGAGACAAATCATCAGAAAAATTTCCAAATGCTCTGCCAAGTTATATAGCTCCACACTGTTTATCTAACGGTAGAGAAGTAGGGAAGTTTGGCAATTCCAATTTTATCTAAATTTCAAAATCCTCTGGAAGTTTGGAAAATAGCAAAAACCTCCTTCTCACCAAGGTTGAGTATGTCAAACTCTAGTAGGGAGATCTATAGAACCAAGCTTGAGGAATGCACCAGGGAAACAACTGTGCTACAAGGTTTTAAAGGTACGGAACCTGCCACACTTGGGCATCCACATTCAATTTATTTATTTATTTTTACTTTATTTTTTTAAATTTTACTTTATTTTACTTTACAATACTGTATTGGTTTTGCCATACATTGACATGAATCCACCACGGGTGTACATGAGTTCCCATTCCTGAACTCAATCAAAAAATAGGCCAAAGAACTAAACAGACATTTCTCCAAAGACATACAGATGGCTAACAAACACATGAAAAGACGGTCAACATCACTCATTATCAGAGAAATGCAAATGAAAACCACAATGAGGTACCATTTCACGCCAGTCAGAATGGCTGCTATCCAAAAGCCTACACGCAATAAATGCTGGAGAGGGTGTGGAGAAAAGGGAACCCTCTTACACTGTCGGTGGGAATGCAAACTAGTACAGCCACTATGGAGAACAGTGTGGAGATTCCTTAAAAAACTGGAAATAGAACGCCTTGAGTTGACTCATTGGAAAAGACTCTGATGCTGGGAGGGATTGGGGGCAGGAGGAGAAGGGGATGACAGAGGATGAGATGGCTGGATGGCATCACTGACTCGATGGACGTGAGTCTGAGTGAACTCCAGGAGTTGGTGATAGACAGGGAGGCCTGGCGTGCTGCAATTAATGGGGTCGCAAAGAGTTGGACATGACTGAACTGAACTGAACTGAACTATGACCCAGCAGTCCCACTGCTGGGCATACACACAGAGGAAACCAGAATTGAAAGAGACACGTATACCCCAATGTTCATCGCAGCACTGTTTATAATAGCCAGGACATGAAAGCAACCTAGATGTCCATCACCAGACGAATGGATAAGAAAGCTGTGGTACATATACACAATGGAGTATTGCTCAGCCATTAAAAAGAATACATTTGAATCAGTTCTAATGAGGTGGATGAAACTGGACCTGATTATACAGAGTGAAGTAAGCCAGAAAGAAAAACACCAATACAGTATACTACCACTTATATGTGGAATTTAGAAAGATATTAATGATAACCCTGTATGCAAGACAGCAAAAGAGACACAGATGTATAGAACAGACTTTTGGACTCTGGGAGAGGGAGAGGGTGGGATGATTTGGGAGAATGGCATTGAAACATGTATACTATCATGTAAGAAACGAATCGCCAGTCTAGGTTGGATACAGGATACAGGATGCTTGGGGCTGGTGCACTGGGATGACCTAGAGAGATATGAGGAGGGAGGAGGGAGGGGGGGTTCAGGATGGGGAACACACGTATACATGTGGCAGATTCATGCTGGTATATGACAAAACCAATACAATATTGTAAAGTAATTAACCCCCAATCAAAATAAATAAATTTATATTAAAAAAATAAATAAAATCACAGTAGTTCAGTTCAGTTCAGTCACTCAGTTGTGTCCGACTCTTTGCGACCCCATTAATTGCAGCACGCCAGGCCTCCCTGTCTATCACCAACTCCTGGAGTTCACTCAGACTCACGTCCATCGAGTCAGTGATGCCATCCAGCCATCTCATCCTCTGTCATCCCCTTCTCCTCCTGCCCCCAATCCCTCCCAGCATCAGAGTCTTTTCCAATGAGTCAACTCAAGGCGTTCTATTTCCAGTTTTTTAAGGAATCTCCACACTGTTCTCCATAGTGGCTGTACTAGCTTGCATTCCCACCGACAGTGTAAGAGGGTTCCCTTTTCTCCACACCCTCTCCGGCATTTATTGCGTGTAGGCTTTTGGATAGCAGCCATTCTGACTGGCGTGAAATGGTACCTCATTATGGTTTTCATTTGCATTTCTCTGATAATGAGTGATGTTGACCGTCTTTTCATGTGTTTGTTAGCCATCTGTATGTCTTTGGAGAAATGTCTGTTTAGTTCTTTGGCCCATTTTTTGATTGGGTCCTTTATTTTTCTGGAATTGAGCTGCAAGAGTTGCTTGTATATTTTTGAGATTAATTCTTTGTCAGTTGCTTCATTTGCTATTATTTTCTCCCATTCTGAAGGCTGTCTTTTCACTTTGCTTGTAGTTTCATTTGTTGTGCAGAAGCTTTTAATTTTAATTAGATCCCATTTGTTTATTTTTGCTTTTATTTCCAGTATTCTGAGAGGTGGATCATAGAGGATCCTGCTATGATGTATGTTGGAGAGTGTTTTGCCTATGTTCTCCTCTAGGAGTTTTATAGTTTCTGGTCTTAGGTTTAGATCTTTAATCCATTTTGAGTTTATTTTTGTGTATGGTGTTAGAAAGTGTTCTAGTTTCATTCTTTTACAAGTGGTTGACCAGTTTTCCCAGCACCACTTGTTAAAGAGAGTGTCTTTAATCCATTGTATATTCTTGCCTCCTTTGTCAAAGATAAGGTGTCCATAGGTGTGTGGATTTATCTCTGGGCTTTCTATTTTGTTCCATTGATCTATATTTCTGTCTTTGTGCCAGTACCA
>SJYQ01001128.1:251309-316655 GCA_006410935.1 Redunca redunca | reverse complement strand
TAAAGTCTCCCATTATTATTGTGTTATTGTTAATTTCCCCTTTGATACTTGTTAGCATTTGTCTTACATATTGCAGTGCTCCTATGTTGGGTGCATATATGTTTATAATTGTTATATCTTCTTCTTGGATTGATCCTTTGATCATTATGTAGTGTCTTTCTTTGTCTGTATTCACAGCCTTTGTTTTAAAGTCTATTTTATCTGATATGTGTATTGCTACTCCTACTTTCTTTTGGTCTCTATTTGTGTGGAATATCTTTTTCCAGCCCTTCACTTTCAGTCTGTATGTGTCCCCTGTTTTGAGGTGGGTCTCTTGTAGACAACATATATAGGGGTCTTGTTTTTGTATCCATTCAGCCAATCTTTGCCTTTTGGTTGGGGCATTCAACCCATTTATGTTTAAGGTAATTATTGATAAGTATGATCCCGTTGCCATTTACTTTATTGTTTTGGGTTCTGGTTTATACACCCTTTTTGTGTTTCCTGTCTAGAGAATATCCTTTAGCATTTGTTGGAGAGCTGGTTTGGTGGTGCTGAATTCTCTCAGCTTTTGCTTGTCTGTAAAGCTTTTGATTTCTCCTTCATATTTGAATGAGATACTCGCTGAGTACAGTAATCTGGGCTGTAGGTTATTTTCTTTCATCACTTTAAGTATGTCTTGCCATTCCCTCCTGGCCTGAAGGGTTTCTATTGAAAGATCAGCTGTTATCCTTATGGGAATCCCCTTGTGTGTTATTTGTTGTTTTTCCCTTGCTGCTTTTAATATTTGTTCTTTGTGTTTGATCTTTGTTAATTTGACTAATATGTGTCTTGGGGGTTTTGCCTTGGGTTTATCCTGTTTGGGACTCTCTGGGTTTCTTGGACTTGGGTGATTATTTCCTTCCCCATTTTAGGGACGTTTTCAACTATTATCTCAAGTATTTTCTCATGGTCTTTCTTTTTGTCTTCTTCTTCTGGGACTCCTATAATTCGAATGTTGGAGCATTTCGTATTGTCCTGAAGGTCTCTGAGATTGTCCTCATTTCTTTTAATTCGTTTTTGTTTTTTCCTCTCTGGTTCATTTATTTCTACCATTCTATCTTCTATTTCACTTATCCTATCTTCTGCCTCCGTTATTCTACTATTTGTTGCCTCCAGAGTGTTTCTGATCTCATTTATTGAATTATTCATTATATATTGACTCTTTTTTATTTCTTCTAGGTCCTTGTTAAACCTTTCTTGCATCTTCTCAATCCTTGTTTCCAGGCTATTTATCTGTGATTCCATTTTGATTTCAAGATTTTGGATCATTTTCACTATTATTATTCAGAATCCTTTATCAGGTAGATTCCCTATCTCTTCCTCTTTGGTTTGTTTGGTGGGCATTTATCCTGTTCCTTTACCTGCTGGGTATTCCTCTGTCTCTTCATCTTGGTTATATTGCTGTGTTTGGGGTTGCTTTTCTGTATTCTGGCAGTTTGTGGAGTTCTCTTTATTATGGAGTTTCCTCGCTGTGGGTGGGGTCGTACAGGTGGCTTGTCAAGGTTTCTTGGTTAGGGAAGCTTGTATCAGTGTTCTGGTGGGTGGAGCTGGATTTCTTCTCTCTGGAGTGCAATGAAGTGTCCAGTAATGAGTTATGAGATGTCAGTGGTTTTGGAGTAACTTTGAGCTGCTTGTATATTGAAGCTCGGGGGTGTGTTCCTGTGTTGCTGGAGAATTTGCATGGCATGTCTTGCTCTGGAACTTGTTGGCCCTTGGGTGGTGCTTGGTTTCAGTGTAGGTATGGAGGCGTTTGGTATCGATTAATGTTCCCTGGATTCAGGAGTTCTCTGATGTTCTTAGGATTTGGACTTAAGCCTCCTGCTTCTGGTTTTCAGTTTTATTTTTACAGTAGCCTCAAGACTTCTCCATCTATACAGCACCAATGATAAAACACCTAGGTTAAAGATGAAAAGTTTCTCCACATTGAGGGACACCCAGAGAGGTTCACAGAGTTACATGGAGAAGAGAAGAGGGAGGGGGAAACTAGAGGTGACTGGAATGAGATGAGGTGGGATCTAAAGAGGAGTGAGCAAGCTAGCTGGTTATCACTTCCTTCTGTGCGCTCCACAGTCTGGACCACTCAGAGATGTTCACAGCGTTATACCAAGAAGAGGAGAGGGAGGAAGGAGACAAGAGGTGGCCAAGAGGATAAAAGAGGGAAATGAAAAAAAGAGAGACAGATCCAGCCAGTAACCAGTTCCATAAGGGTTCTCCACCGTCTGGAACACATAGAGATTCACAGAGTTTAGTAGAGAAGAGAAGGGTGAGGGAGGAGACAGAGGCCACCTGGTGTAGAAAAAGGAGAGTCCAAAGGAGGAGAGAGCAGTGAAGCCAGTAATCTCGCTCTCAAGTAAAAATGGGTACTGAAGATTGGGTTTTTAAAAGTACAAAATTGATAACAAATACCAAAAAGCAAAGATTAAAAATCTAGGGTAGAGGTTGGATTTTTCAAAAATACAATATTAAAGAAAGAAGAAGAAGAAAAAAAAAATCACAAGAATTATTAAAAAACAACAACCACCACAAAAAATATATATGGCGTTTTCTTTAAAAATAGGGCCTTTTTTTTTGAAAGGTAATAGGAGGTTATAAAAGTAAAAATTAAAGGAGAAATAGAGGACTTAAAAATAAAAAAATGTTAAAAGAAAAAGAAAAGAAACAACAACAACAAAAAAGAAAGATCGTAAAAATAGTAAAGATATATCTGGGACTTTCTCTGATGTTGTGGGCAGTGTGGGGTCAGTTCATTTTCAGATAGTTCCTTGGTCCAGCTTATATTTCTCAAGATCTATAGGCCCCTTCCTATGTAGTCAGTACTAACGACAGGGTTTAAATCTATTGCACCTGTCACTTCCAATGTGGTTCCCTCTGTTTTAGTGTCTTCTGTTTGCTGGTCTCTTCACTGTCTGATTTCTGCCCTGACACAAGGGGGGCGGTGGTGAACACTTTTTTTAGGCTCACTTTTTCAGTTGCGCTGTAGGGAGGGAGGGACGCTGCAAACGAATAACACTGGCGTGTGCTTGCAGTGTCTCAGCCACACTGGGCCTGCCCCCACTCATGGCACACACAGCTCAGGCTCTAGGTTGCTCCGCCAGGAACCATCTGAGGCCGGCCCTGGGCCGCATGCACCTCCCAGGTCTAAGCCGCTCAGGCTTAGGCACTCAGGTAGTCCTCAGAGGTGCAGACTCGGTTGTGCCTGCGTTTTGTGCCCTTCCCAGGTCCAAGTAGCTCAGGTATTTGGTGCAGTCACTGCGACTTATTGCCTTTCCCATCCTTGCTGCTTGGTTTTCTGGGTGTACCACGGGCGCCCCTTCTCAGGCGGATGGTGACTGTCCAGAACCCCAAGAAGTCTTAGTTAGCAAAGGAGCTTGCTTGCAGTTTGGAAGTTAATGTCTCTCTGGGGCTGCGATTGCCCTCTTCCAGCCCTTCCAGCTCTGGCTGCCTGTCCCCGGAGGGGGATGGTCTGCAGCCAGGTAATTCTGTTCTGTCCTTTGTTCTGTGTGCGGTCCTGGCGGTGTCTTATGTTAGAGCTTTTCACGTAGTAGCTATCCCACTCTGGTTTGCTAGCCCAAGTTAGTTCGCTCTGGTTGCACTTGGGGCATTCCAGCCCGATTCTTAAAAAGCACTGCAGCCCGCACCACCCTGCCCAGCCCCCGCTTGCTAGTGGCAGATGCAAGCGTCTGTGCTGCTTCTCCACTGGGGGAGTTACTGTTGGTTTTAATTATTTATTTATCTTTCCTCCCTGTTATGTTGCCCTCTGTGCTTCCAAGGCTTGCCACAGACTCGCAGTGAGAGTGTTTCCTGGTGTTTGGAAACTTCTCTCTTTTTAAGACTCCCTTCCTGGGATGGAGTGCCCTCCCTACCTCTTTTGTCTCTTATTTCATCTTTTATATTTTTTCCTACCTCTTTTTGAAGACAATGATCTGCTTTTCTGGGTGCCTGATGTCCTCTGCCGGCATTCAGAAGTTGTTTCGTGGAATTTACTCAGTGTTGAAATGTTCTTTTGATGAATTTGTGGGGGAGAAAGTGGTCTCCCTGTCCTATTCCTCTGCCATCTTAGGACCGCCCCCCCCACATTCAATTTAATAACTCATTTGCCTCATGCTGTAGACTTAGCAAAGAACTTTAAAAAAATACCTATATTAATCAGGTGATTTTTGTGTTAGTCTTTATTTTTCACACAAGGAAAATGAAACTTAGAGGGATAAAGATCACTGAGAAAAAAGCCTCAATCTTTAGATTCCGAATTACAATGTTTTCCATACCCCCAATGTTTCTGTTTATCTTTGGCCCTTTGTGTTGAAAGTAGGACTGGGGTATATTTGTGAAGAGGAGCTCTGTAGACTTGGAATAGTTTGTCTACCCTTTTGTCTGAGAAAAGCAGGACTGTCCATATTGCTGGGAACGTGTGTAAGTGTTAAGGTGCTTCTGACTAAGCTAAGTCATGTCTGACTCTTTTATGACCCCATGGACTGTAGCCTGCCAGGCTCCTCTGTGCAAGGGATTTTCCAAGAAAGAATACCTAAGTGGGTTGCCATTTCCTTCTCTGGGGAATATTCCCAACCCAGGGATCAACCCACATCTCTTATGTGTCCTGCACTGGCAGCCAGGTTCTTTACCACTGGTGCCACCTGGGAAGCCTGTGAACATGCCTGGGAATATGGGTTTGGAAATTCCTAGGGGAAGAAGAGCTATGGTGAGCTCCTCTATCACATGCAGTCTTCCTCCCACTGTGGTCACAATTGGGACCTCCTTTATAGAACCTGGGCTCCCAACTGAAGGGAATAACATTCCTTAGTTGTATTTTCAGGTTTAACATACGACGGGTACATAAGGAAATCAATAAACATTCTCTCCAGTTTGGAATAGAAAGAACTCTGTTCTCTCTTCTATTCCTTGTGGTCTGAGGTCAAGATTCAGCTGCGACAACTGAAAACATCACTCAATTGATGATGGGACTGCTTTTGGGTTCAAAGGGATTTTTCAGCCCTTTGTAAAACCCATAAAGTGGTAAGGTATCACTATGTTAGCCCTGTGTACTTAAAATTAATTTCTTTGCCAGCATAATGAAAAGTTCATTGTGCCAAACTGCTCATCGATTTTAATTTTAAAAGTGTTCCCAGAGGTGGCTTGGCGTACAGTGTCCAATGCACGTATTATCCAAAGAGTTCCATTACTCATTCTTGTGAGATTTAGTTTAGATGAGTTCTTTACTGGAGATAACAGAGTCCCCTCCTGTTTGCTAAAGAAGAAAGGGCTTTATGAAGGGAGAGAGGTCACTTGCAGAATCTT
This sequence comes from Redunca redunca, assembly GCA_006410935.1. Classification (NCBI taxonomy): domain Eukaryota; kingdom Metazoa; phylum Chordata; class Mammalia; order Artiodactyla; family Bovidae; genus Redunca; species Redunca redunca. The sequence continues at coordinate 311,342 of SJYQ01001128.1, read as the reverse complement.
TGTGAAGGCTGAAGACAGAGAATTGAGACTGAGCTTCTAGGAACATCTCCCCGCCACCATCACCACCAACTTAAACTGCAGAACTGATCTGATTAGGGATGGGCTGTCTTGGTCATAGTCATGGAATAAGGAAGCAGCTCAGAGTCATGCTGCCATGCCATAAACTAGTAAGATGGAAGCCCCATCCCCTCTCTCCCCAAGTAGCTCAGTTCTGAATCAAGATCTCACATGAGTGCCTCTGAAAGGCAAAACCTAAACTATATCTGGCATTCAAGGCAAATGAGGATCCAGCCTCTGCACACAGGTGGGCCTAGAAAGGGTGTGGAGTGAAGTCTGCCACAGTATCTGCTGCAGGGCCTTAGACTGCCTCTCTGCTGTCCACCAGCATATTAAAGAGCACAGCTGACTTCCCCTCCTCTGGTCCTCCCATCTGTCTTCTCTATCACCCATCCATTGATCTGAGTTTTGCACTTTGGGTATTGTTTCCTTTTACAAAAACAAAAACAAAACCAAAACCTGATACTGAATGTATTTGAAAGATAAAGATTTCAAAAAATATATAATCACAGAAGCATTATCTCACTAACATTCTAAGTAATAATCCCTTAATATCACCAAATAGCTAGTTAGTGTTCACATTTTCCCAATTGTCTCATAATTTTGAAAAACAGTTTGAATCAGGTTCCATGGAGACCACAATCTGGGTGTTATATGAAATACTTCAGTTCAGTTCAGTCGCTCAGTCATGTCCAACTCTTTACAACCCCATGAACCGCAGCATGCCAGGCCTCCCTGTCCATCACCAACCAACTCCCGGAGTTTACCCAAACCATGTCTATTGAGTTGGTGATGTCATCCAACCATCTCATCTTCTGTCGTCCCCTTCTCCTCCTGCCCTCAATCTTTCCCAGCATCAGGGTCTTTTCAAATGAGTCAGCTCTTCGCATCAGGTGGCCAAAGTATTGGAGTTTTAGCTTCAACATCAGTCCTTCCAATGAACACCCAGGACTAATCTCCTTTAGGATGGACTGGTTGGATCTCCTCGCAGTCCAAGGGACTCTCAAAAGTCTTCTCCAACATCACAGTTCAAAAGTATCAATTCTTCGGTGCTCAGCTTTCTTTATAGTCCAACTCTCATATCCATACATGACTACTGGAAAAACCATAACCTTGATTAAACAGACTTTTGTTGGCAAAGTAATGTCTCTGCTTTTTAATATGCTATCTAGGTTGGTCATAACTTTCCTTTTTAAAAGTAAGTTATTCTTCAATTATTCCAAGAATTAAAGAATGAAAAAGGATGTGACCATTAGCATGGAGCATATGAAATTAGCGTCAAAACTTTTAAGGCCCCTACCCCACAGGCATAAGTAAAATGTTAAGAGAATGCATAGTGTTAATAACTATTGGTTAATGGTTTAGGAGTTGGGCACTTGGGAATGTCTCCCTCGGTGTCAGGATGTTAAGAGACAGAGGGCATGGTCAGCTTCAACATCTGCTAATGAGGAGTGAACACATGACTTTATCTGTCCCCAGAGGCTGCAATGCCAGGGCCAGGTGGGAGTGCAGTAGACAGCAAGAGTTTGATGAAAAGCAAGAGGTCTTGTCTGGGAATCTGGAGACCTGGGTTCACATCCTGGAATAATTATTATTTAATCATGCTCACTTTTAACCATCCTTTCCTGTTCTGGAAGCCCTTTAACTTTTGTGTGTTTCCTCATCTATAAAATGGATAGAACATAAGTGGGTGTCTTGGGGTGATGAATTGAAAAGGATAGCCATCCTTATCCTAGCAAACAGGATTTGGCCATTCAAAAGGCAGAGTACTAACTACTATATGATCATGGCTGTGTGGCCATTCAGACAGAAATAAAACACATGTACAAAATATTCACAGTGATTACATTTTCCCCTCACCCGGAGATAGTCTTATTGCTGACTATTGGGGCCCAGCGTCTCACTGGATGCCACAAATCCCCTTGGCCCAACATTTTTCCTTCATTGACTCTGTCACAGTGCTTGGAATCTCCTTGATTCTCACGTTCTTAGTGTTCTGGTATGGGCGTTCAACTGTTGTGTGGGAGAAATGATATATTATGCCAGGATTATCTTCTAACACCCTGGTTAAAGTGATCTTATCTGACACCATTGTGGATCATCTTGCTAGACTCAGTGGGAATGATCATGGCGTGGCTCCATATTATAGAGAGAAAGATGGCTGAAGAGGTCCCGAAGAGACCACATTTTAGATCAAAGGGCCAGTGTAGAAGGCTTCCCCCATAAGAGAGAAGGATGGGAGAAGGAAGTCTAATGCCAAGTCACTAGTGGATATGTTGTTTCTGTTGTACCTTGATTATATTTTGGAGAACTAACCTTCCCTCTTCGGGTATGGTCTTGTTAAATATCCCCTCAATGGAATATGGGGATGGGGAGGTATATATACAGGTATGTGATCTGAGCTAAGTCAGGCAGATGCTGTCTTTTAGGTACTAAATCCAGAGTGGAGCAATCGAAAGACCTAACACGGTTGGTATGCATCCATCTTGAGGGCGATGCCCTGAAGAGATGATTCAATAGCTCCTGCCACATAGAGCTTCCCTCTGGGCTTCTGGTAAATTTTTTTCTTTCTCTTTCCCCAGCTATCTTTAAGTTAGCTAGATTTGGTCTCAGAATTCTTGGTATCAAGCGACAAACATAAATAAGCATGAAAAGGGAAAACAAAATCTTATCTAATACCATAGTTTAGGTTTTCCCCTCTGTTGTAGCAAAGAGGTAGCTAAGACATATTACTAAATGCCCTATCTGAAAGCACTTAAATCTAATGTTTCCATCAGAACTTTGGAGTTGGTCTCTCTTAAAACTCTGTGTAAAACTTAGCAGCCTATGTGGTCTTCAAATTGCTTCCTGAACAACATGAATTTACTAGGAAAGAAGGAGAACTTTGGTCTATTTCTTGTCTCTGTCTTTTGTGGGCCATTGATTAACTTCATGCTGTTATATAGGATACATTCTCTGAGATGAGGTAAGATAGATATTTACAAAAAAGCTACATGGCTTATTATAGAAAATGCCAAGAACCAAAAAGTTGAAAACAAAACTCACCTATGATCTTCTCACCAGATAATTGCTTCTTAATATTTTTTTGCTATACTTTTTTATAGTCTTTATGATCAACACATAAGTATTATACATTTTATATATATTGTATATTTTGCAAAATATTGTAAATATTGTATATTTTACAAAAATGAGGTCATAATGTTTTGAAAATTTAATGATGTGAAAAAAATTAAGTGTCTTGAAACTGTTGTAAATGTTGCCTAGTGGGGCCCATAGCCCACACTAAGGTCCAGCATACATTATCATTCCCTCTTGATAAACTGGTTGAATGACCAGGGGCAAATAAATAAAGCGGGTACTTTTTTGTGTGTGTGTGATCCAGGTTAGAGCTATTGCACAGACCTTGATGGACTGAAAGAGTTGTGTTGAAATCTGAAATGACCTTCAGCCTGGCAGGCCTTCTGCAGCTCAGTTCCTCAGTATCAGGCTGTGCCAGGGGAGAATTGGCTAATAAGCCATTTGTTATCAATACACTAATCTCTCCCAAGTACCAAACCCACAAAACTGTGCTAATGAGAACTCTTAACTTGCTTGGACATGACTGTGAAGATCTTTCCTCGGTAGGTTTCAGAAAGAGCTGAGAAGTCTCAACTGAGCAGTGTTCCAGGGGACGGGGGACAAGATTCTGGGCCACCATTTGCTTTACCAGGACACACAAGTTCATCTGAGTGGTTGAGTCGGTAAGAATGCCTGCATTTTCTTGGAGGGGGAGGGATCTTGAATCATTTTGTCTCAGGGATCTTAATTACACCTGGTTTTCTTAGCTTTGGAAACCCCTTTTGCCAAAACACTACTTTTTAACTGTTGCAGTCCTGAAAAATAGGGGACCTCAGGGTGATACGGCAAGTGACATGCTACTGTATCATTAGTGCCTTACCATTGACCTTGCAGGATTAAGTGGGAAGTATTTGAAAATGTACAGTTCTTTATGTTTAAACGTTTATTTATTTACTCACTTTTTGTGGTGAGTGGGCTTTCTCAAGTTGCAGTGAGCGGGGGCTACTCTCTAGATGCAGTGCACGGGCTTCTCACTGCAGTAGCTTCTGTTGCGGGGCACGGGCTCTAGGGGCATTTGGGCTCAGTAGGTGCAGCTCATGGACTCGAGAGTGCAGGTGGCACGTGCACTTCATTGCTCCACAGCATGTTTGATCTTCCTGGACCAGGGGATCAAACTCATGTCCCCTGGCATTGGCAGGCAGATTTTTTTTTTTTTTGTACCACAGGACCACCACGGAAGTATAACAGTCCTTCAAAATATAATCAATGGTTCAGCTCTCTAAGGCACATTTACCTTTTGAAGAGACATATAGGGCATTTGCTTTCATGTTTAAATTCAGATTTTAATCATTTTTGAAGGATAGTGCGTTGAAAAAAAAAAAGCTACTATTGGGTTGGCCAAAAAGTTCATTCAGGTTTTTCTATATGAACTTTTTGGCCAACCCAATATGTTGGTGGTTATTTTGGGAACTAAACAGAGTGGTGAAATACATGAGATATAATATCACTGTAATCCATGTAAGAAGTAGACTCTAATGTTAAATCAAGTGCCATTGTTGACTTGTGTAAAAGGTCAGTGGTGACAATTAGTTCAGCAGAGCAAAAGTAGCAAAAAAAAATATCTGTATACACACATGCATATACATATTTCATATCATGTCTATTACACAGGCTTTTACCATGTAGCCTCATTTCCACATGTGATCTGCATATACATGCTTTAGGGTTGAGGGGTCTAGCTGCCAATCTGGACCATTTTTAATGGCCTTCTTTGTGCTATCTCAGCTAGCAGGAAGGCTCATAGGACCCAAAGCTTTAAGTAAGAACTAGGTTTACAAAGTCTGAAGTCTGCTACTGAAAACAATAGCAACTGACTAGCAAACTTCTTTGAGTTATCAAAATTTTAGATACACATCTTAGATGTACTTTCTGACTCAGGGCTGAGAGTGAAAGTTGTTTTGCCCTAAATTTGAAGATGTCCCTACGGGTGGTGGTGAGACTGAGTGCAGTGGTGATAAATGGTTGAGGAATGCCTACTAACAAACAACCTGGAAGTACAAGCAGATGTTTCAAGCTCTTCACCCACTCTCAATTCAGCACTACCTCTGAAGTGTTTGCTGTCAGACTGATTATTAACCTTTAGTCCAAGGGGTGCAAAATAAAATGATGACAAATACCATATAGATAAGGCTCACTGGGTACAGACAGTGGCAGGTTGCAGAAGGGCTGCCCCATTGAAAGGAACAGCAGCTAATAAGCTTTACAAAACTCCTGGCACACAGGAATGCTGGCTCAGTGTTACCATATATTACGGAATAATTTTGAAAGGAAGCCTAAGATTTCATATTTGTAAATATAGATTCTATTTTTACAGATAAATTGTCACCTTTTATCTTTCATCTTGTTGACTAAGTCAACTTGAAATGGAAAATTGGGCCATAGTAAACACAGCTGATTGTTGCCAATTTACAGCCCTTGGGGATAGCACCATCTTACCCAAGTCCTTGGGACTCCAGTCCCACCATACTACGCAAGCTTCCTTAAGGTTAAGAAAATAGATTCTGAAGTTCCCACCTTGGATTTGTGATTCTTGAATACTAGTCTCATATAAACTCTCTTAGACCAGTGAGGAGCACAGAGCTTTTGCTATTTTAGAAACCTAATTGATAAATGCTAACATTCTGAATACTTACTACATTCCTTGAAACAAAGTATAACTGCATCATCTCATTTTTATAAAAACTATATGATAGGTACCAAAAGTATCATCGTCACATCCCTATTTACAGATGGGGAAACTGAGGCTCAGTGTCAGGCATAATTTCCCAGGGTCATCCAGTAAGTGGCAGATGTGAGATTTGAACTCTGACACCAGACCTCACAACCCAATTTGTAACCATATTATACTTTCTCCTGCTGCATTATGTGAATCTGCGTAATTCGCATATTTATGAAGCTTCTCTAGTCCCTCTGAGTTGTGATGAATTCCAGGCCTAAAATGTCTTCATGAATCAGTAAGGACATTTTCTGCTTTTGTGGCACACAATGGCATTCTCTTTATCCTCATCCTTTGACTTGGGGTTTGCAAAATGTGTGGGATCCTTCCAATCACTGAAGAGAGAAATTTTACAAATGCCTGGCTTTAGATCAGAGATGCCAATCTCCTTTTCCATGTTGTTTTCTATTTGGGTAGAAATCAAAAGTTAGGACAGGAGGTTTAAAGGCCAGAGTTATGTGTTTCACCTCCTTGTTGACAAGTTATTTAACCATGGCCACAAAGTATGGCCCTCACCTCAGCCAGCTTTCTCACAAGTACAAGCCGTGTGGGTACCTCAGTTATCCTTGTTGGCAGAAATGCTTCAGCCTAGACCAATATACAGAGAGTCACTGCCGTGAATGAAAGCAGTATGATGTATCCTAGGAGCATGTATATGTTTTAGCTTTGTTGTCAATGCCAGATGACGGGTGGTGTCTTCCAGGATGAGCACTGTGCTGAAAAGCATTTGTAAAACCCCATGTGAATTCATCACAGAGTGCTGTAATTGATCGGTCCTGTCTTCCAAAAAGACATGGAAGATATGGGACATGGAGCTAGTGGCATTCCTGGTACAATCTGTTTTATGAAAGAGCTAAGATATCTTTGCCTTTGCAGCTTGAAACCTGTGTATTTTGTTATTCTTTTACCTGTCTCTTTTACAGTTCTCCTTCTGACTCTTGCTTTTCCTCGGAAAAAATGGCCAAACGCACCTTTTCCAGCTTCGAAATATTCCTGATTTTCCTCCTGGTGATGATGACAGGGATCACGGTGGCCCTTCTCAGTCTGTTGTTTGTCACCAGTGGGACCATTGAAAATCACACAGGCAAGTATCGTGAGGACTCTTAGATGCTATTCCTGCTGCTGCTGCTGCTAAGTCGCTTCAGTCGTGTCCGACTCTGTGCGACCCCATAGACGGCAGCCCACCAGGCTCCGCCGTCCCTGGGATTCTCCAGGCAAGAACACTGGAGTGGGTTGCCATTTCCTTCTCCAATGCATGAAAGTGAAAAGTGAAAGTCAAGTTGCTCAGTCGTGTCCAACTTTCAGTGACCCCATGGACTGCAGCCTACCAGGCTTCTTTGTCCATGGGATTTTCCAGACAAGAGTACTGGAGTGGGTTGCCATTGCCTTCTCCAATGCTATTTCTAGCCAGTAGGAAATTTCTTCATTATGGGGAACACCAAGAAACAGTGTCTGCTGATAACAGGGAAGTTCCCTGTGTACTTAAGCACCAAGGGATGGTCATCTAACCTTTCCATTAGTTGCTCTTTATGCAATGATAGCAATTTTTATCAAGTTTACCTTTGCTCCCAAATAGCCAGTGTGGTGTTCTGACATGTACTTATTTGTTTCACTTTTCCATTGGTCTAAGTTATGACCAACCTAGATAGTGTATTCAAAAGCAGAGACATTACTTTGCCGACTAAGGTCTGTCTAGTCAAGGCTATGGTTTTTCCTGTGGTCATGTATGGATGTGAGAGTTGGACTGTGAAGAAGGCTGAGTGCTAAAGAATTGATGCTTTTGAACTGTGGTGTTGGAGAAGACTCTTGAGAGTCCCTTGGACTGCAAGGAGATCCAACCAGTCCATTCTGAAGGAGATCAACCCTGGGATTTCTTTGGAAGGAATGATGCTAAAGCTGAAACTCCAGTACTTTGGCCACCTCATGCGAAGAGTTGACTCATTGGAAAAGACTCTGATGCTGGGAGGGATTGGGGGCAGGAGGAGAAGGGGATGACAGAGGATGAGATGGCTGGATGGCATCACTGGCTCGAAGGATGTGAGTCTGAGTGAACTCTAGGAGATGGTGATGGACAGGGAGGCCTGGCGTGCTGCGATTCATGGGGTCGCAAAGAGTCGGATACGACTGAGCGACTGAACTGAACTGAAGTACAGCTTAGGATTCTTGAAGGCCCAGTGACTCCTGAGCCTCCTCTTTTTCTCTTTGCCTTCTTTCTGGCATCATCTTCTCCTGGGGGGCTAAAGGAGAAGGAAAGACCTGCTGAATGTCAATTAGTCTGTGAAACTTTAGAGAAGGGATCTTGAACTCAAACCCTATGAAGGTCAATCAAGTTCCATAAATGAGGGGAGGTGGCCCATGGTGGGGGCAGGTGTATTTCTGGTGAAGAGTGTCCACAGGCCCTCCTGAGTGCCAACTGTTTGTTGTCATGTTGTCACATGGACTCAACTCTCCTGAGTTTTCAATGAAAGCTAGAAATTGGGGGAGGTAGTTTAGATACCTTCCAATTTTTTTTAACATTGGAAACTAATTTAGATTTTGGAAACTAGGCTACATTTACAGGTCCATAGGCCTTTGATGGTGCCTCTTCTTTGATAGGTTATATACCTAATAAAACTGCCAAGATTTTCCTGCTGAGACAATTGCTTCTCAGCAGGAAAGCTATGACAGACAGACAGTGTGTTGAAAACCCGAGACATTACTCTGCCAACAAAGGTCCATATAGTTAAAGCTCTGGTCTTCCCAATGGTCACAAATGGTTGTGAAAGCTGGACTGTAAAGAAGGCAGAGCACCAAAAAATTGATGACTTTGACCTGTGGTGCTAGAGAAGACTCTTGAGGGTTCCTTGGGCAACAGGGAGATCAAACCAGTCAATCTTAAGGGAAATCAACCCTAAATACTCATTGGAAGAACTGATGCTGAAGCTGCATCCAGTATTTTGATCATTTGATGTGCACAGACAACTTGTTGGAAAAGTTCCTGATGCTGGGAAAGATTGAGCGCAGAGGAGAAGAGGGCATCAGAGGATGAGATGGCTGGATGGCATCACTGATGCAATGGACATGAACTTGGGCAAACTTCAGGAGATGGTAAGGGACAGGGAGGCCTCATGTACTGCAGTCCATGGGGTTGCAAAGAGTCAGACATGACTTGGTGACTGAACAACAACAATGACTAATAAACAGTACAAAAGACAGGTGGGGATTGAATGCTTTGACCAAAGTAAAGGGTGGGCTTTACAAACAAGTTCGTCTCTCATTTTTCTAGATTTCAGAGATTGGAATTGACATATAAACACTACTGTGTATAAAATAAATAACTAATGAGAACCTACTGTGTAGCACAGGAAACTCAGTGCTTTGTGGTGACCCAAATAGGCAGGAAATCCAAAAAAAGAGGGGATATATGTATACATACAGCTGACTCACTTTGCTGTTTAGTAGAAACTAACACAATGCAAATGCATTCCAACAAAAGGCGGGGAGGGCGGAGAGAGGGCTGTCCTCAGGCCCAGTGGAGAAAGAGGCAGTGTTTTTCAGCTCAGTTTTCTCTTTTGCAGCCTCTTCTCTTTTCCAGTGTGTTCTCTACCTGTCTTCATATTTCAGATTCCCTGAAAACCCAGAGAAACAGAGATCCTCTTTTCTGGCAGTGGACAGAATGAGTATTATTGCTAGAAATGAAAGAATCCATAGGACTTAACCTAGTTTTCTGTTTTAAATTAGAGAATCTAGAGTCTGAGGCTCAGAGAGGTAATAGTGAAAATACTAGCCACTATTTTCACTTAGTGTACAGGTGTGTTTAGTCGCTCAGTCGTGTCCGACTCTTTGCAACCCCATGGACTTTAGCCCGCCAGGCTCCTGTGTCCGTGGGATTCTCTAAGCAAGAATACTGGCGTCAGTTGTCATTTCCTTCTCCAAGGGATCTCCCAACCCAGGGATCAAACCCAAATCTCCTGCACTGCAGGCAGATAAAATGAGAAATTTACCTAGAATGCTTACCATAGTGGTTGATGCGAAGCAATCCTTCAATAAACAATAACTTCTATGATGAAAATAGTAAGCATTCAATGTAAATTTCTCATTTAATTCCTACAAAACTCCCATAAAGCTAGGTGCTAGCCTTAGTACCATTTTAGACATCTGAAACTCCAAGATGGAGAATAAGCCTTGTGGCTATGTGACTAGATTTGGCATTGGCCTGCACCACATTTCTATGTTGGTATCCGCAAGGCGGTAGCGAAGGTGCTATTTCCTTCCTTGCAATACTTGGTGTTTTGTAGAATACTTGGGCTTAGGGGTAGGAAGGCATGGACTCTAACTGCGCTTAGAATGTGGGTGAAAGAGCAGCTGATTCTGAGTTGGAGGGTCTAATTGGCCACCTGATTCATCATATGCTTTCTATGGAAACTTGGTCAAATCATTTCTCTGGGTTTCAGTTTCTTTATAAGTAAAATGGTGGTGATTGGATGACATGATCTCTAAACTTTCTTGAGTTCCAGAATTCTGGAACCCAGAAGAAGTCTGCTGTTAACCTCTTGCCTAAGTACTTTCTGACCACTGATGCATGGAACTGACATGTGTTGCTTTGACCAACCCTGGCTGTTGTCTGAGGCAGAAACAGACAAAATGAAACATATAAGATGTCTAAATGTGTAAATAAAACTGAAGCTATATGTCAGCCATCAGCCATTGTTCTATTTCGACTATGTATTAAGATATTAATTGTCAATGAACCCTAGTGAGTAGGAGATAATTCAAGTTTTGAGAAAGTTATGTTACTTTTCTTCATAGATGAAAAAAGTTGGGGTATAATACGTTAAGTCATTTATTCAGCTAGTAAAGGTAGAGTTAATTTTCAAACCCCAGTTGTTTCTGACATCTGCCCTTTTAGTCTCTATCCCATTTGCCTCCTTTATATTGGGGCGTGTGTGTGATGTCAATATAGGCTATATATATTAATGTGCATACCTATATGGTGATATGAGAACAGTTAACATAAGGTGGGGCTGTGTTAGCAAGTATACAATAATTTAAGTTGCGTTAAGAATAAAAGATCTAGTTTGCATTAAGAATAAAACATCTAGAGCAGGGTAGAGACGGTTGGGGTTACATTCTGGAGGTGAGAAGTTGAGCTGGATTTGGGTAGGGTGGAAATGAACCACTCTGACATGTAGTGGAGATTGACTGATAAAACGGAGAGGAGTAAGATGGATGGAGAGAATATTAGAACCCAGAGGCCGGGTTTAGTAGACTGTGTGCCAGGAACCTGGTGCCTGATTTGTTTGGCTGGAGTAGAAGTACCAGGTGAGTGAGTGAAGGGCTACAGGTTTAACAGGAACAGCCGGAGGGGAAAGTTGAAGGACGTTTGTCAGAGACCTTTATTGTTAGGCTGACACATTTCTGAGCCATGAAAAAGATCCTCCTTGGGGTTATGATATAAACCAAGTTCCTGAGATGTTTCTCACAGTGTATCTTGAATGTAAGAGAATATACAGAGATTCTTCCTTAGGAAGCGGAATCTGTGTGTCCTAACTGAGGCCAAGTTGCATGGGTTAAAATGTTGTTTCTTAAATACCTTATTTTGGTTTTTGATTCAGGTTTTCCATCCACGCAGGGCCCTCCAGCTACCCAGGGCTCTGCAGCCCCTCAAAACTCAACACCCTCCCGGGCCCCCACAACTACCCAGGCATCTCCAACACCCAGCACCCCAGAGCCTACCCTGTTTCAGAACTTCAGTGGCTACCATATTGGTGTTGGGCGAGCTGACTGCACAGGACAAGTATCAGATATCAACTTGGTAGGTAAATCATGGGATCCTTGAAGAGACTGTGAAACAAATGATTTTATTTGTTCAATACCCTGCCTTTATTCCTAACTGTTATGTCTTAATTCTCTCCATTTGTATTGACTTCACTGCTATCTAACATTTTGAATATTTTACTATAAGGGAGAGGGATTTTTTACTTAACCACAACTGCCTTGTAAACTCAACTGGCCCTTTTTTTATGAATGATAGTGGCAGAGTAGGCAAATTCTGATACTACAGGGGATGGGCAGGCACCCTAAATGACTGAAGCAGGCCAATATAAGATAAATGTCTAGTAAATCCTAAGTGTGGGGCAACAGAAAGTGGTGGGGACTGTGGTACAACTAGAAAGTTTGAGTGGTTTTAGCTGATAATTGGCATGTAAGAGTGTGAAACTAGGGCTGCCTCACCTTACAGGTTTTTAAAGAGAAGCCAGGGCTTCCCTAGAGGCTCACACAGATTAAGCATCTGCCTACAATGTGGGAGACTGGGGTTCGATCCCTGGGTTGGGAAGATACCCTGGAGAAGGAATGGCTGCCCACTCTAGTATTCTTGCCAGAAAATTCCATGGACAGAGGAGCCTGGCAGGCTACAGTCTATGAGCTCACAAAGAGTCAGACATGACTGAGAGACAGAGAGAGAGTGAAAAAGTTTTTGGAGTGAAAATCTGAGGATTTAAATCTCTCTGTTGGAAAATGTAAGCAACTCTAGTTAAAACCAGAAATCTGGTGTGGGCCAACACTGTGTTAGCCAAGTAAAACCCTTTTTGGGGCCAGAGGTGGCCTGTGGGCTGCTGGCATGCAACCTCCTGGCTGTGATGTTAGATACACACTTCTAGCTACCCTTTCCTAGGGAATTAGAGCATGGGATTTCCTGATAGGATTTTTTTTTCCCCCTCCAACCAAATAATCTTTAGATTCTAGAAATTATTCCTTGCTGTCCATCTGAAAAGTGACTCTGGAATGTAAACTTTAAATGAGCACTTGCATGAGGGATAAGGCAAGCAATAGAGGGACCATGCTGGAGATCTGGGTGCAGCTTTTATGGGTACGCTTTCTGACATGGTGAGAGAAGGGGTTTAAGACTGATGTATTTGGTGGGCTACAACATTGGGCGGGACAACATTATAAAAGCCAGGGTGAGGTACCCTCAGTAAAGATAACTGTGTCCTAAAGAAACTATTTTCTTAAGGAAAAAACAAAAAAATCCCACACACCAGAAAACCAAAGTGAAGAGGCCTTCAGTCTTCAGAGTATTCCTGGAAATGTAGGATGATAGTGCAGGAAGTATTTCCTTCTGTAGTACCTTACATAGGCTCGAGAAAAGATCCTGTTTCAAAGAACAAAAAAACCCTGAAAGGTCTCCAGCATTATAACACAATTCCCAAGTCACACCAGCTCCTGCCTTGTCCACAGGCCAGCGAATAGCTTCTTCCAACCCGGCCGTTACTCTGCCTCTATCTACACAGAACAGTAAAGACTTTGTGTGTGTGTGTGATGTTGGCTTTACTCTTGAAAACACATTTGCTGTCTCACTCAGAGCCATGGTGTCACGTGGATTGCTCTTCTTTGCCTATGTAGTCTCTTGTGTGGTTGTGCCTGGCTTCTGGTAGCAGGGGAATGAGAAGCGAGGAGCGGTCTGATGCTCTCTTCCTCTTTAGATGGGCTTCAGCAAAACTGGCCAGTATGCCCGCGGCATCCTCACGAGGTTGTACAGTCGTGCGTTCATCATGGCGGAGCCGGATGGGTCCAATCGCGTAGTGTTTGTCAGCATCGACATAGGCATGGTATCCCAGCGACTCAGGCTGGAGGTAAGTGATTGGGGTGAGAAAGAGTTGCCATGGTTTAAAGGCAAAGCCTGCAGGTGAATTTCACTAAGTAACTAAGCTCTCCTGGGTTTCTCACCCAGTGAATTTCCACTACCCTCAGGATTATAAGCTCTTGACAATCCAGCTGATAATCAAGTGAGGAGGATGAGCCTCATTATTCCATTGTAAGTCAGCTTGGTCAGAACTTGCTTTCCATACTGCTGATGGCTTCATTATTAATCATTATTATTATTAATTATTAATCATCATTATTAATGCCAACATATTTCACAAGTTTATTATATCCCAGGTTACTGTCCTGTACACTGTCATTTAATCTTCCTTTTTAGAAGTCTGAGAGTGCCAGTTAACTAACCCTTCCTTCAAGGTTTTAGACAATTGAAAACAGTTGCAAGGAATGAAAGAGAATTCAAGTGCAACTCTAAGATGAAATTGGCCATAAATTGCTGAAGCTGGGTGAAAGGCACATTGTACTATTCTGATGTGTACATATTTGAAAATGTCCATAATAAAATTTAGAAGAATACAACATTAGCCCTCTTAATCTCTAAACTGTATTGTAGAATATCGCAGAGCCTGTGATTTTCCCCCAATTTAGATCATGTTACCCCACTGTGGGAAAGATGAGCTCAGCAGCAAGGTACCTGGGAGTCCTGGGCAGGCAGCTTGTAAGATGCAAGGGGTAACAGAGGGAGAGAGAAATAGCGATAGACAGATGGACTTCCAGTCTGTCTCTCAGCCAATTTCTAGACCCTGATCCAATTATATTTTCTCCAGGGATCAAGACACAGAAAGACAGTATACTCTCAGTGTCTTCTCACATATTCACAAATGTGAAAAAGAGGAGCGTCTAGAACATCCAGAATGATGACCATCAAATATCCACTATTCAGTGTCATGTTCTATCAGTCTCTCCAAATAAAGACTTGTTCCTCCTTTGTGAAAGGGCTGTGTGAAGGAGCCCGGAAGAGGGATGGCGAGAGAGCTTAAAAACATGTCTCCGGTGTCACCCACTTATGGGGAGTAGGATGGGAGCCTCTCACATCTGTAGAAACATGCTGAGCAGAGAATGCAGTGCTTCTCCAAGCCCTGCACTTAACATAACTATGAGGTGTATCTGTTGTTAACCCCAATTTATAGATAAAGAGACTGAGTCTTAGAGAAGGTTGAGTAACTTTCCAAAGTTCACGCAGTTAGCAAATGGTAGAGCTGAATTCTGAACGCATATATATGCCTGATACCAGAGCCTATATTCTTAAAAGGAGGTCATTCTATTATCTTGGAGAGCATTGACTTTTTGCAAGGCACTTTTTTGGTCACTTCAGGGGGCACACAGCTAAATGAATCATAAGCCGTGTTGATGAACTCACTACCTAGTCAGGGGATTAGAAGAAGGACTGTACCAGAAATACACAAATAACTTTAATTTATTGGAATAAAGGACAATGGTTTATTATAGTTATCTATTCATGAGTAATAAATAGCTCCTCCCAAATAGGGAGTTAATGAACATCTGTTGTTTTATCTCACCATTCTGTTGATGAGGAATTCAGAGCTAGCTTAGCTAGGTGGTTCTGAATTAGGGTAGTTGGCAGTCAAGGTGTTGGCAAAGGCTGCAGTCATCTGAAGGTTCAAGTAGGCTAAAAGATCCACTTTCAGGATGATCCGCTCTTGTGGCTACTGACCATTTCCTCACTGTCCATATCCTCACGACAGAGCAACTGGCCTCCCTTATAGTGAGTAACTCCAAAGAGCAGTGGAAATGACACTTGAATGGGTAGTTTTATTTATTTATTATTTGTTGTTATTTATTTATTTGGCTGTACCGGGTCTTACTTGCAGCATGTGAGATCTAGCTTCCTGATCAGGAACTGAACCCAGGCCCCCTGCTTTGGGAGCATGGAGTCTTGGGCCCTGGACCACGTGGGAAGTCCCTGAAAGAGTAGAACTGGTTGATTTGGGGGAGAGAGCTATCAAATCAAGGGGACAGCTTGATTTATACATGTACAAATCATATACACAGAAACACAGGGAGACACGCAAATGGAGAAATGCCTGGAAGATATGCTGGTCATAATTTGTAGGTCTCTGGAATGCCTGGTTGTTTATGATTCTGGGTGATGGAGATTCTTAGAAAACTTTTGCAAGGGAGTGATGCAAACACAGTTCTGCTTTAGGATGATTAATCAGACAGTGATGTTTGAGGTGGGTTGAAATAGACCAGAGCTAGAGGTGAAGACGCGCATTGGAAGAGTCCTTAAATTAACATCAACGCTCTACTGATGAGAGTTCAGTTGGGAAAACAGTAATCACACCAGGCATTTCAAACAGGAGATAAGGTATGGGGAGATTTCCCAAGGTGTTAGAAGGCTAAAAGAACTGGAAAGGGAAACCAGCACTGCAGGAAGGATTTCCACTTTTCCTGGCAACCCCCTCTGTGTTGTGTAATGCTGGCAGAAAAGTCGAGCCAGCGGGACAGCAGTGAGGCTATACGGCTCTAGGAATTCAAATGTTAATGTGATTTGGGGATGAGTTGGCCTAAGAACTAACGCTTAACTAGTTCCTGTGATAAATCAGGTATTGTTCTAAGTGCTCCATATACATTAGTTCATTTAATCCTCCAAAAAACTGTATGAGGGACATACTATTATTATGTCATTTGACAGACTGGGAACTGAGTTTCAGAGGACCAAGTAACTTGTCCAAGGGTACTCAGCTAGGAACCATCAGAACTGGGATTCAAACACTGACGTCTTCCTGCCGGAGAGTATGGTCATTACCATAGCACTATACTGTTTTTCTGAGGAATCAAAAATGGTTCCGATTGGGAAATGGTGGGGTCATTAAGTAGAAATAAGATTTCAAACCTCTGTCCTCTCCATACTCTACCTTTGGGGGTAGAGTATGGAGGGGATGGGGATTTAATGTGTTGGGTTACAGACCACTATCCAGTCAGTAGTTGGTACCATTTAACCATCTCTTCCAATTTTTACTTCCCCCTGCAATCTGAGACCCAGAGGAAAGACTTTGAAATGAACCCACTTACTTATCCCAAGTTAATCCAAGGGGAAAGTGTGAAAAATAAATCTTAACTAGACTAGTGCCATTAAGTTTATTATAACACCCAGTTTTAGTCAGGTTCTCAGTCTCACCTTTAAGAGTGATAACACTTTCGGCATGGAAAAAAGATTAAAGAAAAGATCTCCAAGCAGTGATGCTGGACAGGAAAACAGAATGACTTTTCTAGCTCTTTCTATGTCACGTTTCCAAGAGTGTCAGCAATAGGAAATGGAATGGAAACGGAAGTCAGACAATTGAGCTATAGACGTTAATATAACTTTATAGGTCTATGATAAAAATACCCCTCCTTTCATGAAGTAGGAAACCTGCTACTTATAACGGTTATTGGCAGGCATTGTTATTAGATGATGGAGTCTTTAATTTTTTTCTTTTTTCCAGAAGTCTCACATGTCTGACTTCATCTCAGAGACTATAGTTTAGGATAAGATTTCTGTGAGCTGTTTGTAGTCTTTTCACTTTAAAATTCAAGATTCATAATTTCTATGTTTTAAAGAGCTTGATTTTTGCATAGAATGTACTTAATGTACTTAATTCTAAAAATCCCATTACAGTTCATTAGAAATAAAAATGGGTGGGACATTAGAGCTTTAAAGTTGACTGACAGTTCTTTCTTTTCCATGACCTTCTTGCCTTGGTTACAGAATTGTAAAAATATTGGCTTCTATTTTTAACAAAAATTTTATTTTATATTGTGGTATAGCCAGTTAACAATGTTGTGATAGCTTCAGGTGCACACCAGAGCGACTCAGCCATACATATATACTTATCCATTCTCTACTAAACTCTCCTCCCACCCAGGCTGCCACATGACATTGAACAGAGCTCCCTGTGCTTTCTGGTAGGTTTTTCTTGGTTGTCCATTTTAAGTATAGCAGTGTAGAACATCAGCTTTTTAACTTTGCTTAAGCTTTCATGTTGTCCATTCGTTGATGGTTTCCCCCTCTCCCTACAGACATTTCTTCTTCATGAAGCAGTAATAGTTACTGTGTAAAAAAATATGTAAGAGTGATGAAGAGTTGGGCTGGACTTGGAATCAAACAGAAAGAGTATGGAACCTCAATGGGATGGAGAATGTGGGCTTGTAATGTTGGTCTTTACTGTTGTGCAGCCACTACGTTCTGTCCTACTCTTTGCGACCCCATGGACTGTCCATGGGGTTCTCTTGGCAAGAATACTGGAGCCATTTGCCGTTTCCTTCTCCAGGGAATCTTTCCAGATCAGGGGTTAAAGCTGTCTCCTACATTGGCCCGCAATGCCGATTCTTTATCACTGAGCCACCAGGGAAGCCCAGAGTTGGTCTAATAACTTTCTATTTCCTTTCCACATTTTCCTGGTATTGTTTGGTTGCTTACATGGATGTGGTAAACCTAGCAATCAGTATATGGTGGATGGAGAGGTTAAGGAGACTAGATGGTTTGTGATATCTCTTCCTGATTCAATGACCACCTTTACCTAAAATAGAAGAAGTGAAATGGATGTGTTTATGTAGGTTCAGTAGGTAACACACCAGTTGCTGCTGCTTCCTTATGTACCCGTGGTATACTGGAACTGGCGTGTACCACCTTATGAGGGTTGATTGTTAAATATGTAGAAACTTTGTGAACTGGTGGTTAAACTTTTGGTAGCTTGAAATTCACTATGGTGAGAGTATTTACACCATGGAAATTGGCAGATGATACAAATAAGGGTTTTCTTTTTATCTTTCAGAGAAACAGCTCACTATTGCCTATACCATACTCAAAGTGGACAGCAATGCTAATCAAAAAAGGCACTCTTTGGGGTCTTCCCTGGTGGTCCAGTGGTTAAGATTCTGTGCTTCCATTTCAGGGGGCTTGGGTCTGATCCCTGGTCAGTGAACTAAGATCCTACATGCCCCGTGACATGCCACCCCCACCCCAAAAGTACTGTTTTTTGGCTAAGCCCAGATTTGGATTCAGAATCCTTCTCAGCACACTACTTCTGAACAGGACTAAATGCATGAGATAAGCAGTATTTGCCAGCACTGACATAAATGAGTTTTCACCATTGTCCCTGGTATTAGGTTATAGTATCTTACATCGAGGAAGGTTGCTTTGGGACTGACACTTTTGCTGGAACATTTTAATAATTTTTGACACAAAAAAGTCAAAACATCTTTCACAAACCACAGTGACACCAAACTTTATATTGCAGATGATTAAAACAAAATTAGAAATAGGTATTCGGCACTAATGCAGTATTTTGAAGTCAATTATACTTCTATAAAAGAGACATTTTAGCCAAAAAAAAAAAAAGAGAGAGAGAGAGAGAGAAATAGGTACTTGGCAACATCACTAATTTTCTGTTGTTTTCTTGATGTGTGTATATCCTCCAAAGACATTAATTATTATTTCTTTGGATGTTCATTGACTAATCCAGTGAACACTTACTGACTCTTTGAATTAGGTATCTACTGCTGTGCAGCAAGTCATCAGAAAACTCAGTGGCTTAAAGTAACAAAATTTTGTATTATGGCTCAGGATTTTGGTGAATGGCTGTGTTGGGTGAGTCTGACTTGTGTTAGAGCCACAGTCGCTATTGTTACTTTTGTTATCATGAGGTTTGACTCAAGAGATTGGCTGCAGCTGCAGGTGTTTGAAGCTTGACTGAGGCGGAAGGATCACCTTCTAGGGTTGCTCACCAAATGGCCAGCAAGTTAATGATGGCATGATGATTCCTTTCCCCATGGGCCTACCCACAGGGTTGCTGGGGTGTTCTCAGGTCACAGCGGGTGGTCTTCCCAGACCAATAAGTGTAAATGTTTGTGTCTGGGAATACTGAGTTCTTCACTGTGGGAAATGAGACAGTAAGGAGGCTGTTCCCCTGTCTGTTCACTGCTCCTAGGGTTCTTGCCCCACCCAACTCTGGTATTGCATGACCATCTTGCTCTCTTTGGTTAAGCCTCTGATGGAAGGTAACATCTGTGGAAAGATCTTTCCTCACTAATGCCTATCACATTCTTTTTCCTTACCTAGCAATATTATTTCTTAGCATATATCACTCTGTAATATAATATTACATATTTATCTTTCCCTCACTAGAATAAAAACTTTTTCAGGGTAGGGACCCCATATATCCCTAGTGCTTAAAACAGTGTCTGGACAATGAACTGGTGAGGGTACTAGGCCTACAGGTAGACTTGGATCTCGACTCTGACTCTGCTATTTATTATATCACTGGGAAACTTATTTTACTTCTGGACGCATCAATGTTCTTAGCTAAAAGATAAGATTAAAAACACCCAGCTCTGGGTGGTGTTATAAAGATTTTTAAATGGCATGATGTAATACCTCGAATTGTGCTTGCACATGTCAAGAATCTATAAAATGTTAGCAATTGCAATTGTTGTTGATGTCATTGTTACTGAGATGATGAACTCAAGCACAGAGTGAAAGGTCACTTGATGGGGATGTCCAGCGCAGTGATCAGCCTCATCAGAGCTTTTTCTCAGGCTAAGCACCTGTGTTATTCCTCTTCTTAGTTCTGATTGTTCTTTTTTTTTTTTTCTTCAAGGTCCTAAGCAGGCTGCAGAATAAATACGGCTCCCTGTACAGAAGAGACAATGTTATTCTGAGTGGCACTCATACACACTCGGGCCCAGCAGGATATTTCCAGTACACAACATTTGTAATTGCCAGTGAAGGATTTAGCAATCGAACTTTTGAGTACATGGTCACTGGCATTGTGAAGGTAGGCAAGGGGACTTAGAGGCAACTGTTGTTTAGCATTGCTTACAGCACCTTAGGAGAGGTCTTTTATGATATAGAGAGTTCCTATAGGATCTTGGATACCAGCCCAGAAAGACACCAGCCCTGTGGCTCTCCAGCTTTCATCCCATAGCAGGGATAAGTTGGAGACGAAAGAAATTGTCCACAGGGCTCTTCTATTTATATCAACTAAGTTCTTATGCCCACTAGGATTTCTAACTTTACAACTTTTTTCTTTTTTAACCCATAGAGCATTGAGATAGCACACACAAATATGAAACCAGGCAAAATCTTTATCAATAAAGGGACTGTGGATGGTGCACAGATCAACCGAAGTCCTACTTCTTACCTTTGGAATCCACAGTCAGAGAGAGCAAGGTGAGGGGATGTGCTTTCCTTTAGGAACTATCAACAAAATCTAAGAACAGGGTTGTTAGTTGATGGATATGGTGAAGCCTGAAAGAGTATTAAAGCTGAAATAATTTAAAAGCATGTCTATAATCTAAGATGACCAGAAATGAGACTGTAGAAGTACAGAAAAACCTGTGTACACATCTTCCCACTTCACTGGCTGTGGGAATTGGATGCGAATGTTTGAAGGACTCCAGGCTTTCCAATCAGGTGCGCCTGTGGTCTTGTCTTAACTTTATCACTTTGTAGTTGTGTGACCTTTATTGGTTTACTTAAACCTTAATTTATTGGCTCTCAGCTTCTCATCTGTAAAATATAAAAATATGCATAACGTATTTGTTCAATTAATGAATAGCTCTTTTTATTACATTATTCAGAAGAAATCATTTTAGTCCAGGGGAATGTAGCAAGATAGATAAGGTAAAAGAATAAAGAAGTTGGCATGAAGAGCAGGCCATAAAGCTGGCATAACTGAATGGGACAACTTAAGAAAGGCCATTATTTAAAAATTTTTTAATGTGATAAACTGGGTTTTTGCCAGAAGAGAAGTAGTTGGTTACTATAGCAGAATAAAATAATATCTCAGCCCAACCTGATATTTTACATTTGTCTACATATTTTTTGGTAGATTTCAAAGGAGTTGATTTTTAGAAAATATACTCTGATTTCCCTTCAAAGGACATAAAGGAACACTTTAAGTTGTAGGTCAGGCATGCTTTTGATTTTGCACACTCCCTGCTATTTTTTAAGAGATTTCACTAAAACTTGATATGAATAGAAATTTCAAAAACTAATCCCTTCATGAGAAATAATATATGTCCTATAATATTTCAAAAATGTATATTTCATCTCCAGTTAGCTGACCTATGCTCCTAACTTTGGTCACATCTGCAAACATTACTTTAGCTAAGAAATAAGACCCTGGATACAGTTTGTAGGATTACAGGTGCCAGGGAACCTTGCTTACTGAGAGTCATTGTTTTTTGTGTCAGCTTCTGCTTTGTCATACACAAGGGCCAGACTCTAGCCTAGAACTAACTAAGTTTGTTTATTTTGCTGACTAGGTATTCTTCAAATACAGACAAGGAAATGGTGCTCTTGAAAATGGTAGATTTGAATGGAGAAGAGCTGGGACTTATCAGGTACTGTTTACTTTTTAAAAAAAATTCTGTTTGGATAAATTTCTTTATATTACAGAGAGGGAAAAAAGAGACCAGAATATTGGCAGCAGAGGCTAAGAATAGGCTGAGTGGTGGAGTTGGAGCTGGGATCCAGCCATGGGCCCTTGGGTATGGTTCTCAGCATCCTAGGTCTAACAAAAGGATTATATGAATGAAGGATCTGAGTGAAGGAGTTAAGCAGTGTCTGACATATGATAGACTCAGTAAATGCTAGTGGTTATTACTGTATCATGGAGAAGGCAATGGCACCCCGCTCCAGTACTCTTGCCTGGAAAATCCCATGGATGGAGGAGCCTAGTAGGCTGCAGTCCATGGGGTCGCTAAGAGTCGAACACGACTGAGTGGCTTCAATTTCACTTTTCACTTTCACGCATTGGAGAAGGCAATGGCAACCCACTCCAGTGTTCTCGCCTGGGGAATCCCAGGGATGGGGGAGCCTGGTGGGCTGCTGCCTATGGGGTCGCACAGAGTCAGACACGACTGAAGTGACTTAGCAGCAGCAGCAGCAGCATTACTGTATCAAGATCTCATGTGGAGGTTATTATTACTTTATCAAGATAATCATTGATAGAGGACAGTAATCTCTTGGAAATGAGAAAACAATCTGACCAACCAGGCAAGTGACAGAGTTTGAGATTATTGACCTGTGTTTTTCTAAAAGGAATGTGTGTGTGTGTGTGTGTGTGTGTGTGTGTGTGTGTTAGTTGCTTAGTCATGTCTGACTCTTTGCAACCCCAAGACAGCAGCTTACCAGGCCTCTCCATCCATGGGATTCTCCAGGCAAGAACACTGGAGTGGGTTCACATTTCCTTCTCCAAAAGGAACTATAGAAAGAAAGAAAGTGAAGTCGCTCAGTTGTGTCCGACTCTTTGTGACCCCATGGACTGCAGCCCACCGGGCTCCTCCATCCATGGAATTTTCCAGGCAAGAGTACTGGAGTGGGTTGCCATTTCCTTCTCCGTCTAAAAGGAATAAGTTAAGTCTAATGCAGTATAATGCCAATTAGTGATGAAAGCAGAACCGAGACCACCTAATGGAAGCAGATGAGGTAAAATTACAGCTTGGCAGAGATTTTAGTCTCCATTTTATATGTAAGAAAACACATGGATTCTGTTTTCTTTGACAATAAATCATTTGTTTTCCTATGTGGTTTTGGTTGCTGTAATTGGACTAGCTAAGGAATTGCCTGGGTAGGTAACAGTCCCAGACACGTTGTCCAGTGGACTTCCAGACTGATGCACGAATGCCCTAAGGAAGTGGATGCTAGCATATGGGTGCCAGAGTCTAATGGCTTGGGTCCACTCTGGACTCTCATTCCTAGTAGCTGTACAACTTTGGTCAAGTTTCTTAACTTCTCTGTGTCTGTTTTCTTACTCTAAAATTGAGGAATAAAATGAGTCCTTAAATACTGATAATAACTTTGTAAAGGAAGTAGGGATCTATCAGGGAGGATTATAAAATATCTAGGTGAAAGTTTCTATTTGAGTAAAATTAAGTAACTTGAAAGTAATAAGAGGTGAAGAAAAACATTAAAGATTATGATTAATCAGTTCAGATACTAGGGGTGGTCCTAACTGCATGGAGAACACACGGTGGCAAGGAGCTCATGTTTCAGCCTTAGGTACAGGTTTTCAGATTTGATTTCAGGCCCAGCCCTGTCACTTACTAACCCTGTGTCTTGAGGAAAGTAATTTATCTCCTTATACGTCAAACTATCCTGTTTGAAAATGAGACTAGTAATAATACCTCTTAGGATTCTTTGAAGATTAAATGAGATAATGCATGCAAAACTCTAGTTCTGTGCCTGACATAGAAAGAATTTAATAATTTTAACTGAAAGGTAAGAAGTAAATACTACAGTACCTCTTCTGAAAATTCCATTATTGGCGTATTGGTGTGCTTGAACTTCTTAGCATTGGAGTTAGTTCTTTGGGGTTAAAGTGAGGTCACTAAAAATTCCCTGATAAAATAAACATTATTATGTGGGTTGCTGTAATAGAATTCATTCTTTGAGTGCAGTTAATTCATCTATTGATTAGTTGCCACCTAGCATTTAATGCAGTAGTCTTTGTAAATATCAGACCTGCAATCATGATCTTGAGGTATATTGTTATGAATCAAACATAGACACTATCGTCAACAGTCTTACAGGCTAGTGGGATGGTTAGGGCTGGAGAAAGAGACAGACAGACAAGTAATCATAATGAAAATCAGATGGTTGTCAGTGCTATCCCCCGGGAATTTAGAGGCATTGAGCTCTACCTGGGAGCATAGTGGAAGGCTTCAAAGAGGAAATGACATTTGAACTGGACTTGAAGGAGCCATGGGTTTCTCAGGAGGCTATGAGAAGACTGCATTATGAGGCCAGAGTATGGGCTTAGGTCAGGGAGTGGGTGAGAGATGAATCTGGAAAGGTAAGCTACCTCTCGATTTTTGAGCACCTTCGTGGGGAATTTGGTTAGGAGACAGTCAGGATAAGAACATGTATGTATGACTAGTTAGATGGAAAATCCCCAAATTTGTTAGAAAAAGAAGATGCCTTTTCCCTTATAGTTTCTACCTAATTCTTGGCTGAATGACTGAGACCATTCATGATTCCCTTTTATTAGTTTCTGAGTCATTGAACAATGCCAAGAGAACATTCAATGATATTTTGGGGGCCAGATGTTCTTTGCTTCCTTGCATATAACTATATAATATATCTGGAAGTCCCAGGGTCAACTGTCAAGGTTATAATGATGCTTCTCCATCTGCTGTGCTTAACAGCCTGCAATAACTTTCCATTGTTTCTATAGCTCCCATATGTTATCCTTGATGTAATTGCCCCTGCAATTGCCTCTTGTTGCATAGGGATAATTGGTCTCTGAATACATTAAAAATGATCCAAAACATAAAGTCAAATCTGGGCTGCTAAGTAACTCTGCCACCATATGTAGGTACCTGCTGTGAGATAGAATCCCAAGGTGTGAGGAGTTTGGAAGCACAGCATCTCAGATTTACAGAGTATAAAGTCACCAAGTTTAAATTTCAGCTGAGGCCTACAAAAGTGATGCACCCTGCCCAGGGTCATGGCCAAGACTATTCACTATGAAAACCATGTTGAAGTTCATCATTTATTCTTTGCTACTTTCATTTTTATTTTCATTTCTTCACTTAAAAGTCAGCACCAGTCACCTACTATATGCCAGGCAGTGCTTTCCAGTCCTTGAAATGATTCATTTCTAGTGAAAAGTCCTAGAGTCAGAAGTCAAATACCTTTGTCTGTGCTTCTTGGCAAATCCTTTAAAATCTGAGACTCCACTTTTACATTTCTCAAATGTAGATGTATAATATGATAACGTCCCTCCACATACAGATTGTTATGCATTCATTTATTTATTAAATATCGTAGAATACATGTGTCATGAACTGAACTAGTACTATAGAATACACCAATGAGAAAAAAATCGATGTCCTAGGTACTGCTCCTTATAGAACTTATAGTCTATTGGTGGAGACAAAGGTGATCAAATAGTCTTATAAACCAGTGTATAATTATAATTGCATTGAGTGCTGAAAAAGGAAGGTATGCAGAGCTGTAAAGTGACTTGACTTGATCAGGAAGTTGGGAAAGGCATCCCTGATGGCTCAGCGGGTGAAGAATCCAGCTGCAATGCAGGAGATACAAGAGACATGGGTTCTATCCCTGGGTCAGGAAGATCCCCTGCAAGAGGACATGGAAACCCACTCCAGTGTTCTTACCTGAAAAGTCCCAATGGACAGAGGAGCCTGGCAGGGTATAATCCAAAGGGTTGCGAAGAGTCAGACATGACTGAATACACATGCAGATGTCAGTTGTCCCCAAGGATAAGACAGTGGAACTGAAAACCAAGGCAGGCTGAGAATTGACTGGCAAAATGTGGGGGTGGAGAAGAGCATTTAACACAGAAAAATATTTGCAAAAGTCATGTGGCTTGTTTGAGGAGTTGATAGAAGGTCTGTGTGGCCGAAGTACAGAGGACAGTGAGGTAGGTTGTTGCTAATTAAAAGTTAGAGATAGCGGTTAGACACCATGATAAAGATTTGGGTCTTTATTACAAAAAAAAATAGAAAATCACTGAAGTATTTAAACCTGGGGTTGGGAATTGGGGGCTCTTGAAGGGTTAGGAAGAATAGTGACTTGAAGAATGAAAGAATCATGTGTATGAAATTATTTCATAAACCATTAAGTCCTCTACAATTGTCCAACACTTGCCTTGGTTGATCAATCTATAAGGAAAATATTTCTTTTTGCCTAATACTACTGTTTGGTGCTACAGTGGTAAATAATCTACCTGCAATGCAAGAGATGCGGGTCCGATCCCTGGGTAGGGATTCCCCTGGTGAAGGGAATGGCAACCCACTCCAGTATTCTTGTCTAGAGAATTCCATGGACAGAGGAGGCTGGTGGGCTACAGTCCATGGGGTCTCTGAGTCAGACATGACTGAGTGACTTCACACTACTACTACTGTATGTAGACACAGTAAATGACTTTTCCCTAAACGTGGAGAACATGTTTGGGATGTTTTGAATTAAAATATAAGCTGTGTGGAAGTCAGAAATTCACTTTGGGAGATTCTCAAAGGCATCTCAAAGGAGTTAACCAGCGGAGATGATGACAAGTTCTGGGAGACCCTGAATGATGAAGGGAGAAAACAAGACAGGTTTCAACAGACTTACAGACTTAGAGAACAGACTTAAGGTTACCAGTGGGGAAGGACAGGCAGAAGGGATAGTTAGGCAGTTTGGGATGGACATGTACACCCTGCTGTACTTAAAATGGATAACCAGTAAGGACCTACCATACAGCACATGGAACTCTGCTCAATATTATGTGGCAGGCTGGCTGGGAGGGGCGTGTGGGGGAGGATGGACGCACGCCACATGTGCACGCATGGCTGAGTGCCTTTGCTGTCCACGTGAAACTATCACAGTGTTGTTAATCAGCTGTACTCCAATATAAAATAAAAAGTTTCAAACACATTTCAAATGTCTGCACCAAACAGAAAGTCATAAGGTGGGGCACTTCATCTGAATGGCTGCTCTGGGTGGTGGACATTCCCTTCCTATACAGTTGGAAAGTGCAGGTGGCTCTGGGAGAGGCAGTTGGGAGCACTGACTCTATTCAAGGGTAGTACAGCAGGAAAGCCTCTGTCTCACTTCTTTTCCCTTCTCCTAGCTCATTGCATTGGCCAAGCTTCCTTCCTCAATTATGCAGCAGTGGTATGGACCCTCCTTTTTTTCTCATCTCGTTAGCCCTCTAGGAGTCAGTATGGCATGGCTTCTGTTTGTCAGAGCTGTAAGAAAGGTCTGAGCAGGGTTTTGAATGATTTCTCTATTGCCTTCTGTTTTATGCATTGCAAATCCTTTTATTACAGAAGGGGGTTAGCCTTTCAAGGAACATTTTCAAAAGATAGCAAGGGACAGTAATTTGCTTAACCTATTTGAAGAATTTTTGCACACACTTAGAAAAACCCAATTTATGAAAAGAATTCATTTGAATGATACTGACTTATAGAGCTCATTTTGGGGTGTGTGCGTGTGTGTATGTGTGTGTAAATCTTCTCTGTGATCTCTGCCTGTGACTTTCTGGATTACTTGAGAATTATTTATTCTCTATGGCTTGCTATCCTGCCTGCTGCATTCTCCTTTCAGTGTGCTTAACCTCACACCAAGAGCAAATGTGGAAATCTCAGTGACTGCCCTTCATCAGCCTTTCTTTGCATCATGTCTTTATAAATACATTCTCCATTAGCCTTCACTCTGGTTCGTGGAGCCTCACTCTCTGTTTCTGCATCCTTAATTTCTCTTTCCTCTTCTATGTCGTTGTGAAGCCTGATGCTCTCTTCCTGCTCCAACTTTCCTATCAGCTTATTTGTGCTGTTTCATTCCAGTGAAGTAAGTGTAGGCCTTGGTTGTGTAGTGAGTCTTCCGTGTCTACTCCATCCCCATGTAAAGTGAAGATGCTTAATAAGGGCTTTCTAATGACAAGGGTGATGATAGTTGACTGATAACAGATTAATCATGGTTGTTAATGGTAAGTTCCAAAGTTTAGAAACCAGAGCTATAAAAGCCAGTTGTCATAACTGGCAGAAGACATTGGACTTACTTCCCAAAGTCAACCATGGTTAATATTCAGGTACCTTTTCTTCTGCCTATCTCCTTATCTAGAATGCATGATAAGAAATATGCACAATTAAAAGTTCGTTCTGTAAAGACAGATGCTTTCTTAGTCTCATGCTGCTGCTGCTGCTAAGTCACTTCAGTTGTGTCCGACTCTGTGCGACCCCATAGGCGGCAGCCCATCAGGCTCCCCTGTCCCTGGGATTCTCCAGGCAAGAACACTGGAGGGGGTTGCCATTTCCTTCTCCAATGCATGAAAGTGAAAATGAAAGTGAAGTCGCTCAGTCGTGTCCAACTCTTTGCGACCCCGTGGTCTGCAGCCTACCAGGCTGCTCCAGCCATGGGATTTTCCAGGCAAGAGTACTGCAGCGGGGTGCCATTGCCTTCTCCATTCTCAGTCTCATATATTATGGGTATTAGAAACTTCAAAATACTGTGAAAAATGTTAACGATGCTATCTCCATGTACCTCAGTGTCTTTTGTTTTTTGTAGTGATTCTCTTTATATCTAATAATTTTTTGTCTCAGTTCAGTCTCTCAGTTGCGTCCGACTCTTTGTGACCCCATGGACCACAGCATGCCAAGCCTCCCTGTCCATTGCCAACTCCTGGAGGTTACTCAGACTCATGTCCATTGAGTCTGTGATGCCATCCAGCCATCTCATCCTCTGTCGTCCCCTTCTCCTCCTGTCCCCAATCCCTCCCAGCATCAGAGTCTTTTCCAATGAGTCAACTCTTTGCATGAGGTGGCCAAAGTATTGGAGTTTCAGCTTCAGCATCAGTCCTTTCAATGAACACCCAGGACTGATCTCCTTTAGGATGGACTGGTTGGATCTCCTTGCAGTCCAAGGGACTCTCAAGAGTCTTCTCCAACACCTCAGTTCAAAAGCATCAATTCTTTGGCACTCAGCTTTCTTCACAGTCCAACTCTCACATCCATACATGACCAAAGGAAAAACCATAGCCTTGACTAGATGGACCTTTGTTGGGANGATGTACTCTACATATAAGTTAAATAAGCAGAGTGACAATGTACAGCCTTGACATACTCCTTTTCCTATTTGGAACCAGTCTGCTGTTCCATGTCCAGTTCTAACTGTTGCTTCCTGACCTGCATACAGGTTTCTCAAGAGGCAGGTCAGGTGGTCTGGTATTCCCATCTCTTTCAGAATTTTCCACAGTTTATTGTGATCCACACAGTCAAAGGCTTTGGCATAGTCAATAAAGCAGAAATAGATGGTTTTCTGGAACTCTCTTGCTTTTTTGATGATCCAGCAGATGTTGGCAATTTGATCTCTAGTTCCTCCGCCTTTTCTAAAAGCAGCTTGAACATCAGGGAGTTCACGGTTCACATACTGCTGAAGCCTGGCTTGGAGAATTTTGAGCATTACTTTACTAGTGTGTGAGATGAGTGTAATTGTGCAGTAATTTGAGCATTCTTTGACATTGCCTTTCTTTGGGATTGGAATGAAAATGGACCTTTTCCAGTCCTGTGGCCACTGCTGAGTTTTCCAAATTTGCTGGCGTATTGAGTGCAGCACTTTCACAGCATCATCTTTGAGAATTTGAAATAGCTCAACTGGAATTTCGTCACCTCCACTAGCTTTGTTTGTAGTGATGTTTGCTAAGGCCCAGTTGACTTCACATTCCAGGATGTCTGGCTCTAGGTGAGTGATCACACCATTGTGATTATCTGGGTCGTGAAAATCTTTTTTGTACAGTTCTGTGTATTCTTGCCACCTCTTCTTAATATCTTCTGCTTCTGCTAGGTCCATACCCTTTCTGTCCTTTATTGATCCCATCTTTGCATGAAATGTTCCCTTGGTATCTCTAATTTTCTTGAAGAAGTCTCTAGTCTTTCCCATTCTGTTGTTTTCCTCTATTTCTTTGCATTGATTGCTAGAGAAGGCTTTCTTATCTCTCCTTATCTGTGAACCTATACCGTCACATTGTTGTCACCCAGAGTCATAATTTATATTAGCATTCAAGCTTGGTGCTATATTTTTAAAAATCTTCCTTTTCTTCATATACTTCCAAAAATTTCAATAGTGAGTCAAAATAAAACAAAATTTAAAATCATCTGGTAATCCTGGGACTCAGTGGTGGTGATTTAGTCACTGTCATGTCCAGCTCTTGAGACCTCATGAATTGTAGCCCAACAGGCTCCTTGGTCCATGGGATTTTCCAGGGCAGAATACTGGGGTGGGTTGCCATCTCCTTCTCCAGGGGATCTTCCCAACCCAGGAATCGAACCTGGGTCTCCTGTCTTGCAGGCAGATTCTTTACCACCTGAGCTATGAGGGAAGTTCTAGGACTCAATAATATCTAATGTTTTGTTATATATTCTTTCCTAGTTTTTTCCTAATCATGTTTATACTTTTAAAGAGATTATTGTATATACAATTTGGTAACTTTTTCATTCAGAAATTCTTTATGTATTTCAGTGCTACTTAGTATTTCTTAAATCACCATTTAAAAATTGTTGTATAGTATTTCATCATAATACAGGAGACATGGGTTCGATCCCTAGGTCGGGAAGATTCCCTAGAGAAGGAAATGGCAACTCACTCCAGTATTCTTTTTTTTTTAAATTTTTTTCTTTTTAATTAATTTTTATCAGAATATTGTTGATTTACAATGTTGTGTAATTTCTGCTGTACAGCAAAGCAAATCAGTTATTTCTATACATATATCCAATCATTTTTAGAGTCTTTTCCCATATAGGTCATTAAGAGTATTAAGTAGAGTTCTGTATGCTATACAGTAGGTCCTTATTAATTATCTATTTTATGTTTAGTGGTGTGTATATATTAATCCCAAGATTCTATTTTTGTTCTGTAAATAAGTTCATTTGTATCCTTTTTTTAGACTCCAGTATTCTTGACTTGGAAAGGCCATGGACAGAGGAGCCTGGCTATTGTCCATGGTGTTCTACCATATGTATGGTAATATATCCAATGAGTCACCAACCGTTTGACATTTTAGTTTACAGTTTTTCTGTCATACACTCTTATAAGCATTTGTGAAGAGACCACTCCAGCCTGGGAAAGCCCATGGACAGAGGAGCCTGGCAGGCTATAGTCCATGGGTTTGCAAAGAGTCGGCCATAACTTAGTGACTAAAACAAAACAGCAATCTTATATATTTGCCAGTGATTTCCTAGAAGTGGGGTTGCTGAGTCAAAAAGGAACATTTATTATTAAGGACTGCCTCACGAATTTCCACATGATTCTCTGGCAAACTTGTGTTGGTTTACAGTGCTTCTACCCAAGCATGCATGGAGTGTTTCCAGTGCTCCCGCCAAGCTTAGTATTTTCAGACTTTACATATGTTAAGTGATAGACCCAAAACAGCTGAATCATTTTCGTCTTCCTTTCAATTCTTCAATTCCTGGGTGGTTAGGCTGAATTAAAATAGCTACTCTTATTGGCCACTTCTTGCTTTACCACCGTTGCTTGTTTAATCATACTATTTAGGTTGCAAGAATTTTGATTGCAGTAACTTAATGAACTTAACGGAATCCACTCAAACCAAATATCTCTCCATTAACATTGTTGAGAGTTTTTTTTTTTCTATCCAGGACTTTTAAAGAAAACAAAATGAGTAGGTGAGAATGGACATCTCTTCTTTGGAGTAGAGTTGGTCGATTCTCCAGGATACTGGCCACTGAGTTTCCCTATGACTTCAGAAGCTGTTCTCTGGCTATGGCTCATTGTCCTTCTTTAATTTGAGCAATCTGGTCTGTAGTCATCGCATCTGCTTGTTTCAGATTCAAGTTGTCCTTTGCATAAAATTCTGGGCCTAATAGCCCTTCCAATATAGCACAATGAAACATTCTTTGCTTTCCCTTTCCCAACTGTCTGTAATGGGGTGGGGCAAGGAGGAACATAAGCCAGGTGAAAGAGAGGTCTGTTGATTAGGTGTGTGTTAAGAGATGAATTAACTAATGCCAGGTGATGCAATAGACCTTGAAATTACAGTGGCTTAACACATGACAGATTTTAATGTACACATTTGCCATTCATGCAAAATGTCGTAAAATTTGGGTGGTTCTTCTGCACATATGTTACTAGCCAGATTCACATGGTCCACCCTCCCAGTGGAACTAGGAACTAGAGGGCATACTGGTATTTTGTAAGCCCTCAAGTCCCTGTCATAAGAGGGAAGGGTTTCTTCATTTAATTATTTAAAGCTTATATTATATGGGGTGATATACATGTGTTGAATACACACATGCATCATATATTTTAATATTGTATTTATCTTATTAACTATACACATATGTATACCTAGCTTTAGATTGTTTTTTTTCCCTTTCAATCATCATCATTACTGCAGCAGCAGCAGTATCAAAATCAGCATAGCATCATCACAGTGATGATTTACTCCATTCTTAGCATAGGCCAGTCTATGTGCTAAACACTTCAGCTATATTTGTTCTCTTAATTTTCAGATGCCATGTGGTGGATACTGCCTATCATGTTACAGATATGAACATTGAGTTTCAAATAGGTTAGGTATAATAACTTATGTCCAACGCCAGAGCTCTAAGCCACTAAAATGTACGGTCTCTGTATTAGTTTCTTAGGGTTTCCTTAACAAATCACTAGAGACCTGCTGATTTAAAACAGCAGAAATTTTTTCTGTCACAGATCAAGAAGGGCCAGAAGTCTGAAGTCAGGGTCTTGGCAGTGTCAGCTTAGTTTATTTCTCTCCCTCAGTTCTTGTCTCATTCCTACAAAGATTCGGAATGATGGACTAAAGAGTTTAAAACAACAGACAAATTACAGCTCAGGCAGACAGATCTTTTATTAAACAGACACATGTCAATGTTTGGCAAAACCAATACAGTATTGTAAAGCAAACTAAAGTTAAAATAAAAATTAAAAAAAAAAAACAAAAACCAGACACTACCAAGTCATAGGAATTGTAATGATCCGTCTTGACTTCCCCTTTTTATACTTCCCATCTCTTCCTCCTTATGGTGGTGCCCTGTGCAAAATAGGGCTTGTATTTACCACCAGTAAGGAAAGGAAATGCAAATGGGCATATACTCAAGGCTAATTCAGTCTGTTATAATCAGACATACACATATGTAAAATATTTATGAATCCTTAATAGGCTCCCAGATGTCTAAGGTTACTTGAGGAAGCCCCCGAGGTTAGTTTGTATCCACTGTGTGCAGAGGACACCTGTGCAGGAGTTGGAAAGTCTCTGTGGTTATTTTTGTAGTATATCTGTGAGCCCTCCTGGATGTGTCTGGGATGGGGTTTAGAGATCAACCTGCATCGTTTTGTCTAGGACTCTCCTGGTTGCTCATGCCTAACTTCCTACCTAACGGTAAGCTTGGTTATTTCTGGAGGCTCTGAGGGAGAATCCACTCCATGCCTTTCTCGTAGCTTCTGGTGACTGCCAGCAATCCTGTCCTTGGCTTGTAGATACATCACTCCACTTTGTGCCTCCATCTTCACATTTCCTACGTCCCCATATCTGGGTGTCTCTCTGTCACTTTCCTCTTGTTGTGAGGGCACCAGTCATTGGACTTAAGACCCAACGAAAGATAGTATGATTTTACCTTGTTTACATCTGCAAAAATTCTGTTTCCAAATAAGACCCCATCCTGAGGTTCTGCTAGGCATGAATTTTGGGGTGACACTTTTGAGTCCAGATGACACCAGCCTTATGGCAGAAAATGAAGAACTAAAGAGCCTCTTGATGAAAGTGAAAGAGGAGAGTGAAAAAGTTGGCTTAAAGCTCAACATTCAGAAAATGAAGATCATGGCATCTGGTCCAATCACTTCATGACAAATTGATGGGGAAACAGGCAACAGTGGCTGATATTTTTTTGGGCTCCAAGATCACTGCAGATGGTGACTGCAGCCATGAAATTAAAAGACGCTTACTCCTTGGAAGGAAAGTTATGACCAATCTAGACAGCATATTAAAAAGCAGAGATATTACTTTGTCAACAAAGGTCTGTCTAGTCAAGGTCATCGTTTTGCTATTAGTCATGTATGGATGTGAGAATTGGACTATAGAGAAAGCTGAGCACCGGAGAATTGATGCTTTTGATCTGTGATGTTAGAGAAGACTCTTGAGAGTCCCTTGGACTGCAAGGAGATCCAACCAGTCCATCCTAAAGGAGATCAGTCCTGGGTGTTCATTGAAAGGACTGATGCTGAAGCTGAAACTCCAATACTTTGGCCACCTCATGCAAAGAGTTGACTCATTGGAAAAGACTCTGATGCTGGGAGGGATTGGGGGCAGGAGGAAAGGGGATGACAGAGGATGAGATGGCTGGATGGCACCACCGACTCAATGGACATGAGTTTGGGTGAACTCTGGGAGTTGGTGATGGACAGGGAGGCCTGGTGTGCTGTGTTTCATGGGGTCGCAAAGAGTCAGACACAACTGAGCTACTGAACTGAACTGAACGCCAAAGAATGATCAAACTACCGCACAATTGCACTCATCTCACACGCTAGTAAAGTAATGCTCAAAATTCTCCAAGCCAGGCTTCAGCAATATGTGAACTGTGAGCTTCCAGATGTTCAAGCTGGATTTAGAAAAGGCAGAGGAACCAGAGGTCAAATTGCCAACATTCGGTGGATCATCAAAAGAGAAAGGGAGTTCCAGAAAAACATCTATTTCTGCTTTATTGACTATGCCAAAGTCTTTGACTGTGTGGATCACAATAAACTGTGGAAAAATCTGAAACAGATGAGAATACCAGTCCACCTGACTTGCTTCCTGAGAAACCTGTATGCAGGTCAGGAAGCAATAGTTAGAACTGGACATGGAACAACAGACTGGTTCCAAACAGGAAAAGGAGTACGTCAAGGCTGTATATTGTCACCCTGCTTATTTAACTTATATGCAGAGTACATCCTGAGAAACGCTGGGCTGGAAGAAGCACAAGCTGGAATCAAGATTGCCAGGAGAAATATCAATAACCTCAGATATGCAGATGACACCACCCTTATGGCAGAAAGTGAAGAAGAACTCAAAAGCCTCTTGATGAAAGTGAAAGAAGTGAGTGAAAAGGTTAGCTTAAAACTCAACATTCAGAAAACGAAGATCATGACATCTGGTCCCATCACTTCATGACAAATAGATGGGGAAACAGTGGAAACAGTGTCAGACTTTATTTTTTTGGGCTCCAAGATCACTGCAGATGGTGATTGCAGCCATGAAATTAAAAGATGCTTACTGCTTGGAAGGAAAGTTATGACTAACCTAGATAGCATATTCAAAAGCAGAGACATTACTTTGCCAACAGAGTCCGTCTAGTCAAGGCTATGGTTTTTCCTGTGGTCATGTATGGATGTGAGAGTTGGACTGTGAAGTAAGTTGAGTGCCGAAGAATTGATGCTTTTGAACTGCGGTGTTGGAGAAGACTCTTGAGAGTCCCTTGGACTGCAAGGAGATCCAGCCAGTCCATTCTGGAGGAGATCAGCCCTGGGATTTTTTGGGAGGACTGATGCTGAAGCTGAAGCTCCAGTACTTTGGCCACCTCATGTGAAGAGTTGACTTATTGGAAAAGACTCTGATGCTGGGACGGATTGTGGGCAGAAGAAGGGGACGACAGAGGGTGAGATGGCTAGATGGCATCACCGACTCGATGGACATGAGTTTGGGCGAACTCCGGGAGTTGGTGATGGACAGGGAGGCCTGGCGTCCTGTGATTCATGCGGTCACAAAGAGTCAGACACCGCTGGGTGACTGAAATGACTGACTGAAACCTTTCTTCCTCTCTTTTGAACTTTACTTAGATGAATATTTTTTGACCAGATAAAATAAATAGTAAGTGTTTTTAAAATTAAAATGACCACTTTTCTGCATATCTTTATAAATATTCATCTCTTACCAAAGTACTTTGTTTGCTTTAACAAGCCTGATATTTTTATAGCATATATTTTAAAGGGCAGAGGGGGAAAGATACAGCATCTTCCTATTCTGAAATGCAAATAACTTTTCTGATTACTTTTTTTTTCAGTTTGGTAGAGAAAAGTTCAATCAATTTTCTAAGGTCTAAAGTAAATGAAAATTAATAATTCAAGTTTATAGTCTAATTAGTAGACCCAAATTTTTTGCTTTTGCTCTCTCCCCAGATATTATGGTTCCTAGATGGCAGATATTATATTATGGTTCCTTGATGGCAGAGAACATACCTGACTCCAGTGTTGAGGTTTAATATAATGCCAACCACACACTACTAATGCATTCATTTTGATTGAATGAAAAGAGCAACTGCCCTCTCTCCTTCCCTTCATCCTTTTTACCCTGGTCCCCCTGACTATCCAGTCTCTGAACACACAGCATCCTTTCCTTCCTATCTCCATACCTTTGCTGCAGATGACTGTTCTCTCCTCATTCCCCTGCCAAGTTCCTACTCATCTTTCAAGTTCCAGCTCAGATGTCACACTTTTCAAGGGTGAAGTGTTTTTCAAGGGTGAGGTGATGCTTCATTCATCTCTATGTCCCCAGCGTCTGGCACAGAGCCAGAGTTAACTACATGTATATTGAATGAGCTATTGAATGTTCAGTTTTGTGCACCATATTACTTGGGTAAAAATGTTTTAAAAGCTTTTTGTGAAGAAAAATCAAAAGGTTTTTAAAAAATCCTAAATTAGCTTGAAAATTTACGAATTGGAATCTCTCTTTTCCTGAGTATTCCTGAGAGTCTGCTTTACAGCCTTCTATCCTGCAAACACCTTTTTCACCTGTGTGGAGGTTTAATCCTATGAAAGCCACTGGACAAGGTGTCACAAGGCCCAAACTTGAGCCTTGGTCCTCTATGACATTGGGGCACCATATTGCTTCTTTGAGATACTTTGTACCGTGCAGGTAATAAGAGCCTACCTCTCAGGGTTGCTGTGAAGTTAAAATGAGGTAACAGATGTGAAATTAACTTGTAAACTCTATAGCTTTACAATTAAACAAGGTATTACCATGCATAAGGGTATATTGAATTAGGCACAGCATCCTCTTTCATACCCCTGTGCATTTATTCTGCTGCTCTTTCCCCCTAGAATGCCTTTAAGAATTAATTGCTAGTCATCTGTGGTCCCCAAACATTTTATGACTCCTTATTTATAGCATTTGTCACACTGTATCAAGGCCATTTGTTTACATCTTTGTCCTCTGCAAGATTCTAGAGTAAACTGTGATTGATTCAGTGCTTGGTACACTGCAGACTCTCGGTAAATGTCTATTGAATTGGATAGGATTGATTCAAATAATTATTATGTATGTACTTGCTTGAAGGACAAACTCTATGTTGATACAATTCTGTAGGTATATTTTCTGTAGCTATACCACTGGACACCTTGTCCAGTAAGTAACCCATATTGGCTCTTGTTAAAAGCTTACAATGAAGATCGCAATAATGGAATATTTATAACGATAATTTTGTATTGTTAATTTAAGTGATCAGACTTCTTGAGTATATTATTTGTAGTTTAAGTTCATTAACAATGAAAGAATGCCTGTTGTCAAAAGCACTTTTTTTCCCTGCTGGTGGAAACTTAAGCTCCCAGGTATCACTTGTGACTCCATTTATTTGGTTCTCATCATTAACTTAGGTCTTCTTGTTCTTTTACAGTTGGTTTGCCATCCACCCAGTCAGCATGAGAAACACCAATCATCTTGTAAATGGTGACAATGTAGGCTATGCATCTTACCTTTTTGAACAAGAGAAGAACAAAGGTTATCTACCTGGAGAGGTAAGAATTTATGTCACTGAAAGCTTCATCTTAATCACTGAGTATCATCATTCATGCAGTGTTCAGAATAGCTGATTCAGATCTTCAGAGGAAAGCGTCATCATGGATATCACATACTGATGTGCTTGGATAGGAAGAATTCTCCATCCTCTCTTATCAGGAAAGAAAAAATTTAAATGATTTTGACTTTGTGTTAAATACTACTTATATTGATGACTTCGTAAAGTTTCAGTTAGTAGGATTAGAAGAACAAATTAAAGATTTTTGCAACATATAATAGTTTTTGATCAACTTGGATATGAGATATGAGAGACTGTTGATGTTTACTTTTGTTTTCAAAGGTACAAAATTATTAAGCGCCTTCTTAACGTTGTAGGAATCCAAATGAGGACAGGGAATGAGTTCTTTTCTCTGGTCCAGGCTTCCCTCTTAATTTCCTTTGAAAGACTTTGTTCTACTTTCCTGCAATATGGCCTAAGTCAGAGACAATCCTAATCCATTGGAATGGTATTTGAAATGCAGTGAGTGATGGGATCAGAGCTGGGGGGGGTCCCAGAATCTAGTCCGTGTACTTCAGGAAGCTCGCAGCTCCGTGTAGATTATGGACTGCTGATAGGTAAGTGGTGAGGAAGGACCCTGCTCTGCTTGACCACGGCATCCAAACCTGAAATGCAGGAGAATATATGATGAGATGAGAACCCCAGGCCCTAGACTAGACTAAATATTCTGTTATAACAATATTAGCCCCGTGAACATTTGGCCTGACTTTTTAGCTCCTTTATTGACAATCTTCTGTTTTTTCATTTTAGCCTGTTTTTTAGGAAAAAGGAAGTGATTTCCCATTATTTTTTTAGTATAAGAAATGACACAGTCTCTTATGCTTGATTATCTCTTTCCTTAAGTAAATTTAAGAGACTTAAGGTGAAATGGTAGACCAGTTAGGTTGAGATTAAGGTCTTGCCCTATTGAAAAAAGATTATGTGTAGTTATTTCTGGTTGAAGAGATAGAGAAAAGATATGTGGAGGGCAAGTCTGGATGGTGGATGCTATATTTAGGTTCAGTTGTACAGCAGAAATATCCAGATTGACTCTTTACTTTTTAAGCCAATAGGCTATTTATTTTTAAAGGAAAAATGGGTCTCTGAGTTCCAGGTACAACACCAAACATGAGATTATGGGTCAGCATTTTATAACTTGTTGCACATTGTATGTCTTGTCAAAATGTTGCTGTTGGAGACACAAATTTGAAACTCTCTTAAAATAGTTTCACTGATAATTGGAATATTATGAGTAATAATATATATGTTGACTGCAATGTGAGTCTTTACAGAAACAAAAATCTTTCTTAGAATATTGTGCCTGAGAAATATCCTCCTTTTATCCTATGCAAATGATTTTGAATAGTTCACCAGAGCGGGTTGAATGTCTGCCTCTTTAATGGAACTCATTGCAGTAAATAAGAAAGCATACAAGGCAATTGGATGTTTCTTTTGGCAGGGACCGTATGTAGCAGCTTTTGCTTCGTCAAATCTGGGAGATGTTTCCCCCAATGTTCTTGGCCCGCATTGTACCAACACGGGAGAGTCTTGTGATAACGCCAATAGCTCTTGTCCCATTGGTGGGGTAGGTAATAATGACATTAAATCTTTGTTTTTGCATCTCATGGACATTTTATGTTTAAGTATTCACTGTTTATTTACAATTATGTTCTCCTCAAGTATACTCTGGCCTACTTACTGCTAGCATTTGCTCTTCTCAAAAGCACCCACTAAATTTTGATTGGATAAAATTATAGTTTTCCATTTGATGCTTATATTTTTTGAATGGTAAGACAATTTAGGAAATGTCACAGATTAAATATCCTTTCCTAAACTTGGACAGCTTGATACATTTTGCCTTGGCATTTCTGAAGTCACAATTTAGTACAAAAACTGCCTGCCTGAGACATTTCTCTCCGATTATCACGTCTTTGGGGTTTTTCTAAAAATGTAACATCAAAATTCTTTTTCTTATAAATTACAAAACAAAAAAAAAGTGTTGCTGGGAAAACTTGAGGCTTCTTTTGTAGCTCAGTTGGTAAAGAATCTGCCTGCAATGCAGGAGAGCTGGTTTCAATTCCTGGATCAGGAAGATCTCCTGGAAAAGGAAATGGCAACCCATTCCAGTATTCTTGCCTAGAGAATCGCATGAACAGAGGAGCCTGGCAGGCTACAGTCCCTGAGGTTGCAAGAGTCAGACATGACTTAGCAACTACACCACCGCCGCCACAAAAACTCAAACCACATGGAAAACTTAAAGAGCAGTAAAAAGTGAAAGTCCCTGCTTACCTTCCTCCCCTCCACCTGCTCCTTTGCCCCAAAATTACCACTATCACACCTCTTCCTACATGTGTGCATCCATGAACAACATTTTATAACTTATTTATTGAGGGGTTTTTTTTTTGTTTTTGTCCAGGATTTGGGTTTTCTACCTAATTTGTCTTTCAAAAATATCACTCTAGATAGTTCTGTCTAGTAAGCTTTACACTCAACAAGTGAGGCGGCAACATTGTTTATTTAACTGCTTCCGCTCATCTGCTTTTAGAGTTTTCACCTTTGACATGAGCAGTGGGTGCTAGTTTCTGGTTCTTATTCTTTGTGTTTACAGAATATTTCACCTGTGATATTGCTTTTATTAAACACGATGTTTGGGCTATTTATTTTATCCCAGTCAAGTTCATTCACCCAAAGAAAAATATATTTTTAACAATTATACTTTTCTCTTATACTTTACTATTTTTATATAGAAAGTCTTCCTATTGTAAAGCAATGATACCCCAATTTTTTAAAAAGTAAGAAAAAAGAAAGTCTTCCTACAGCAGAAACTAATCCAATATTTTTAATCAATTATAATTCAATGAAGAAACGTCTTTGTTACCCTTCATTTGCAAAATTTTTATACATTATTAAGTCACATTAGAGTGGATGATTATTTGTTAAATTCCAAAATTCATACATGAAATGGTTAAATAAATTATGATACTTATTTGCAATAGAATATTATGCATCGATTTTATGGCTTATGTTGAAATAGATGAATTCTAGCAATGTTCATTGCTCTAATTCCAGAATGATTTTGTTTTTCATAATCTGTAAATTGGGGGAACATCTGGAAAGAGATGCTGGTGTGGCTTTAAAAAAAATCTCTTTGCTGGGACTTCCCTAGTGGCCCAGTGGTTATAACTCCGCTTCCTGTGCAGGGAACTTGGATTCAGTCCCTGGCTGGTTGGGGAACAAATGTCCGACAGGCCACACAGCCAAAAAGAAAGTCTGTTTGCTCAGATTCGCTTATCATTTTCCATCCCTTGAAAGAATCACTTATTTCGCTAAGAACATATCTCGCGTCATTTTGTTCCAGCCTAGCATGTGTGTTGCCATGGGACCTGGGCAGGATATGTTCGAAAGTACACAAATCATAGGACAGAAAATATATGACAAGGCAAAGGTAAGCTGCGGGCCCTGCTGCTTTTATCTTCATTCAAAACTGTACTTTAAAAATCCACTGACATTTTTCATTAGGAAGTTGGTCTTTGTAAGGAAAACAGCAGGGGCTCAGGCTGCACCAAGGAGTCTGAAGGTATGAATGCTGTTTAGTGTCAATCAGGAAGGTGGTTTCACACACCGCACAGGAACCGCTCTCTGACTACTTGTGACTGGCTTCCTACAGGAAGTACATTTAAAAGCGAGTAATCAGGAAAACATTCTTTCAGCCAGAGTGCTTGCTTCAGGCAGTTAAATGATAGATTGTAGTTTTCAATTAACGTATCATCAGATATGACCAGACTGACCCCAATTCTCAGAAGTCTCTGGGGCCTTGCCTGCCAAGTCCCCTGACCATTTCCTATCTTTTCTTTGGGGACAAGGTAAAGCTGAGTGGCACAATTTCCAGTTCTTGCAGTTTGAATTCAAATTAGTCCCTGGTCTTTTTTGATATGGCAAGATCATCCATCTCATGTTTTCTTTTCTTTTTTAAAAGATCTGTTGATGAAGAGAGAATCTGGTTTCAGAGAGCTTACTACCAGTTACTCTATCCTCTTTCCTCTCCTAAATTTTACTTCCTAGTTTGCTTGCATGTTTTGTATCAGCTCGGATGAAGATGTTTCCAGTGGAAAAGACAAAGGATAGCTTTGAGCTCAACCATCTCTAATAAAGATAGTTAAATCTCTGCCTTTTTATAGCTCACCCATACCTTTAATGAGCATGCCCATCAGTGTGTGTGTGTGTGTGTGTTTATGTAAATATTGTGTCTCAAGGGTTCTAAACTGTTTCAGGAGCAATTAAGGAAGAACAAAAGCACCTTTAAAAACAGAAGACACCAGCCAGCCTAATTGCGGCAGTTTCTTTTTAATTACTGTGGTCTCCTCAGTGGATTGTTCTAAATTAACAGATTCTATTTAGGTTGTACACCTGTGACACAATTTGGCATCAGAAATTTTGTTACCACTCCGAGCCTAGAGACATAGAGATCGGTCCCACATTCTCGGCAAGGCACCACTTTCCTCTCAATCAGGCAGGCAGTTGTACAGGACTTAAGAGACTCAACAACAGCAACGACAACACA
The DNA here is from genome assembly GCA_006410935.1 of Redunca redunca. Classification (NCBI taxonomy): domain Eukaryota; kingdom Metazoa; phylum Chordata; class Mammalia; order Artiodactyla; family Bovidae; genus Redunca; species Redunca redunca. The sequence continues at coordinate 268,956 of SJYQ01001128.1, read as the reverse complement.
ATCAAGGGAGGTGGGCTGCAGCTGGTGTTTCTGACTTAGCTCTTGAGTTCCCACATGGCAGTGGAAACTGGGATGGCAATAGAATGAAAATGAGTGAGATGTCAGGCAAGGGCACTGGTGCTGAAGCAGGGTTTGCCTCCTCTACTGTAGGATAGAGATGAATAAAAACAAACATTGCCAGGGACCTCCTTGGTGTTTCAAGGCTTAAGGCTTCACTTCCCACTGCCGATGGATCCCTGGTAGATGAGCTAAGACTCTGCATGCGTCAGGCCACAAAACCAAAACACAGAACAGAAGCAATATTGTAACAGATACTATACAGACTTGAAAGAACACAAGCATTTCTAAATATATTTTTATTCACATTTCCTGTAAGATTTAAAAAGGAATTCATGTTTCTCATAAGATTAAAAAAGCATCAGTTGATCCTATTGGAAAGAAAAGACCATCAAAAGATGAACAGTGGGTGGGAAAACTGATGCAGATGAAGTGGGTCCTGAATTCTTTCAAGTCCCTCTTTGGTATGAGCCCTGCCAGAGAACTCAAGGACTATGGGAGGGAAAACTCTTGTTCTCTGCGAAGAAGATAATTTGGTCCACCTCCTCCTAACCTTCCTTGGTGACTCAGATGGTAAAGAATCTGCCTGTGATGCAGGTGACTGGGATTTGATCCCTGGATGGGGAAGATCACCTAGAGAAGGGAATGGCTACCACTCCAGGATTCTTGCCTGGAGAATCCCATGGACAGGGCACCTGGCGGGCTACATTACAGTCCATGGGGTCGCAGAGTTGGACATGACTGAGCAACTAAGGCTTTCACGCCTAACCTTACAATTTCTTGACTGTCTTTCCAGTGAGGTTGGAGCATCTTGTGCCATAGCCTGCATTGCTGGAATTTTGTATTTGTGGGCAATAAACCCAGGCCAACAGTCTCAGGGCCTTCAGGTTTCTGGGAAGTCACTGTGGGTTTGGTGGAGAGTAGAAAATGCTCTGGCTAATCAGCCAGCTGCACCAAACTTGACTGAAGGATGCTTTTCCAGATTGACGCTTGTTGGGTGAAAGTGTACAGTATGCATTTTAGCTCAATTGCTTTTCATGGTAAGGCTGTGTGGGTTTTCTAGGAGCTGTATGAGTCCGCCTCCCGGGAGGTAACTGGGCCACTAGCTGCAGCCCATCAGTGGGTGAATATGACGGATGTCACCGTCTGGCTCAATTCAACACACACAGTAAGTGTCGCTGAGTCAGACTGATTGTGTGCCGCAAGGGGAAAGCTCTGGGCTGATCTTATTGTTGAAGTTCAACTCCTGTTGCTTTTGTTTAATTTTTTTCCTTTAGGCAAAAACGTGTAAACCAGCCTTGGGCTACAGTTTTGCAGCTGGCACAATCGATGGATTTGGAACCCTCAATTTTACTCAGGGTGAGGTGCACTCTGATCAGGTTTCTGGGTCTAGATTCTGAACTTCAGGATTCTGTTCCCTAACAGGATTTCACATAGCCAATACATTGACTATTTTAATTTTTAAAATTTAGGGGTAGGTAGGCTTTCCAGGTTTGTACATGATTTCTCCAGGGTCAGTATCTTTCATAATTTAGCTTTCCACTGATTCAGATAAGAATCAGAGATTCTCTCTGCATTTCAACCTGTGGAGGAATAGTTTTAAATTGGGCAGGAATGGAGCAGAGTAGGAGTGTCATTTTAACACCCACAATATGAATTGGCCCTTCCATCTGGTTTTTAGTGTCTCTTTCCCGGAATTCTTTATTGGAGCCCAAATTCCTCAGAACAGAAGACTTTAGGAGCATAAAGCATGTGATCCTGGGTCTTCTTCCTGTGTGTATTTCCATGAATTTATAACTGATTATTATAGGTTTTATACTTTATCCTGATTATCACTGTGATAACAGGCATTGGAAAGTACACAAAGTTAAAAGAATTGAAAAGTAGTGCCAACAGGCAACATTTTGGCTTATTTCATTCTGGTCTTTTATATACATGTGTATTTTGGAACCATTAGTTGAAAAATAAATACAATTGTAACATGATACAGTTGGCATCATCTTTCCCGGCAATATTTCATCTAGCTTGGTCTAAGGTCCTAAAATAAATAATTTTTGATACCTTTATTGAGATATGATTCACAAAACATAAAATTCAATGGTTTTTAACGTGTTCACAGATACATGCAACCATCACTGCTATCAATTTTAGAACACTGTCATCACCTCAAAGGGAAACCCTGTACATTTTCGCTATCACGGCCCAGTCCCCATCTCTTCCAGACCTAAGAAACCACTAATCTCTATCTCTGTATTTACCTCTTCTGGACATTTTGTATAAATGAAATCATAAAAATATGTGGCTTTTTGTGTTGGCTTCTTTCGCTGAGCATCATGTTTTCAAGGTTCATCCGTGTTGCAACATAGATTCTAAAATAATTTCATTGCATTTTTTCTTTTTAAAAATTGTTTTATGGAGGCAGAGTTGATTGCACTGTAGTGTTAATTTCTGCTGCACAGCAAAGTGACTCAGTTCTACACAAATGTGTATATATGTAATGTGATTCTCCCTTGTGATTTATGACAGGATATTCAATATAGTTTCCTATGTTCTACAGTAGAATCTTATTTTTTATCCATTATCTATCAGCCCTCCCCCTTGCAATCATGTCTGTTCTCTATGTCTGTGAGTCTATTTTGTAGATAAGTTCATTTACGTCATATTTTGACTGAAGAGTATTTCACTGTATGGTTTTGTCAGATTTTATTTATGCAGTCCTCAGCTGATGGACATTTGGGTGGTTCTGTTTGGGGCTGTTAGGAATAATGGTGTTATAAATATTCACATCCAGGCTTTGGTGTGAGCATGTGAGTTCATTTCTTTGGTACATTCCTGGAAGTGGAATTGCTGGGTCACCATGGTAAAATTCTATGTTTAATTATTTGAGGAACTACCAGAGTATTTTCAAATCATTGCACAATTTTATGTTCTCATCAGTTTCTCTCTGAAGATTCTAATTTTTGCACATCCTCACCAATACTTGTTTTTATCTTCCTTTTTTTTTTTTCATTTTAGCTACCTTTGGGGTGTGGAGTGGTACCTCATTATGGTTTTGATTGGCGTTTTCCTGGGATATTGAGCATCTTTTCTTATGTTTGTTGGCCATTGTTGTGTCTCCCTTGGAGAAATATCTGTTCATATATTTTTCTTATTTTTAAATTGGTCTATTTGTCTTTTTATTATTGAGCTGGAAGAGCTCTTTGAGAGTCCCATGTGTGCTCTATAAGTAGGTCCAAATATGTTCATAGTAATTATATTTTCCTGATTATATGTTCTTGGGTTTTGTAGTTAACATAGCTTTTTCCTAGATTATGGGTGTTAGGCTTGGTAGTTTTTAATTGCTCGTGTATGTGTCTACACATAATTAAGTGGAGATCAAGAGAGGGTCTTTAGAGACCACAAGTTAACAGCTGGTACTTCAAACTGGAGATTTCTTTTATAGCTTTCAAAATAGGAAAAAGATAATTCAGCTCATTGACCTGCATTTAATTATATCATATTTTAAAAATTGGCAACATGGTTGAGGAAGAGCAATAAAAGCAAAACCTGCAAGATGTAGAACATATATATTCTTTCACTCTATCAACCGCACTGAGGATCTAGTTAAATAATGGCTCCTACTTTAATATGTGCAGGAAATTTTACCTCTTCTATTTTGTAAACTGTTTGAAATCATTGAACAGCAAACAATAAAACTCTCAAAGTTCTGAGAGCATTGTTGTACAACATTAGTCAAAATGATGGTATTTTTCAGAGGATTGCAATCACATTAATCATAACATTCCTAATAGGGATGACAGAAGGGGATTCATTTTGGGACACTCTTCGGGATCAGGTTCTGGGCAAGCCATCTGAAGAAATCAAAGAATGCCATAAACCAAAGCCCGTCCTCCTTCATACTGGAGAGGTAATGCATTTGGATTATCATGGTGAAATTATTATGTTGTTATTTTTAAATTTATGAATTATTAGATATGAATAGGTCTGTGTTGAATAGTAGGTCTGTGTATTATACAAATGTTCCCAAATTAAATTTTTAATATTAAAAATATGGATGCCATAAGTTTAACTCTAAAGAAGTAAGGGGTATGATTACTAAATATACTGACTTAGATTTTTACATCCATAGTAAATAACTGAAACAATTAGAACAGAGGAAAAGGAAGAATAAGATTAAGATTTATGAGCACAGAATTCCTCAAAAAGACATCTCAGGTTATTTTCCACAACTCAGGCAATGTTATTAACCAAAGCAATATTCTTTAAATACCCTTTGGAACATGGATTTTCATATTCATGCCAGTGTTCATAATACCATGAGTTTTTGATGTAGAAACAATTTTTAAATAGAGTTTTTTTTTCTAACATTTACTTAGAAATTCTTCATGAAGGAGAGGAAATGAAGGAATAGAAGGAATAGACAGAGAGATTCTATGCTAATCTGAACATGGTAAAGGATATACTCTTGGAGAAGAAAAGTAAGGCAAGACATAGTAACTGAAGATTCAAAGTGCTATTTAGAGTAAAAAGAGAAATAATTAAGTTATTCCAAATGATGGTAATTCCTTATTTGTCTTGTATAAGGATAGTCATCATGGTAATATAGGAGAACCCTGGTGATTCCATAAAGATAAAGCCACCAAGAACTTCATTGATGAGAAATTAATTCCAGGCTAATGGGACACTGGTATTTGAAATTCACATATTAATACTAGACAGAATATTTAATACTGCATGACTTAGAAAAAAATCTGTGACTGGAGGATAAGACACCCAAACAACTGGAAACATTTAATATCCATTAACAAAGGAAATTCTGTGAGCAGCGCTGGTCTCTTGAGCAAAGAGAGTACTGTTCTTAACACTGTTTTCTTGCTTTCGGTTCTTAGCTGTTAAAGCCTCATCCCTGGCACCCAGATATTGTTGATGTTCAGATTGTTACCCTTGGGTTCTTGGCCATCACTGCCGTCCCTGGGGAGTTCACGTAAGTCCCTCTTTTTGATTTTGTGAGATCTTATGATAGCTGTAGATGTGTTTCTGTTGAAATCACTTCTTATCATGGGCAGATAACCCTGTACTGACTCTTTTGTATCCTACTGTGCTATGTATGGCAACAGTGAGAAATATTCCCAACCCTCTTTTGGTGGAGCCTCTGAAGAATACACCCCCTTATGCCTCTCACTAGTGGGTATCTTGAAGTAAATGTAAAAATTTGAGAAGTTACCATTCCAGATTAAAATTATGCAGTGACTTATTATGTCAGCAGAAAGACTTTAAATAATATTAATGTACAGGAACATGAAACAATCAGTTTAGGTATTAGAAGCACAGAAACATGCTTTAAATTTGCTCTTTAGGCCATATTTCCTGCCTTAATAGGTAGCAATTTTGTATCTTTCCATTGCTCAGGGCCTAAATCTCAGTCATCCTTGAACTCTTTCAGTTTTCCCTGCTTTAAATCCCTCAGCAAATTCTGCCTGTTCTATTCAACACTTTCCATCATTCTGCCCCTACCCACCTCCTCCCCACTTGGGTCTAAGTCACCAGTGCCTCTCCCCTGGATTACTGCAATAACCTTCTCACTTTCTTGCCTCTCCCTTACTTCTCTATAGTCTTTTCTCAACATTATAGCCAGAGATATCCCTATAAAGCATACGTTAAATCATGTCACTTATCATAACCTTTCAATAGCTTCCCAACTCTCCAGATAAATCCTCACACCCTTATAATATCCAGCAAGGCCCTCTGCGATCCTCTCTTCAGCAGACTGTCTGATCTGATTTTGTACCACTCCGTACAAAATTAATTGGCCTCAGTCACACCTGCTGCAGCCACGCTGGCTCCACTGTAATTCTCAGACTACCAAGCATGCTCCTGTTTTAGGGCTTTTGAACTTAAACAGCTCCTTCTACCTGCAACGCTTACCCTCCATATATCTCCATGGCCAACTCTTTCATTCCTTCATTTCTCTGCTGAGAACTCTAACAGAGATCCCAGTCCTGCTTACAGTACATAACATTGTTTTCACCCACCACTGACCCACGACATTGCTACCACCATCACCAAAAGGACCACCACCATCCCCTCATCCTTATCCTACCTTATATTCTCCATTGCACTTATTGTCATCTCACTTTTTATTTTCTGTTGACCATCTTCTCTTCCAAGAATGTAAGCTCCATACTGTTGCATCCTCAGCCATTTGAAGTGGGTCTGGTATAAAGTTAGTAGCTCAGTTGTGTCCCCGGTTACTGTAATCCCCCAGGCTCCTCTGTCCATGGAATCCTCTAGGTAAGAACAATGGAGTGGGTATCCATTCCCATCTCCAGGGGGTTTTCCTGACGCAGGGATCTAACCCAGGTCTCCTGCAATGCCAGTGGTTTCTTTACCATCTGAGCTAAATAAATGAATGAAGCGTAAGTTCTCTGTAGGCAGGAATAGTGTACACTCTACTTAGCTCTGATTAACATCGAATGTAACCAATTGTTGACTCAGCGAACGGAAGACAATTGTGATCTTCTGCCCGGGATAGTCACTGGTTCTGTTTTCCTCCTTCAGCCTGTCTGCTTTTGGTTTAGGATTTATTTTGAAGATAGGGCAGTGTGGAAAAAAGCTCAGCTAGAACTTGCGTTGTTCATATACACTTCACTGTTGTGTGTGTTGTTTCTATACACTTTACTGTTGTGTGGCTAGGCTAACTTTTTGGCTTTCCTTACAAGGTTTTGTGTGCCTTGCACCTTTCGTGTACCTTTCTGTGTAGCTTGCATACATTCTGAATAGGAAACCACTCAGATCATTCTGTTTTCTTGACTCAGGACCATGTCTGGACGAAGACTTCGGCAGGCAGTTCGAGAAGTAAGTTACAAATGAAATAATATACCTATGCATTTTTATTTGGAAAAGAGAAGAATTCCTTATCCTTATGATCTGATACCTTTTAAATTAATCTTTGCTAAGATGATAATAGTTTTACACTTCTTGAAAGTAAAAGCTGGAAGTGAATATGAAATATTGATGGCATAAGAATAAAATTTAAAAATATAANTGGCTAACAAACACATGAAAAGATGCTCAACATCACTCATTATCAGAGAAATGCAAATCAAAACCACAATGAGGTACCATTTCACGCCAGTCAGAATGGCTGTGATCCAAAAGTCTACAAGCAATAAATGCTAGAGAGGGTGTGGAGAAAAGGGAACCCTCTTACACTGTCGGTGGGAATGCAAACTAGTACAGCCACTATGGAGAACAGTGTGGATTTTCCTGAGAAAACTGGAAATAGAACTGCCTTATGACCCAGCAATCCCACTGCTGGGCATACACACCAAGGAAACCAGAACTGAAAGAGACACGTGTACCCAATGTTCATCACAGCACTGTTTATAATAGCCAGGACATGGAAGCAACCTAGATGTCCATCTGCAGATGAATGGATAAGAAAGCTGTGGTACATATACACAATGGAGTATTACTCAGCCATTAAAAAGAATACATTTGAATCAGTTCTAATGAGGTAGATGAAACTGGAGCCGATTATACAGAGTGAAGTAAGTCAGAAAGAAAAACACCAATACAGTATACTAATGCATATATATGTGGAATTTAGAAAGATGGTAATGATAACCCTGTTGTGAGACAGCAAAAGAGACACGGATGTATAGAACAGTCTTTTGGACTGTGTGGGAGAGGGAGAGGGAGAGGGTGGGATGATTTGGTAGAATGGCATTGAAACATGTGTAATATATATGAAATGAATCACCAGTCCAGGTTTGATGCATGATACTGGATGCTTGGGGCTGGTGCACTGGGATGACCCAGAGGGATGGTATGGGGAGGGAGGGCAGAGGGGAGTTCAGGATGGGGAACACGTGTATACCTGTGGTGGATTCATGCTGGTGTATGACAGAACCACTACAATATTGTAAAGTAATTAACCTCCAGTTAAAATAAATAAATTTATATTATAAAAATAAATAAAATCACAGAAGTTATTTAGATCTCCTACAAGATCTTGTTATTCAAGGGCATCACACAGAAACACAAATGTTGCTCTGTCACAAAGCTAGTTTATTATTTGATTTCACTTAATGGGTTTCCTTTGTCTACCCATGTATTTTATTTTATTTTATGTGTTTAGAAACATTACTATTAGTGGGGTCCATCGCCTCAACAGTCTGCCAACGGAGACCATGGTACAAATAGTTAGAAACTCCTACTAGCTTGTCTCCTGATTAGGGATATGCAAAAATTAGTATTAATTAATTGATTTATTCACTCATTCACTCAACAGATGTATTTTGTGACAGATATTGTATTAGCCACTATCTGGGCATGACAATGGTTATGAATCTGCTCCTGCCCTCAAGCCTACTAGAATTTATGGGTCAGTAAAATACATAACAGACATAGAAGAAAGCAGATAATTCCATTTCTGTGAAAGAGATGTACAAGGTGTTATGAAAGCAAAGAGAAAGAGCATCAGTTTAGACTGGGTGTTTGACACTGGGGACTGGCAAATTTTCATGAAGATATAGTGTTTGTCCAAGTTCTTGAGAATGAGTAAGGACTGATTAAGCAAATATAATGAAAGTTAATGGAAGGTGTTCCATATTGAGGGAGTTACATATGCAAAGGCCTGGTGGCTCAGAGGTTAAAGCCTCTGCCTGCAATGCAGGAGACCTGGATCAGGAAGACCCCCTGGAGAAGGGAATGGCAACCCACTCCAGTATTCTTGCCTGGAGAATCCCATGGACGGAGGAGCCTGGTGGGCTACGGTCCACAGGGTCGCAAAGAGTCGGACACGACTGAGTGACTTTACTTCCCTTCACTTCTTTACTTCCAGAGGGGCAGGCTTAGTATATTTAAGGGGCTGTACTTAGCTGAATACCCTGGGATAAACATGAGGAGGGTAGTGAGATGGGCTAAAGTGGGAGGCAGGGGTTAGTCAGTGGAGAATCTTCTGTGCTATGCCACAGAGCTCTGACTCAATAAGGAGGATTTTAGGTCACTGTAGTCAGATGCAAAGGAAGGAATGCTCTGATTTAGAAAGCTCACTAGGATGGCAGTGTAGAAAATGAATTGGAAGGGCGAGTGTGGAGGCAGAGAAGTAACTGAAGAAGAAGCTGTAGATATGATCTGGGTGAGAGGGAAGGCCTTGACCAAGGTTAAAGCAGTAAAGAAAGAGGAAAATGAAAGAATTCAAGAGGCTTTTAAGGAATGCTGACTTGGAGACTTCTAGGATGACTGCCAGACGATCCTGTTATAGGCTTCACCGAGATGAAGAATGTTGCAGGGAAAGTGGATACATTTGGAGGGATAAGTTCCATGTTAGATTTGATGAATTGAAGGTTTCTGTGAATAACCAGATCTTTGGACCACAGGTGTAAGGAGATGTATTTGGTTTTATTTTATAGTGTGATGGTTAAATGGGCTCCCCAGGTGGCTCAGTGGTAAACAATCCGTCTGCTAATGCAGGAGATGTGAGTTCAGTCCCTGGGTCAGGAAGAACCCCTGGAGAAGGAAATGGAAACCCACTCCTGTATTCTTGCCTGGGAAATCCCAGGGACAGAGGAGTCTGGAAGGCTACAATCCATGGGGTCACAAAAGAGTCAGACATGACCTAGCAACTAAACAACAACGAGAAGGATGGGTTAAATGTCCTTTTCCAGATGGTTCTATAACCATCCAATTTATTCAGGATGGTTTCTTTCAAATAAAATGGATTGACTATCCAAATGGCATGTGCCAAGAGAATTCATTGCCTTTAACGAATAGTTGATGGGAACCATTCACTTCAGCTGGTAAATGGAAATGCTCACCTTCCTTTGTCATAATTAGTTTTGAATGATGTCAGTTCGGATTATGCAAGATGTACAATCATCGCCTGTCACTAAAATGCAAGAAATGGATCAAACTATGCAGAATGATGTGCAACTATGCTCTGCCTCTCCTGCAGGCTCAGCGGTACGAGGCAGCATCCACAATTTATGGACCACATACTCTGTCTGCTTACATCCAGCTTTTCAGAGTCCTTGCTAAGGCCATTGCTACGGTAATCAAAAACTGTATGTTTGTATGTCTCAGGAGTGGGGAGATGAAGAGGGAAACAAAAAAGATCTTCGCTTTGAGTGCTCGGTTCCTTTAAAAATCTTTATATTTAAAAATATTATAGCTGTGAGGTATCTCTAAAAATTGAAACTGATAAAATGAATTCAGAGTCAGTTAATCATCTTTTGATGGTGACCACTTTTTTCACATATATTATCTCATATTATTCTTGCAATCATCATGTGAAGTATAGAGTCATCATTTTCCCCCATTTTTCAGATGAGCAAATAGGTTCAGAGATGAGAATGATCAAGTTTTCTATAACTGAGAGATGAACCAGTGCTCCCTAATCCTGGTCAGTTTCTCTCCCATTCCTTCATGAATTGAGTGGTTTATCAATTCTGACACATCCATTTTCTTTATTAGAACATCTCTGAAATTGGGATGTATCTTCCAATCAAAGGAATCTTACAGTTATACATTAGCATGTTTTTACTTTCTTGGTGGTTCAAAAATAGTAATAGTTATCAGAATCAATAGAACCTTAGATTTGATAAAGTATGAGTTATCTTCAAATGTACATATACATTGTATCTACCTAAAATATATACACCTAAATGAGTTTATTTAAAGAAACAACACTCGTGTAAATCTTCCTCTGGTATATAGTTTATATACAAAGGTGCATTCTGGTGGCAGAAGATTAGTCAATATGCAGGATAACGACTTTAAGATAATAAATGATCCTTGTATAATACCACATAAGCCCCAAAAGGCTTTGAGGCAGGGATGGCATAGCCAAGACAATAAAGACCCTTTCAAAGAAAAACGTTGGATATATCAAATTGAAACAAAACTGCTATTTCTGTAGGTCAAAACAGTGAAGTATTAGAAATTTCATATGCCTCCACCTAATTAGCTATTGACTGTGTATTTGAAATCTCAGTAGAAGGAATATACTTTAAGGTATATAGGGTTGGCCAAAAAGTTCATTCAGGTTTTTTGTAATGTCTTATGGAAAAACCTGAATAAACTTATTAGCCAACCCAGTATCTTAATTACCTGATTATTGTTTTATCATAATATGCCTTTCAATTTTAGATCTGATACTTTCTTTTCAATTATATTTAGTTTTTATCATAAAACCTGTACCTATTTGTAGAATATTCAGATTATAAAGATATGTATAAACCTATAAGCTACCTCTAGAGGTAACCACTGTTTAACTTTCATGCAATTACAGGTTTATAGCTCTTCCCATAGAAATAGAGGCATCAAATTTTATAGTGATATTTAGGAAGTGTGATTCACTTTGCAGGAATTTGTTTCAGAATTTTATGGTTATTTGTCTAACAATATCTATGTGATCTTGGGCAAAAATACCACTGTCTGCAAACCTATTTTCCCATTTGCAAAATGGGAATGATAATGAGTAGATTATATGGCTGGTGTAAAGATTAAGTATATAGAGCAAGGATTAAAGTATATTAAATACATATGAAGGGCTATTTAAAGTTTGAGATTAGAATTCTGATGGCACTATTAAAGGTGACACATTTTATGGAAAACAGATTAAACTGGGCATGTTATAGGCTGATCTTATCTTTTAAGTTAAAACTATATTTGTTATATTCATTAATTAGCACAGAGAAGGATTTAGGAAAATAGTTGGTAGTGACTGTGGATAAGAGAGACTTAACACTTTTTGAACACTTAAAAGAATACTTACAATGTCATGTTACAGAGGCTGACCATGTGTTCCTATTTAGAGTCATACATGTAAAGAATGGTTGTCCCAGAGTCTAAACTCATGTAGCATGATTCCTAGCTTACACTCAGATTATACTGACGAGGGGAGTGAAAGTGTTTCCTGTGACGGAAATGTTCTTCTGCCACAAAAGTTAAAATTATGGACATCTAGGCTCCAGTTTCAGCAAAGTTCCCTCATATTTTGTTACAGTTGTTAGCTCTTGGGAAGAGAGAGAAAAAGTGAAAGTGAATGTGTGTGTGTGTGTGTGTGTGTGTGTGTGTGTTCCAGTGAAGACATTTTGAGGGTGTGGTCAGGGGAAAAGGTCTCCACTCTACATTGTACGCCTCTTAAGCAAATGCTTTCTGTTCTAGGATACTGTAGCCAATCTGAGCAGTGGTCCAGAGCCTCCGTTTTTTGAACAACTGATGTCTCCATTAATTCCAAATATTGTGGATAGAGCGCCTGCAGGCAAAACTTTTGGGGATGTCCTGCTGCCAGCGAACGCTGTATACAGAGTGGTAAGACTTGGAAGAGGATGTTGGGATCCTTATGAAGCCTATATTTGAAGATGGGGGGGAGATGTTTAAAAGTCACCACCTGCCTTGAATCATGCCACAGACCAGTTAGCAATGATTTTGAAAATTGTTCTTATCTCTGCAGAGGCTCTGCAAACATGAGAATGGGAAGTATTTATTTTTCAGATGGCAATTTTGGAAAAATTGAATTTCTAAAATTCAAATTATTCCTTTTTTTTAAAAAAAAAAAAAGATAGACATAGAGCCATTCATTGCAGCATAGAAAAGTGGTTTCTTAAACCAAGGGAGGGAAAACACATAGAAATGAAGCAGGTTTCCTACCATTAGTGCCTTTATAGATCTTGTTTCTTGTAACTTTGCTAAATCATTTATTAGTTTCAATAGATTTTCTTTGGTGTGAATTCCTTAGAAATGTCTATGTATAGTATGTCATCTGTGAATAAAAGCAGGTTTACTTCTATTTTAGTTTCTTTTCTGGATACCTTTTATTTCTTTCCTTATTGCATTGGCTAGAGTCTCCAATGCAATGTTGAAAAGAAGTTGTAAGAATGGACATCCTTATCTTGTTTCTAATCTTAGGAGGAAAAGTATTCAATTATTAAGTATAATGTTTTCATCAAAATTTCTGTAGGTGCCCTTTGTTAGGTTAAAAAATTCCCTTCTATGTCTACTTTGTTGAGAGTTTTTATGAAGAAATGGTGTTGACTTTTTTCCAAATGCTTTTCTGTGTCTACTGAGATGATCGTGTGGCTTTTGTTTTTTATCTATTAATAGGGTGTACTTTATTAGTTGATTTTCACATATTAAATAAATACCCTTTAGTCATGGTATACAATACTTTTTACATGTTGTTAAATTTGGTTTAACAACATGTGGACTTCCCTTGTAGCTCAGTTGGTAAAGAATCTGCCTGCAATGCAGGAGACCCGGGTTCCATCCCTGGGTGGGGAAGATCCCTTGGAGCAGGAAATGGCAACCCACTCCAGATATCTTTGCCTGGAAAATCCCATGGACAGAGGGGCCTGGTGGGCTGCGGTCCACGGGGTCACAAAGAGTCGGGCACAACTGAGCAACTAATGCTTCAAGACTAACACTTCACAAATTTGGTTTGCTAATATCTTTCTAAAGAGTTTTGTACTCATGTCTGTGAGGGGCATTTGTAGTCTTCTTTTCATGTGTTGTCTGCTCTTGCTATCAGGGTAATACTGGTGTCAGAGAAGGAGTAGGAAGTGTTTCCTCTCATAGTCCTCAAACGTATGCAAAAGATTAATATTACTTCTTCTTTAAATATTGGATCAGATTTACCAGCAAAGTCATTTAAATTTGGGTTTCTCTTTATGGCAAAATTTTAAATCAGTAATTCAATTTCTTTACTCGATTTAGGCATATTTAGATGTTCTATTTTTTCTTGGGTCAGTTATATGTCTTTCTAGCAGTTTAATTTGTCTTTAGGAATTTTCCCATTTCATTTAATTGTCTGATGTGTTGCGATAAACTTGTTCATAGCATTCCCTTATAATTCGTTTAATTCCTGTAAGGTCAGTAATGATGTCCCCTCTTTCTTCCTGGTTTTGCAGACTTGTGTTTTCAAAGAGCCATCTTTTGCTTCATTGATTTTATATGTTGTTTTTCTATTTCATTGATTTTTGCTCTAGTGTTTAATTTCCTTCCTTCTGCCTGCTTTGATTTTATTTTGCACTTCTTCTCATTTCTTAAGGTGGATGCTTAGGTTATTTTTATGTGTGGTGTTCTTTTATAAATTCCTCTGTTGGTTTTTTACTATGTATATTTTTAGCTATTTTCCTGATATTAGGGACTTGGAAAAGAACTCTGTTTCTGCTCTTAACCTTCCACTCTCAATACTTCTGACAGCAATTGTGTGGAGGTTCCCCCCAACAGTAATTGTGTGGAGGTTCTCCTATTCCCTGTGGACACCAGTTTGGTGCCCTATAATTCAATTCTGATGTTATTTACTTGGAGGTAAGGGCTCAGTGGGCTTCCCTGTTGGCTCAGATAGTAAAGAATCTACAGGAGACCCAGGTTCGATCCCTGGGTTAAGAGCCCCTGGAGAAGGAAATTTCTACCCCATTCCAGTATTCTTGCCTGGAGAATCCCATGGACAGAGGTGCTACAGTCAGTCCATTGGGTTGCAAAGAGTTGGACCCATCTGAACTGCTAACACTTTCACTGTTTTTTTTTTCCCCCACAAAGGCTCAGTTCCACAAGACAGCACCCTCTCTTCCCACCTCCTTCTCCTCATACATACATATTTCAGACACCAATGGTAAATCCAAGTTGTCACCTGTGCGTCTAACAGCCTGGTTATAAATTGAAGATGCTCTGGCTATAAATTGGAGATTCTCCTTCTCAGGTTGAATAACTTGCTAGAACAGCTCACAGAACTTTGGAAAATAGTCTGCTTACTAGATCACTAGCTGATTATAAAAGGATACAACTCAGGAACAACCATGGAAGAGATGTGTAGAGCAAGGGATGGGGAAGGAATGCAGAGCTTCTCCAGGCATTCCACCTTCCAGAGTCTCTGTGCGTTCACCAGTCTGGAAGCTCTCTGAATCCCATGCTTCAGGGACTTTTGTGGAGGCTCCCTTAGCTCAGCGTGATTAAATCATTGGCCATGGGTGGTTAACTCGCCCTCTAGCTCTTTTCCCTCCCCAGAGATCAGGGAGTTTGAGTTGAAAGTTCTAACTCTAATCACATGGTTTGTTCCCCTGACAACTAACTCCCATTCTGCAGTTATGCAGAAGCCCCCATCCACCAGTCATCTTATTTGCATCCAGGAAGACACTTTAGTAGAGATTTTATGGCCTTCCCCACTCTGGCTGAACTATAGTAACACAGAGGATGAGCACAACCCTGGTAAGAAAACCAAAAATTTGTACTGTGCTTACCCTAAGTTTAATTGTTTTAATGAATAAACATATCTCAGTTTGCAGTTATTTGAAGTGCCCAAATGGTTGTTTTTAGAGTTACATGTGATCCAGCAGTCCTATTTTGGGAGTATATCCAGAGGAAACTCTGATTTGAAAAGATACATGCACCCCAATGTTCATAGCAGCACTGTTTACATTGGCTAAGGCATGGAAGCAACCTAAATGTCCTTCAACAAATGAAAGGATAAAGAAGATGTAGTGTATGTAATATCCAATAAATACTACTCAGCCATGAAAGAGGAGGAAACAATGTCCTTTGCAGCAGCAGGGATGGACCCAGAGCTTATCATACTAAGTGAAACATGTCAGACAGAGACAGACAAATGTCATATGGTATCACTTACACATGGAGTCTAAGATATGATACAAGCAAACTTACAAAACAGAAACAGACTCATAGCCATAGAAAATAAACTTTGGGGTGCCAAAGGGAAAAGGGATGGGGGAATAAATTAGGAATTTGTGATTAGCAGATACAAACTACTATGTAGAAAATAAACAATAAAGTTCCACTGTATAGCACAGGGAACTATATTCAACATCTTTTAATAATCTATAATAAACTAAAATGAAAGTGAATATTAAAAAAATTTATAATTGATCACTGTACACCAGAAACGAATATAACATTGTAAACTGACTATATTTTAAAAAATAAAATAAAATTTAAAAGTGGTCATTTTTGATAGTTCTGTCAATATACATAGTGGCCTTTCAGGGAAAGGACATACTGACCTCCTCATGCTATCATGTGAGAAATGTCTGTTCTATACCACTACCATTAGGAAAGTTATGTCTAGTTATGACCTAGACAGCATATTGAAAAGCAGAGACATTACTTTGCCAACAAAGGTCCGTCTAGTCAAGGCTACGGTTTTTCCAGTAGTCATGTATGGATGTGAGAGTTGGACTGTGAACTTTTGAACTGCGGTGTTGGAGAAGACTCTTGAGAGACCCTTGGATTGCAAGGAAATCCAACCAGTCCATCCTAAAGGAGATCAGTCCTGGGTGTTCTTTGGAAGGACTGATGCTAAAGTGGAAACTCCAGTACTTTGGCCACCTCATGCAAAGAGTTGACCCATTGGAAAAGACTCTGATGCTGGGAGGGATTGGGGGCAGGAAGAGAAGGGGATGACAGAGGATGAGATGGCTGGATGGCATCACTGACTCGATGGATGTGAGTCTGAGTGAACTCTGGGAGTTGGTGATGGACAGGGAGGCCTGGTGTGCTGCAATTCATGGGGTCGCAAAGAGTTTCACGCGACTGAACTGAACTGACCATTTGAATTGGCACATTATCTATAGTGGGGTTGTCTCTCGTTGTTAAGATGAGTGAGAGTGAACAGGAATTGTGATGGTAGGGGAAAAATCAAGGACAAGACATGTAAGGATTAGGAAAATTTGGCTAATCATGATAATTTTATTTAAGTGAGCCATGGTGTAGTCTGCAGGGATGATTGCTGTATATAAAGAATAGAGTGATTTTTGCAGAAAATTCTAACTGCTGTTGAAACATTTTGCTGGCCATTGGTGAGGCTGGCTAATTTGATAATCTCATTGGTGAAAATGAAGAAAATTAGAAAAAATAAATTGATGGTAGTTATTCAGGGGAGTTACCAGTAAATAATTGAGCTGAACATCTCTATTTAGATGGTCATCATTGATTATGAACCCATGGAATATTTTTATTAAAAGATGTTTTTAATATGAGCTAGGTCTTGGAGGATAGGTAGGAGTTTATAGTGCCCATCAAGAGACCTGGATCTCCTGCATTGCAGACAGGTTCTTTACTGGCTGAGCCACCAGGGAAGCCCCAAGACATACCACCTGTAGGTATATGGACTATAGAGGGCTTAAGGTGGAGCAGCAGGTGGGAACTTACCTGTAAAAGGTCTTGTATACCATGGTAAGTCATGTGAAGATTTATTTGTTAGTTTGTTATTTAAAAATATATATTTTTGATGTATAAATGACACACAGTAACACATCTTTAAAGAGTACAGTTTGGTAAGTTTTCACTATTAAGGGCATCTGCTTCTTGAGTAATCTTTCAGTTCAGTTCAGTCCAGTCGCTCAGTCATGTCCGACTCTTTGTGACCCCATGAATTGCAGCACACCAGGCCTCCCTGTCCATCACCACCTCCTGGACTTCACCCAAACTCACGTCCGTCGAGTCAGTGATGCCATCCAGCAATCTCATCCTCTGTCATCCCCTTCTCCTCCTGCCCCCAATCCCTCCCAGCATCAGAGTCTTTTCCAATGAGTCAACTCTTCGCATGAGGTGGCCAAAGTACTGGAGTTTC
>SJYQ01001128.1:101288-250784 GCA_006410935.1 Redunca redunca | reverse complement strand
TATACTAGTTTGCATTCCTACCGACAGTGTAAGAGGGTTCCCTTTTCTCCACACCCTCTCCAGCATTTATTGCTTGTAGACTTTTGGATCACAGCCATTCTGACTGGTATGAAATGGTACCTGATTGTGGTCATAACTTTCTTTCCAAGGAGTAAGTGTCTTTTAATTTCATGGCTGCAATCACCATCTGCAGTGATTTTGGAGCCCCCAAAAATAAAGTCTGATACTCTTTCCACTGTTTTACCCCCATCTATTTCCCATGAAGTGATGGGACCAGATGCCATGATCTTAGTTTTCTGAATGTTGAGCTTTAAGCCAACTTTTTCACTCTCCTCTTTCACTTTCATCAAAAGGCTTTTTAGTTCCTCTTCACTTTCTACCATAAGGGTGGTGTCATCTGCATATCTGAGGTTACTGATATTTCTCCCATCAATCTTGATTCCAGCTTGTGCTTCATCCAGCCCAGCGTTTCTCATGACATACTCTGCATGTAAGTTAAATAAGCAGGGTGACAATATACAGCCTTGACACACTCCTTTTCCTATTTGGAACCAGTCTGTTGTTCCATGTCCACTTCTAACTGTTGCTTCCTGACCTGCATACAGATTTCTCAAGAGGCAGGTCAGGTGGTCTGGTATTCCCATCTCTTTCAGAATTTTCCACAGTTTCTTGTGATCCACACAGTCAAAGGCTTTGGCATAGTCAATATTAGTAATTTCTGTACCTTGAGGCAGAGAAGGCAAAGGCACCCCACTCCAGTACTCTTGCCTGGGAAATCCCATGGACGGAGGAGCCTGGTAGGCTGCAGTCCACGGGGTCGCTAAGAGTCAGACACAACTGAGTGACTTCACTTTCACTTTTCACTCTCATGCATTGGAGAAGGATATGGCAACCACTCCAGTGTTCTTGCCTGGAGAATCCCAGGGACGGGGGAGCCTGGTGGGCTGCCGTCTATGGGGTCGCACAGAGTCGGACATGACTGAAGTGACTTAGCAGCATATCTTGAGGAATTTTTCCATTTTATTTCATCTAAGTTATTTGAATTTGTAGATGTATAGCTCTGTATCTTCATCTATATCTGAATCTACCAAAAGCAAATTATTGATCCAAAATTCTGAAGTAATTTACTGGGTTCAAATTCCTGTTCCCATTGTTACAAGGGTATGTTCTCTAATATTCTCAGAAGATTCAATTAAATACAATATAATCTCTACAGGTACCCAGCCTCCTAGGAATGTTTCATAAATAACAGCCCAAATATTAGCATGGAAAAGTACTATAATTAGAACTCATGAAATCAGTTTTTCTTTGCAGGGAGAAGTTGTTGAAGTTACCTTTGTAGGTGCTAACCCAAAGAATTCAGCAGAAAACCGGGTAAGCATTAATGATTATTTTTATGAAATTAAGTCCACTTCTTTAGCCTTTCACTTGCATATCCCTCTGAAGATTAAAAAAGATTAAATGTTCCAACTTGCTTTTCATCGTATTTTATAGGTAAGAAAATTTTCAGGGGGAACAGTTAATGTAGAGTTGGGTCTAAAAAGATAGACCCCCGGAAATATTTAATTGGCTCTACTTAGGACCACATATAGCTCAATGCATAGAAAACTTCGTGGTGTCTTGAGGTGATGTAGATTTGAATACAATTCCCATTTACGAATTCCAATTTTAAAACTACTGAATTTGGTAAAATAATCCAAGGGCCAGTGTGAAGTGTATCTTGGTTCCTCTTCATCCCTCTTTGGCGCCTCTCCTCTTCTGCACTCCTGACTGTGGTCCTGCTTCCACCGTTGTGGACTGATCACGGATCCCTGAGCGGACGCTCTAATGACAGGAGCCCTGGCCCACGAGCTTTCCTTTTTCTTGCACTGACCATTTCCCTACTCTTTGCTACTGGCACTAATAGAGTGTTCATTTATTAATCTTGAAAAAAGGACACGAGAAATACAGATTCCATGTAAAAACAGACAGTACAGAAGTTCTTTAATAGACTGTGAAAACAGCTCTCTTTTCATGAACATTTTTAGAGGCAATCGCTGTTACCAATTTCTTACATAGCATTTCATACTTTTTTGTCATATATCTGTATTTATGTATATGATAAAGTATATAATATCTATGAATAAAATGAAGTAATTTTATTCCTCTGGAACTCCCCTGGAATCTTCTTATAACTACACAAGCAATAATTAGATATGTTCTATCTGTAAGATTTCAAACAATAAAGAAATATATAGAGGAAAAAGAAAATGGGTCCATGAAAGTGATTTCAAGGTGAGATTTTTTTCTGTGGCGGAGAATGCATTAACTCTATGGAAGAGTCATTCCTCCCAGAGCCCATTGTTGCTTATAATCCAAAATGCCTTTCTTTCAAGTGAGCCTTCCCATTTCTGTTTATTAAAATGGGATTCCTTTGATAAAAGTTGTGACAATGTGACATCGTCAGATATTATATTGGGAAAGAGTTTTCTGCTGCTTGGATAGTCAGCATGCACCTGTTTGAAATCATTTCTCTAGGCAGTCAAGTCATGCCAGAATATTTACATGTTACAGCATTATTTTCTAAAGATATTAAAGTGTTGTAGCAAGAATGCAGGATTAGCTGTCACTGATATCCTCAGGGTGGAGAAATACTGTCATCGTTATTGCCTGGAGAAGCAGGAGACTAAATTACTTAAAGAACTATAAGAACAGAATTAATTCCTAAGACTGTTCTGGGGCTTGGCATAAAACAGTTTCTGGTTCCCTTTACTATTAGTGATCATCACTTCCTTACCACCATGTGTTGAATGCTTACCATGTGCAGGTAGTAGGCTAAAGGCTTTATTTACCTACATCATCACATGAATCTGTTTAATCCTCCCTACTACTCAGGGAGATACATTTTATTATCTTTGTTTTACAGATGAGTAAAGTGAGACTGAGAGAAATTAAGTAACTTGCATGAACTAATTGTGTATCTAGAAGAGATTAAGTCTGGGAGGTGAGGAGAGGCTGGTCACAGAGTTTGAACATTTGGCGTCCTAGCCTTGTTCTCTGATCTGCACTCTAGACCTATACACTGGTGCCCTTCCTGTTTCCTTCTCCACTGAAGGCCTTCTCAGTGTCACTCTGCCCTAAATGGCTGTGAAGAATCCTCTTTTCAAGTCACTGTGGTTACGAAACTTTTTTGTTTTTAATTGAATATTATCCATTAGTTGAGTAATCGGGGCTTCCCTGATAGCTCAGATGTAAAGAATCTGCCTTCAGTGCAAAGACCCAGGTTCAATTCCTGGAGAATAAAATGGCAACCCATTCCAGAATTCTTGCCTAGAGGATCCCATGGATAGAAGAACCTGGCAGGCTACAGTCAGTGGGGTCACAAAGAGTTAGACACGACTGAGTGAGTAATTAAAGTTGAGTAATTAAAGAATTTTAAAGAATCCCATGGTCCAGCTAGCTATAAATAAGTGATTCATTCAGCAAAGGTTTATTTGAACACCTGTACATGACAAGGTTGTAACGGATAAAGGTGAATTAGACACAAGTTCTGGCTTCCCAGGTGGCTCAGTGGTAAACAATCCATCTGTCAAGCAGGATATACAGCTTTGATCCCTGGGTTGGGAAGATCCCCTGGAGAAGGAAATGGCAACTCACTCCAGGAGTCTTGCCTGGGAAATCCCATGGACAGAGGAGCCTGGCGGGCTACATGGGGTCACAAAAGAGTTGGCTACGACTTATCAACTAAACAACAACCACCACCTGACCTTAAGGGCCACGATCTAATCTGCTTATGATGTGGTTTCTAGGCATCCATTATGACAAAATATAAGGATTGCTTTTAGCTCCCCAGGAGTAAGAAGATTTACATATGCTTTTCAGTTCTTTCACTCAGACTAATAACTCATTTACCTGGAGATGTAAAGATGAGGAAACGTCCCCATTTTTCCCTCCTAAATCTGGAAGTGACTAGAGAAGGTCTTAGAATACAGATCAACGAACGTGTCAGAAATGGTTTGCTGCCTTTTCTAAATCTTGTTTTATTTACTCTCTTCTTTGCTC
The DNA here is from genome assembly GCA_006410935.1 of Redunca redunca. NCBI lineage: Eukaryota > Metazoa > Chordata > Mammalia > Artiodactyla > Bovidae > Redunca > Redunca redunca. Next base: position 246,743 of record SJYQ01001128.1, on the reverse strand, counting down.
TAATTTCCAAAATTTGCTGTCAGCTCTAAAATTGTTCTTCATTCAATTTTCTAAAGAGAAGTCATGGTTTTTAATAGACTGGATGAGTTAACATTCTGAAGACATTGCCTAGATTGTTAAGAGGAACACCTGAGGATTTGTATGAAATTCTAATACATATACTCATCAGGTCTTGGGAGGTTAGCAGTGGTCAACAGGGGATTTTGGGGTTTCTACAGTTAGATTTCTTCTGTGACTGTGCAGTGTCTGATCAGTTATATTAATTGCATTTCAGACCCATCAGACCTTCCTCACTGTGGAGAAATACGAGGCCACATCAGCAACATGGCAGATAATACATAATGATGCCTCCTGGGAGACTCGGTGAGCATGTCTGTTGAATATTTTGTCTTTCAAGCCCTGAAAAGAGTTGGTTAGTAATGCAGAGAAGAAAAGTGGGAAGACTGGCTCAGTGCATGATATTAATGATAACAAATTCCAAAAAAACCTTCTGGCTTTATTTAGTTGACTTATTAGATTTCATCTTGATCCTATTTTTCTACAAAACAATGTGCTGTGTGCGTCTGTAAGATTAGGTGCTAATGAGGTTATGACCTCCATGCTTACAAATATCTGTTAGTTTTGGTTTTTTCCATGGTCACAGACATAAGCCCTAAAAGCTAATTAGTCTTCCTGCAAAGTGGTTGCAAGGCCTGCTGGCTGAAGGTATATGAGATAGTTCTGTGGAGCTTGATATTTCCCCTGAGATAATAATGAGTCTATACTTACCATGTGTTGCATTTTTGTGTGTGGTCATTGGTTCTTGATTTGAATTACTAAAATACAATAATCTTGAGTGTTTAATTCTTGCTGACCCAGTAGGAAAGGAATATGCTTACAGAGTTTCCTCAGAGAAACTTTTCTCTGTACTTTTTGTTATCAAATACCTGAGCTGAATAGATAATACGAAGATTTGAAAATATATTTGGAAATGTTTCCACTCCTAGGTATATAAATTTTACACCACAGAACAGTAGTATGGACGTGAGCAAAATTTTTGGTCATTTGGTCTAATTCAAATGACCTCAAACTAAGTGATAATTTGTATGTTAGTTTGGTTTCCATGGTTAATGGAAAATAGAGATTTGACCTTATTGTGGCCTATTTGATAGCCTCCCAAAATTATGGGCATAATGTTTACTCTGATCTTTAAGACTCTATGTAATATTTAAACAAGTGATACATGCATATTTATTGTTAAAATATGGTTATACAGGTAACAAAAAAGGATAATTTACTTTCAAAAGCCTGAAGTCAGAATGGTAGTTAACACCAAGGAAATGTAGTATTCAGCCTCTTTGCAAGCAGCAGTATCACCAGCAATTTTAGAGAGCTCTGGACCTGTCACTGAGGAAACAGGAGGCTGAGCACACCCTTTCTGCCCAGGGGGTTTATCCTCTACATCACCAAGGGTATCAGTCAGTTTGCCCATTGTGCCTCTCTGTATTTAGTAGCTGACCTCCCTGCCATGACCTACAAGGAGCAATGTGATCTGATCCCATCTGATTCTGTCATCTCAACCATTCTGCCCTGATCCTTCTCACATGCATTCTGTCTCTTGGCTGCACCAAGTTTGCTTCTGCTTCAGACACTTTGCAGTCTCTGTTCCTTCTTTCTAGAATGTTCTTCGACTAGACATGTGTGCGTTCAGTATAAAGGATGTCTCCTTAGAGATACCTCTCTTACTTTCTTCATTTCACTTATCTTTTTAACTTTACTTTTAAATTATTTATTCTTTTTGGCTACGTTGGGTCTTCAATTGCTGCCCTCAGGCTTTCTCTAGTTGCAGCAAGCAAGAACTACACTTCACTGCGGTGCATGGCCTTCTCCTTCCAGTGGCTTCTCTTGTTGTGGACAGCACAGGCTCTAGGACACATGGACCCAGAAGTCGTGGTGCTCGGGCTTCGTTGCTCTGCGGCATGTGGGATCTTCCCAGACCGGGCATGGAAATTATATCTCTTGCCTTGGCAGGTGGATTCTTAACCACTTGACCATGAGGGAAACCCCTCACATTTCCCCTTTTAAAATTATTTGTTGGTTTGCTTTTTTATTGCTTTTTTACTATGCTTGTCCTAGTTTGACCGTAAGCTCTGCGAAACTTGGGACCATGTCTGTCTCGTTCACTACAGCATTCTCAGTACCTCTAGCAGAGAGTCTGGCACGTGAGCTCATGAAATGTATATTTTGAACAACTGAATCTAGATGCAAAAAGTGTCAAGTTAAAGTAGAGGATGGCAAGGGCTGAAGGGCTGCTATAGCAGTTCTAAAGTAGGGGACATCCTTTGTTCTGAATATCAGGCAAGGCTATCCTAGGATGGATAGAATTTACGAGGTTAGGTAGAACAAGTAAAGATATTTCTACAAATGACTGTTTCTTGAAGATCTGCTTCTAGGAAGTATTTATCTCTGTTTTGTTCATTGCTATATTCTCAATATCTAGTAGAGTGCCTTGCTTATTGTCAGTACTCTTTTAATATTCATTTATTGACTAATCGAACTTTTTAATCACACACTTTTAAGAGTAAAATTGGGTTTGTTTGTTTCCTACCAACAGTTTCTATTGGCACAAAGGATTACTGGGTCTTAGCAATGCAACGATACAGTGGCACATTCCAGATACTGCCCAGCCTGGAAACTACAGAATAAAATACTTTGGACACAGTCGGAAGCAGGACTTACTCAAGCCCGCTGTCCTACTTTCATTTGAAAGCACTCCCTCTGATTTTGAAGTCGTAACTACTTGGTGAAAAGTTGATAAAATATTTAAAGAGCAGCTGTACTCTGTATGATTTATATGACTGATTTCATGTGAATGTAATCTATTATGATGACTTCAGTAATTGTCCTTTGGGGACAGATAGTTTACAGCTAATGGGACAGGTATGTGTGTGTGTATGAGAGAGAGAGAGAGAGAGAGGTGTATCCTGTTTACCTAGCTTACTTTTACCTTATGGTTGCTGCCTAAAGCATAATTTCCCTTGGGACCCTGTGGCTATTTTAAGAGACAGTTCTCCTTAATATGGAACCTCTGAGATGTTAGTGAGAGTGGTTGAAGATGTGTGAACAATGTTTAAAGTATTTATTTATAGAAATTATGAAATGTTAGCACTTAAAAAGCTGAAAGATGTTATCTACTTGGATCCTTCATTTTGTAGATGGGAAAATGAAGTTTTATGGATTTAAGATTAGCATAAGGCTAGGGCCTTTCCCTTCATTCACATTTAAAAAGTATTTATATAAACATTGACCATAAATGTATATGCCCAGTTAGAGAAAGTTCGCATGCCAGTTTTTCCTATATTGAGGGGCAGCCTTTCCAAGCAGTCACCCTGGCATTGATATGGCTGATCCAGGGTTTTTTTGGATGTTCAAGTCATTTCTGGAATTGCCTTTAGAGCCCAACTGTGGGAAAGTCAGACTTGTAATATTTTGATCTTGCCTATGTTTCCCTAAGTGCCCTTATCCCACTGAATTGAGTCTCATATTCCCATGACTTGTTCTCAGTGATTTTGGATTGTTTTCACTAATCAAATTCACTGAAAACCCACAAAGTTTTGTTATTAGTGTAGATACTAAAATGAAAGTGATATGGGCTTGAAAGGGAGTCCTCAAAGAAGAGGCTCTGAATTCATTTATCTGTCATTACTTATTCACTCACTCACTCATGGACCTGTTCAATCATAGGATATTTATGAAGGCATATTCTCATTCCCAGCACTGTACTAGTGTGGCTCTGGCAATTAGTTCATATTTAGGATGAATGTATGTGTCAAAACGTCACTATTTCAAAGGAAAATATTCAATTCAATGTGTAAATTCTGGGGAGGCATTGAAAAATCAATAATCTTCAAGTCACATCTTGTATATCACCTTTGCTGAGTATTCTATTTAGGGTGTAAACTGAGACTCCAGGCAATTTGGAAAAACCTGTTTTGAAAGCTATTTTTGGGTATTGTGAAATATCCAGTCTAATGCCCCAAAGAATAAGCTTTGACGATCTGATATTGATTGCTGCAAACAGTAATTGCATTTAAAATTATCCAAGTTAGCTAGGAGCTCCCAGGTTGCAAAATAAATTTCTCAAAGCTGAGTCATGCTTTTGCTTGGGTACAAATGCTTTAGCATTTTTTGGAAAAATCAACTTTTCTTTAAAAAATAGCTTTCAAGTTTGAAAATAATAATGATATCAATAATAACATTTACATCTATTTATATAAGACTTAACATGCTATATTGTACCTGGAACATTTTTTGATGAATCAGTGCTCTAGAGCAGGGGTCTGCAACCTCCAGAATCTAATGCCTGATGATCTGAGGTAGAGCTGATATAATAATAGAAATAAAGTGCACAAGAGATGCAATGCACTTGAGTCATCCTGAAAGCATCCCTTCTTCCTAATCAATGGAAAAATTATCTTTCACAAAACCAGTCCCTGGCACCAAAAAGGTTGGGGACTGCTGTTCTAGAGACCATTTCTGTGCAAGTTAATTTTGGAAAATTAACTAGTTATGGTTTCAATGGATAGTGGTCATTTTTCCTAAGGATACCACACTATTTAGAATAAAAATTCAGAGACCTAAAAGAGTAGATGCTTCTGACAGTAGGTGTTCTCAGAAAGACAAGTTACGTTACAGCTGACGATAATGTTTTTAAAAGTATTTCTGATGACTCAGAAGAGCTTTTGAATTATTTTTCAACCACCTCCGTGCCTCCCATTGAAACTTGTCAGCAGGCCTGTGAGTCCCTGCTGTTTCCTTGCAGCTGCGCCAAAGCCGCCTTTCTATTGCCTACTGGTCCTTCTACACCCTGCCCTCTGCCACCAGTGTGCTCTTGGCCACACGTAACCCCCAGAAACCTGTTTTCTCACTAGCTGCCATGTCTTCCAACTGACGTTCCTTTCTGCAGTTTGTAAGTGAAAACAAAACCAGATCCCCACATCATAGATAGTATAGTTATTCATTTGAACATGAAAAACAGCACATAGATGCTGACCTGATCGGTCCACATAAAAACGGATCCAGTCAGGGTCTGGGGGTGTTGCTGGGAGTGGCTCACTGGAGCCAAAGCACATGGAGAAAATGAAAGCTGGTGGAGAATGTATGCAGGACGATTGAGTGTGTGGGAGAATTCTTTTGAAGATTTGGTTTCTCGTGTCAAAGTGTCTGTTTTTCATTTGTTGTACTCTATCTACTCTGGTGTTAAGGATGCTATGACTTCTTTAAAAAACACTGAATGATCCATCTGTATTTTCAATCAGTATTATGTAAATTGTCAGTATTCAATAGAATGTTTAATAAATTAATAATTGCACCTGGGACATTATTTTCTAATGAGAGGTGTAGACACTTGAGTCATTTTTTCATTGTAAGAGCGGGAACAAATGGCAGTAGGTTATATATAAATCAGGTTGGAAAGTGATATTGCAGTAGGTTTTGTGGAAGAAGTGACCCCTAAGCTAAGACCTAAAGAGTATTAGCTAGGAGGAAGGTAAAGGGGCGTGTGCATGTGTGATGTGCGTACTTGCGTGTGTGTAAGAGAAGTAAACTATTCCAGGTAGAGGGAATATCAAGCAGTTTATCAAGGCTGTAATTAGATTGCAAGGGAGCAGTGGTCAGAAATGCAGCATTGAACTTTGCCCTCATAAAAGCAATTTGGTTTTAGATTGTATTAGCATTTTTTCTCCCTGAGACTTGTCACTTATAGAGATGCCTGAATGTATTTCCCCTTTGCTGTACTGGTAAAAGACATATTTTATACCCGAGGAAACTGATTTTGATTCTCAGTCTGCAGTGATATTAGATACCACCCATCTGTCTTCATGGACTGTTCTTGGAATTGAATTTAAGAGACTTCTTTGCTTCTGTACATCTCATGTTTTCAAATCTTGGGCTCCTTTTGCTTTTTCATACCTGCTGAGTTGTCAAGTGTAGCCAATAAAGACCACTCTCTCTCTTTGGATGGAGTTCCAGAGCTGTATCCTATATCTTGTAAGTACTTGTAAGCACTGAAAAAGCTGATCCACCCACATGTATTTCACAGTACATTGGCATGCATAATTCCCAGTCTCTGTTTTTCTTTTTTTAAATTTCTGGCTGTATTTTAAGATAAGATGCAAACTAGAAGCTTGGGGTATTGGCTTAACACTAGTCAGAGAAGAACAGGCAACCTACCACCCCACTATTTGCCTGAGTCCATGACAGTACCTGATAATCTGATAATCAAATCATTCCTTGACTGCTTATGTGGTTAAGTGAAGAGAGAATAAATTTCCGCCTCATTTTCCACTGTTACATTTTGTTGTTAGAATAGTTGAAAGCGGTATTCTAACTGCTATACTGATTATTACCCCCATGAGGACTGTAATTTAGACCCTTTCTTCTGCTGTAGCTAGAACAAATATCAATATATTTGTATAAAATCAGAAAGCAGATCTTTACTAGCTGACCTAAGGAAAACAGTATGGTGACCTCTTCCCATTTTTTGACTCTTTGCCTGTTATGGACTGAATTGTGTTCCCTGAAAAGGTATGCTGAGTCCTCAACCCCAGTACCTCAGAATTTGGAAAAAGGATCTTTGCAGATGGTAATTAGTTAAAGTAAGTTAAGTCATACTGGAGTAGAGTAGGTCCCCAATCCAAAATGACTGGTACTTTTACACAAACAATGCCATACAAAGAGATGTACTCAGGAGACCTCCATGTGAGCAAGAAGGTGGAGACAGTGCTGGGTCTGCAAGCCAAGGAATGCCAAAGATTGCCGGTAAACCATCAGAATCAAGGAAGTATGCACAGAACACATCTCTCACAGTCTTTGGAACAAACCAACCCTGGTGGCTTGCAGCCCCCAGAACCATGAGGCAATAAATATCTGTTGTTCAAACCTACCAGTGTGTGGCATTTAGTTACGGTAATTCTAGGAAACAAATTCACTGGCCAGTGGATTAAGGCACCTCTAAAGAGACTTTTGTGAGGCTCCCCATTTGCAGGACCTAGGAGATGTGTCCTTTACTCTCCTGGATAATATGGTCACCTTTTGGCAACAGGTCCCATCTGTTATATTGCTGACTGCCAGTGAGCATCATCCATCACTATCACAGACTATTAGTTTTCTGAAACTAATTTACATATAATAAAAAGCCAAATGAGTCAGCTATGATGCAGCTCTAACTAAAATTTTATGAAGAATAAACATTCTGTAATTTGGAAACCGATCTTTTATGGGTTGTGAATAAGACTGAATATTTATTATATTTATTTATGAGATGACAGAATGAGAACACACAATAATGCATGTTTATTCTCGGTACTTATTGAACTGAGTTGGGTTTTTTCCTCCTCAGTTTATTGTATAGCAAATAGGGGACAGGTCGCTATAGGGTCCATATTTGTGTTTACATGGAGGCAAAGCTAAAAGAGAGTCATGATATACCTCGAGATTTTGTGCCAATTTTAAATTAAGGCAGAATATGTTTGTATTCATGTTGTAGAAAGTGATTGCAAAAAGTAGTGAGTTTTTTTCCCCTCTCAATGGGTGAGTCACTGCATGTTTAAATAAATGAATATTTTCTATTTCAAGAAATGTTTTTATGAATAAGAATGCTTTCAAGACTGTTGAAGAGAAATCTTTCTATTTTTGGAGGGCCTTTTATTTTCTCTGGGTTAAAAAAATAGCATCTCAGTGCCCATTTTTAGAATAAATTGATTGGGGTCCTGTGAGAAATGTGATGTTTGCTTCTGGTTGGGGCGTGAAGCCACACGGGGAAGTCCAAAAATCTCTTTCCAGAGAGATCATTTTTCCTATGCCTCCACCATGATTCCAAGGTTAGATGGTCATTGAACTTCTTGATCTTAAAAAAAATTTTTTTTATGGAAACATGTAGAGATAATAGTATAATAATACTTCCTATATTCCATCATCCAGCTTCAGAAATTATAAACATTTGGCCTATCTCATTTCATCTCTCCCTTCATATTTTGTGAGGTGGGAGTGGGGGGAAGCTGCAGTGGTTCCCTTTTAAATACTTTATTATATAGATTTTTAACAGATAAAAGCATTTTTAACTATAAGGTCACTCTTATATCTAACAGAATAATCCCTTAATTCCATCTACTATTTAGTCCATGGTCAAATTTCCCTAATTGTTTAAAAAAATGCCCTTTTACAGAAGTTTCTTTATTAAAAGCTCCAAATAAGTTCAGTATATATCATTTGGTTCAGTAAGAGCATTTGCTCTTAATATGTAACATTTCTCCTCATGGTAGCCCCCTCTGCATGCTATTTGCTTAATAAAGAAACCATAGAGTATATCTAATATATTTTCCCACATTCTGACTTTTTGCTTTCTCATGGTGTGTTTTTTTTTTTTAATTTTTATTTTAACTTTAGTTTACTTTATAATATTGTATTGGTTTTGCCAAACATTGACATGAATCCACCACGAGTGTACATGCATCCCCAAACATGAATCCCCTCCCACCTCCCACCCCATAACATCTCTCTGGGTCCTCTCCATGCACCAGCCCCAAGCATCCTGCATCCTGCATCGGACATAGACTGGCGATTCGTTTCTTACATGATAGTATACATGTTTCAATGCCATTCTCCNTTAATCCCACTTGATCATGTGGTATGATCCTTTTAATGTGCTTTTGAACTCAGTTTGCTAATATTTTGTTGAGAATATTTGCATCTATATTCATCAGAGTTATTGGCCTATAATTTTCTTGAAGTTTCCTTTTTGCTTTGGTAGCAAAGTAACACTGGCCTTATAATGAGTTTGAGAGTGTTCCTTTCCTATTTGTAAGGCAGCATGTTATACATTCTCCTTTGCATCTTCCTTATTTCACTTAAAATATACCAAGAGATCATTCCATTTCACTATATCAGTATTATTATTTTTATAGCTTTCCAATACTGTAGTTTGTGCGTATGTTGTAATGCATTAATCAGTCCTCTGTTTTAAACATTTGGATTGTTTCCAGTCTTATGTTATTACAAATCAAGTATATTTTTGCCAGTATATCTTTGAGATAGACTCCTTGATATGAGATTGTTAAATAAAAGGTGAATGTGTATGCAATTATTAATTGCTAAATTTTTCTTCACAGCATTTGTATCATTTGATATTTTCTTCAATTTGAGTGAGAATGTCTGTCTTCCTAGAGCCATGCTAATGGTTTATACTGTCATGTTTTCTTGCTAACCAGTTAGGTAAATGGTGGTATTTCAATGTTATTATTTTGGGTTTCTCTTATTAAGACTGAGATCATATTTTCCCACTTATTATTCATATATTTTTTCCATTTTAGTTAGTTGTGTGTCAATTTTTCTTAGGTTTTATTTTATTAATTAAAAATTTAATTATTTTATTGACATAAATAGTATATATATAAGTTATATTAATTTCAGGTATACAGTGTGTTGATTTGATACTTGTATTATGAAATATTATAAAATGATCACCACAGTAAGTCTAGTTAACATCTGTTATCATACATAGTTATACAACTTTTTTCTTATAATTAAAACTTTTAAGACCTGTTCTCCTAGCAAGTCTTGAATATCCAATACAATATTATTGATGATAAAATGTGATATGTGTATATACATATGTTTGCACGTATGTGTGCATGCTCAGTCAGTTCTAGCTATTTGTGACCCCATGGAATCTGCTGGGCTCCTCCATGAATTCTCCAGGCAAAAATACTAGAGTGGGTTGCCATTTCCTCCTCTAGGGGATCTGCTTGAACCAGGGATCAAACCCACATCTCCTGCATTGGCAAGTGGATTCTTTACTGCTCAGCCATCTGGGAATTCCCATGTATATGTATATCACATTTTATTTATCCATTGACGGACACTTAGGTTGCTTCTATATCTTGGCTGTTGTAAATAATGCTGCAATAAACATGGGGGTACAGATATATTTCCGAGTTAAAGTTTTCGTTTTCTTTGGATAAATACACAGAAGTGGATTTTGCTGGATCGTAGGGTCGTTTTATTTTTAATTTTCAGATATCCTCTGTACTGTTTTCCATAGTGGCCCCATCTGTTAACATTCCCACCAATAAATAGTACACATGGGTTCCCTTTACATCCCTACCACTCTTGTGGACTTTACTGCGTATGTTTTCTTCTAGGCTTTTAAAATTTTGGGTCTTGTGCTCAAGTATTTAACCCATGTTAAATCTAGTTTTGTTCCATAGTGTACAACGGTGGGCTGGTTTCACTCTTTTGCATGTCCTGTTTTCCCAGTGCCATTTATTGAAGAGACTGTCCTTTCCTACTTATATATTTTTGGCTCCTCTCTTGTAAATGTATGCACTGTTTTATTTTTAGGCTCTGTGTTCTATTCCATTGATCTATGTGTCCATTTTTATGCCAATACTATACTGTTTGATTACTATGACTTTGTATAGTTTGGAATCAGGAATATTTTTCTTAAGTTTTAGACAGGCTTTACATATTTGGTATATTGGCTCTTATTCAGCAATTTAATTCGTTAATTTTTTCCCAGTTTGTTCCTGTCTTTTGACTTTGCTTATTTGTAGCTGTTTTCCATGTTAACTTAAAGTTTTATTAGCTGTATATTACTTATTATTTTTTTGTACCTGGATTTTGAGTAAAGAAAATTTTCTCTGCTTCTAAGCCTTAAAGGAATTTACCCATATGATCTTCTCGAGCTTACCTGGCTTCATTATTTACATTTAGAAGTGTAATCCATTTGAATTTACCTTGGCGTATGGATCATACACCATTCTGTCTTTTCAAATGACTATCCAACTCTCCTAATACTAACTCAAGTCTGTCTTTTCTTCACTGATTTGAGATTCTGTCTTTATTGACTACCAAATCTTTAATGCACTTGGATATAAGGACTTGGACTTCTAGATATTTGTCAAGAGTCTAATTCCAGTACACTGCTTCCTTGGCATCCATTCTGTGTGGTCACGCGTCTCGCAGGGGCCATCAGCTGACATTAGCCCCTGCTGCGCGCGCTCTAGATAATTACCCACAGAGTCTTAAGTAGATGTAAATTCCAGATATGACTTTCTCAGTGGTCCTTATGACAGATCAAGCCCCTCATCTTCCAGGGCACTCACAATTGGTGCCCCTTAGATAAGACCTCATAGAGTTCATTGAAACCCTGGTCTTCAGGGTTTAATTAACCAATCTGGCCTTAGCCTTGGCATTCTTTTTTAATTTTTTTGGTCAAGTATCTTTCTGACATCTATGGAGTGATTGTATGATTTTTCTGTTTAACTCTATTAAAATGATATCCCATATTCATAGAGCTTCTAATATTGAGCACTTTTGCATTCTTGAAATAAAAATAATTTTGTAATGATGTACTTCTTAATAGATTGTAGCATTACGTCCTCAAAATATTTAAGATTTCTGCAACAATATTTATAAATGAAATTGATTTGTTTTGTGTGTATGTTTTCAGTATTTTCCTGGTTTTTAGTAACAATGTTATATTGAATTTGTATAAAGATTTTGAAAATGTGAAGCTATTTTTCCCTTTTAGTACTTTAGACCATTTAAAATGTTTCAAGGGTTACATAATAGTTTAATGTTTTATATAACGCTCTTGTGGAAACATCTAGGCCTGATGGCTTTATTTTTATTTTATTTTTTAAAATTTATGGGAAGCTCTTTGACATTATTACTTCTGTGGAGATTGGTCTATTTAAACTTTCAACTAATTTCCTAGGCAGTTATCAATTTTTTCTAAGTTATATTTATTTGATAGCATTGTACAAAACAGTTTCTCATGAGATTTCAAAATTTCCCTTCGGTTTTCCAATGTGTTTTTCATGTGCTCTTTCTCATATTTGTACTTTTCTCTCTTATCTTGGCTTCCCTGGTAGCTCAGCTGGTAAAGAATCCACCTGCAATGTGGGAGACCTGGGTTCGTTCCCTGGGTTGAGAAGATCCCCTGGAGAAGGGAACAGCTACCCACTCCAGTATTCTGGCCTGGAGAATTCCATGGACTGTAAAGTCCGTGGGGTCGCAAAGAGTTGGACACAACTGAGCGACTTTCACTTTTGTCCACTCTTATCATGTAATTGAATTTCCCCTTATCAGAGGCACCCTCCTTGATCACCCTATCTAACATAGCTCCCTCCCCCTTTTTCTCTTGTCTGTATTATTTCCTTCCCAGCAATTGTCACCTTATGAAATTGACCTATGGAATTGTTTGTTTTGTTTACCGTTGTGGTCTCGGTACCTAGAAGATGGCCTGATTAATAACTTTTCTGAAATGAATAAGTGAAAGAGTGAATGCATCTTTTATGTGCCCAGAGATAGACCCACATTTTAGAAGAGAAGAGTACTACAGTTTCTGGCGTATTTTTGGTGCCATTCTCCCCAGGAAGAAATTATATAGCTCTTTAATCTGCTATAGAAGAGGAAGGTCAGTCTTTTGATTAGGCCTTGATGTATCTTTGAAATTAAAGTTCTTTCCAAATACAAGGGTATTCACTGCAGATGGTGACTGCAGCCATGAAATTAAAAGACGCTTACTCCTTGGAAGAAAAGTTATGACCAACCTAGATAGCATATTGAAAAGCAGAGACATTACTTTGCCAACAAAGGTCCGTCTAGTCAAGGCTATGGTTTCTCCAGTGGTCATGTATGGATGTGAGAGTTGGACTATAAAGAGAGCTGAACACTGAAGGATTGATGCTTTTGAACTGTGGTGTTGGAAAAGACTCTTGAGAGTCCCTTGGACTGCAAGGAGATCCAACCAGTCCATTCTGAAGGAGATCAGTCCTGAATGTTCATTGGAAGGACTGATGTTGAAGCTGAAACTCCAATATTTTGGCCACCTGATGTGAAGAGCTGACTCATTTGAAAAGACCCTGATGCTGGGAAAGATTGAAGGCAGGAGGAGAAGGGGACGACAAAGGATGAGATGGTTGGATGGCATCACCGACTCAATGGACATGAGTTTGAGTGGACTCCGGGAGTGGACTCCAGACTACTCAAGTCCTGGCTTGCTGCAGTCCATGGTGTCACAAAGAGTCAAACATGACTGAGCGACTGAACTGAACTGAACTGATGTATCTTTGAAATTAAAGTTCTTTCCAAATACAAGGGTATTCATTTCAAAGTGTAGTCACCTGGGACTGTGGATAACTCTGTGGACAAGCTAGGTAGGAGAGAAAATGGAATAAAGCAGTCAAGATCCTGGCAAGCCTGGATGCTCACTTAGCTGCCCCAGATAATTTGTTTATGTTCATCTAGGCAGACAGAACAAGGTTGGTCAAGGTAACATTGGGGCCTTGGGTCCTAAACCCTAGAGCCTAGGACAGGACCATATATGAAGTGTAGGAACTCTAATACATATTTCCTGATAAATCTACATCAGTGTTTATCAAACCTGAGTCATAAATTAACTGCAGTTAAAAGGAAAAACAAATTTATTATGGATACCATAATTTTACTTAAAACTTCTTAATAAAATATTGTTTAAATATGCAGAAACAAAATTAGGCATACATTTGTTTTATTTATGGGGCTTCTGAGGTGGCCTTAGTGGTAAAGAACCCACCAACCAATGCAGGTGATGCCAGAGACACGAGTTCAATCCCTGGGTCCGGAAGATCACCTGGAGTAGGAAACGGCAACCCACTCCAGTGTTCTTGCCTGGAAATTTCCATGGACAAGGGAGCCTTTTGGGTTACACTTCATGAGGCCATGAAGAATCAGACATGACTGAGTGACTGAGTTTCCCTCTATTTTCTCTCTCTTGTTTTATTTACCAATCTAAAAGCTAAATACATCAAAAATTCTTAAATGTACTGAAAAACCACATAGTAAGTAAGAATCAAATAACAACAGCTATTAAATGTTACTGCCTGATACTGTTTTGTTGAAAATAAATGCCCCTTGTAATGTGGTGATGGTTCTGGCTGGTTCGTATGGGCTCTCTTGAGCCTTTCTGTGTCTGCTGTAATGAACAGTGATGACTCACTTCTAATCATCCCTCTTCTCTATTGCAAACTTTGTATTTGAGTAAATGCTGTGGCATCAGTTGGTCTTCACATGGCACAAAGCACCAATCACATTTAAGCTCATCTTCTCTTAGTATTTGGTGACAAAGTAATGCCATTGTAGTAATATTTCAAGGAGTAGCATGAACTATTGATTATAAGGTGAACCTGCGAGCTACATGGTTTGGGTTTTAATCTCAATGTCATTAGGTATCAGCTGTGCATTTGGGGGCAAGTTAGTAAGTGTTTTATGCTTTTTCTTAGTCTCTAATAAGAGTGAATACTTTATCTCATGGCTGTTGTGAGGATGAATGAAGTATGTATATTAAACACTTACCAGAGTGCCTCCTATATAGCAAGCACTCAATATAGTCCTTTGAGGCTTGTGTAAATATTGTAAGACTTTGCTTGGCATCAAAATGTAACATATAAAATTCTTAAAGGTAATTATTGAACTCCTGGAAAGACCTCAGTTTGAAAGATACTAACCTATAGTAAAAGTAGACAAAATAGCCATTTGACTCATTTTTCTCCCTACAGCCTAATATGAGCTTTTAGGATTGTGGCTTCTAAGTTTTCAAGGTTCACGGTATATTTAGAATACTAAAAATAATACATTTGAAGTGATTAAAAAGTAATCACTGGTATAGATAAAGAGCAAATTTCAGGGTGAAAAAAAAATACAGGTTCTTGTATTTATTCCAGAACCTGAGATTAGACAATACTTCACACTTTCATGCTATGCTATGCTAAGTTGTACTTTGATAAATGGGTGCAATTTATTTTTTTACTACTGATGAGAATGTAAGCCATAATAATAACATCTCTTGGGTAGAACATTGAGTTGAGTGAGGATTTGTGTGACACATTGTAGAGCAGTAAAGGGCATTTAACTTTTTGCAGGTAGGAGGTATTCACAACATTCAGTTAACGCCAAAGAAATGCATCATCAGTAGAACCTAGAAGGACTTAGCTTTGGGGTTGTATAAGCACACAGTCATTTTCTTGGGCTCCAAAATCACTGCAGATGGTGACTACAGCCATGAAATTAAAAGACGCTTGCTCCTTGAAAGAAAAGCTATGATCAACCTAGACAGCATATTAAAAAGCAGAAATATTACTTTGCTGATAAGGGTCTGTCTAGTCAAAGCTATGGTTTTTCCAATAGTCATGTATGGATGTGAGAACTGGATCATAAGGAAAGCTGAGCGCTGAAGAATTGATGCTTTTGAACTGTGGTTTGGAGAAGACTCTTGAGAGTCCTTTGAACTGCAAGGAGATCCAACCAGTCCATCCTAAAGCCAATCAGTTCTGAATATTCATTGGAAGGACTGTTGCTGAAGCTCCAATACTTTGGCCACGTGATGCAAAGAACTGAGTTCTTAGAAAAGACACTGATGCCGGGAAAGATTGAAGGCAGGAGGAGAAGGGGACGACAGAGGATGAGATGGTTGGATGTCATCACTGACTCGATGGACGTGAGTTTGAGCAAGCTCTGGGAGTTGGTGATGGACAGGGAAGCCTGGTGTGCTGCAGTCCATGGGGTTGCAGAGTTGGACACAACTGAGGGACTAAACTGAACTGGAACACACAGTCAGGGCAGTAAATGTTTCTACACAGATAACAACAGACTGCTCGGGGTGATCAGTTAGAATATAAAAACAATATGTATCTTTAGCTGGAGCCCAGACAACTGTGCACATTGAACACATTGGCAGAGAGTTCAGCACAGCAGCGCCCCATGGCCCACAGTTTGAGGCTCACCACTGCCCTCAGTGATTCTCAGCCCTGTGGCTTTCACCATTGCTTTGAGGTTCTCAACCTTTTACATACATCATGAATACCCAAGGAATACTTTCAAAATATACTGATGCCTTGAACCCACTGCTGACATTTTCCTTTTATTGCTGGGATAAGAGTCCCAGAGTCAGTGGGCTTTTAAATATCCACCGGAGTCAATTCCTGGTGGTCTATTGGCTAAGACTCTGTGCTCCCAATGGAGGGGGCCTGGGTTTCATCTCTAGTCAGGAAACTAGATCCCACATGCCACAACTAAAGATCCTATATGAAGACCCAGTGCCACCAAATAAATAAACAAATCTTAAAATCTCCCAGGTACTTTGAATGGGTACCCAGAATTGAGATGCACTGTTAAAGATACAGTACTGTTGCTACATTGTAAGAAGAATAAAGGAGTGATGGACTCAAGGGAGTTCGTGTCAATGGTAACAAGCGATATCTTGCAATTCACCTTATTTACACTTCTTCCAATACAATCCCATCTTTTAGTAATGGGGCACAATTTTAATTTTAATTTTATCCTTGGAGTGTGTCAGTTCTTTTCTGAAGCTATCTAGGGGATCTGGAACTCCCCCTAGAAGCTAGAGGAGTCCATTAATGAATTTCTGATAGGCCCTAGAAAACTCTGGAGAATTCAAGAGAGCACATATTGGCTGAGCTCCTAGGAACAAAGCATTGTACCAAGTGTGGAGATTAGGCAAAAAGGAACCTGAATATGATGCTGGGGAGAAACGATATTGATTACAGTATAGTTTTTAATTTTGAAAAATTGTAAAATAACTTGTCTTTCAACAGAATAAATGGATTACTAACCTATGGTATTCCATACAAGGAGATGCTACAAAAATGTTAACATGTGTGAACTAGGGTGGCCGGTCTCAAGGTAATTTATCAAAATATGAGGAAAAATATGGTAAGTTGCAGATCATATGTACTATGTGTTAGTAGAATACCATTTAGATAGTTCTAAAATGTGAAAAAGAACAGTGTATACTATTTTTGGATATATACAATGTGATAAATGAGAAAAGATGTGAGAAAAAAACTGGAATGATACTTCTGTGTGTAAGCTCCATGAAAGCAGAGGGTTTTGTTTCATTTACTGATGTACTTTCATTCCTAGACCAGTGCCTGGCATTTAGTAGTGCTTGAAATATTTTTGTTGACTAGAACAGTGGGTAAAGGGGAGGGAAATGAAGTCAGGAATGAATTTACAAGGTCTTCAACTATAAATGGTACTTTTATTTCTTAGAGGACATTAAAGAATAATAGCAAAACACATATTTGATTGAGCTTAAAGGTGGATACATGGATATCCATTATGCTATTTTTTAAATTGTTTCTATATGCTTAAAATACTGCATTGATAATTTTGAAAACACCACAGATGCAGAACAGACAGGAATGAATATCATTGATGGGAATGGGGTGAGGGGGCTTCCCTGGTGGTCCAATGGCTAAGAAGTCGCCTGCCTAGACAGAGGACACAGGTTCAGTCCCTGCTCCAGGAAGATACCATATGCCACGGATCCACTAAGCCCATGCGCCACACTACTGAGCCAGTGCTCTGGAGCCCTCAAGCCTCAGCTACTGAAGTGCGCACGCCTGGAGCCTGTCTGTGCTCAGAAGCAAGTTGCCGCAATGGGAAGCCTGAGCACCACAACTAGAGAGGAGCCCCTGCTCTCTGCAACTAGAGAACGCTCGTGGGGCAGCAACAAAATCCAGCACAGCCAAAATTAAATAAATGGATAAATCTAAAAAAAAAAAAAATGGGGTGAAAAAAGTGCGAGTTGAAAATGATTGAGATTTCAAATCTGGGTGACTGCAGAGTAGCAATGCCTCTCAGTTACCATTGCTAAATGGAAATGAGGAATGAAACAGAGGATGAAAACACCACTTTGGGATGTATAATGCTTAAAATCCAGGCTGCATTTCATCTAGATGCCCCCAGACCTCCTGGAAATGTTCATTCTGATACCATCAGTTTTGAGAAGAAAAGTACCAGGATGTCATTTAAGGGCTTCACACTCAGCTTTTCCTGATGTACTTTCAGAGCAACACAATTAGTTGAAAACTGTGGAAAGTTAGTGAAAAGCAGTATTAGTGAAGGGACCTGCCATTTGGCTCAAAATTAATACCCGATCACCTTAAATGCCAAGGGATTAAAAGCCTTGGGCATATGGAGGTGGTGAACTCTGGGGAAAGAGTGACTAGAGGGTAACAGAACAGGATTTTGTTGGATCAAGATAAAATTGGCCTGCCAGGCTGGTTGCACAAACAATACTAGGCCCCCACAGGCAGCTTTTGGGTTTAACTTCTCCCTATTTTTGCCCACCTCATTCTCTCCAAGTGGGTAATTGATTCGTGTAAGAACAGAAAGACTCCTAGTACTTAAATTATCTGGACTTGGTTCTTAGGACTTATACGTAAATAGCCTGGTTCTTAACAGCAGGAGATGAAGACAGGGTGGAATGAAAACTCTTCAGTGAGAGTCAAAAGGCCTGGATCCCTGTCCTGGTCCTGTCATAAACCAGCTGGTAAGTTTCGGATAAGTTTCTTTGTGTCTCACCAAGCATTTGGTCCTTGAAGTCTCTGAGCTCTATGGCTGGTATTATAAGTAGATTTCATCTTTAGTGCTCTTGTAGACTGATCGTAGCTACTTGGAGAAGTGTACAGAAGAGACCTGAGAGGTGGTGTTACGGGTCCAGTGGGAAATTTTGATCTCATTGATTTGCACTGTCTCACGTGTGGGGACTAGATTGTGTGTGCCTGTGTTCAGTCATGTTTGACTCTTTGTGACACCATGGACTGTTGCCCGCCAGGCTCCTCTGTCCATAGGATTCTCCAGGCAAGAATGCTCCTAGTGGCACCTAGGAAGCCCCGGGGTCTAGATTAGTGATCAAATAATGGTTTTTGCTCTTCCTGATCTACAGAATCTATAAATGAACCTTTTCAGGGAGAACATATGTGTGTATATCTATATCTATATCTATATCTATATAGTTTCCAGAAGGGGAAGAAAAACATTTCTTATCCAACTTTAACCTTCTTCCCCTCCAGCAAAATACACCGCTGATAGATAATAGCCTCTCCTAGAGAGAGGAAGGGTGAATCTACATTTACTCTGTGGGATTTTTCTCTGTGTTAAATCTACAGTGCCATCTACTGAATCAGGTAGGGAATAATACAAACACTGTTAAAGCATTTTACAGTCAAAGGATAGGATGGCTGGATGGTATCACTGATGCAATTGACATGAACTTGGGCAAACTTAGGGAGATGGTGAGGGGCAGGGATGCCTGGCGTGCTGCAGTCCATGGGGTTGCAGTCAGACATGACTGGGCAACTGAACAACAAAAAAGCATTGCAGATGACAATGAAAGGAAATCTGCTTTTCATTTAAGACCATATATTTTAATGTCATAATTTAGCTGCAATTTCATTATACTATTTTGATATGAGAACACTTTTGAAAAACTCACAGCATTTTTAAATCCATGTAAACAATCATTAGTATGTTGTTGATACATGTTGAATCACCTGTTTCCTTTTCTTGAATTAGTGCTTTAAATCATAGAGTCGAAGATTAAAAACTCAAAACCCCAAAGTATATTTCTAATGTCCTTGTGGCCACAGTAAGGTTTGTTTGACTCTATTAGGTTTTGCTCCAAATTAGCATTGGCAGAACTGTCTACGCTAGTGTCATGGAAACAGTTTCACGATCCAGGAAATTTGGGAACTACTGGAGGCTCAACCCCAGTCTCACAGATTCACATTGTACATTATAATCATAGAGGTTTTCAGACACGCTGAAGGCCAAAAATTTATTTAACCTGTCTAATTCAGTGCTTCCTAAAATAAGTTGAAGCCTTTCAAATATTAGACTTCACTAGTGGCTCAGGGGTAAAGAGACTTGGGTTCAATCCCAGATTGGGAAGATCCCCTGGAGAAGGAAAACGGCAACCCACTCCAGTACTCTTGCCTGGGAAGTCTCATGGACAGATGAGCTTGGGAGGCTACAGTCTTTGGGATCACAAAAGAGTCTGACATGATTTAGTAACTAGATGGCAACGATTTCAAATATTGGTCTTTCCTACTCCAGACATGGTGTTGTGTGCTCTCCGTATGTTAACTGATTTATGCTTCATTACAGTCATTTGATTCTAAATTGTTGAAATGGTTTGTGGAGCAAACCAAATGAAACATTTGTGGAGCATATGATTAGAACGTGGCAGTGTTAGACCTAAACCCAGGCCTGCCTGCTTCCTTAGAAGCCGCTGTTTCTAACCGTGTCACAGGGTCTCTCAACAAGGCCTTTAGCTGAGGACAGAATCTTCTGCTTGACAACGGGGTGGGAATCACAAGAGCTCTGCTTTTAGTTGGCTTTCCCTGGGGTGGAGACACTTTCAAAGCCTGCTATTGTAGAAGCAGCTGACTCTCTTCTCCAGGAGGTAAGAAGTCCTGGCCTGCTGATCTAGCTGGTCTTTGTGTGTTACCCCTCAGAACCTTCACCGTCTGCTTCCACAGCTGCCCTTATTGTGGAGAATACCCAGAGAGAAACAGTGTCCCTAGGGAATTCTTAATTTGCATGAGATGTTTTGCCTCTAGTCTCTTTCCAGGTCTGTACTAGGCACTGGTTTTGTCAGTCATGAAAGCGGAGTTTATAGACTAATTCTCTGGGATTCAAAGGCACTTCCCGGAAGAGATCATGGCTTTTGTACCTTACTAGTAAAGAACAGCTATTAAAGAACAGATAGCTTCAGAAGGTCACTTGTCAAGAAGCTATTTTTAGGGATACTATTTTGGGTACTTTCTGTAGGAAAGTTGGATGAGTGCAGGCCTTTAGGACAGAGGACAGGAAAAGATGGGCTCTTTAAAACCCGGCTGAAACTCTTGCTTTCTGTGTGATTCTCTTGGTTTCCTCAGGTGTTGAAAGGAAGTGAATGTACCTAGTACTTGAGGCTGAATTCAGTACCAGATGAGATCCTGAAGATCTGTGTTCTCCCACTCCAAGCTGTTATAAGTCTATAAAATCCAGCAAAGACAATGCGGACAAACAGTTGACAAGGTTTATTAATACAGCGAAGGAAACTTGCATGTTTGACCCATGATATAGAAACTATTTGGGATTCCCTCACCTCTTCAAATGGTAGATTTAAAGGAAAGTGAATTTTAACAGTTTGATATGGAGAGGGGCAGCTAAGATGGTGAAATAGGAAGACCCTGAACTCGTCTCCTCCCATGGGTACACCAAAATTACAACTACTTGCCGAGCACTCATCTATGAGAATGACCTGAAGACCAGCAGAAAAGATTTTTTCCACAACTAGACACACAGAATAGAATCACAATGAGACAGGTAGGAGGGATGAAGACACAGTATAGTCGGGACACACTTCCCGGGGTTGCTGCCCCACAGACAGGAGGAGTATGACAATTATAGAAGTCCTTCTCCTCAAGGGATGAGGGGTCTAAGCCCCACATCAGACTCCGCACCCTGGGAGTCCTGCACTGGGAAGACAAGTTCCCAGAATGTCTGGATCTGAAACAAACATCAAGGCTTATGTCTGGGAAAGCCAGAGAGTTATAGGAAATAGACTCTACTCTTAGAGGGTACGAGCAAAATCTCAAACTCTTGAAGTCCAGGTAGAGAGGTAGTAGATTGAAAGAAACCTGGGTCAGACCCACTTGCTGATCCAGGAGGCAACAGGGTGCTCCCCGGGGATGGAGATGCTAGTGGCAGGCCTATTTGAGAGCTCATTCTCCCATAAGAACATTGATTCCGGCAAGCAGTATTTTAGAATTCTCTCTTTAGGCTATTAACCCTAGAAGTCCAGTCCCACCTCCCAGAAGACTGACGTCAGCTCCATGTCCCCCAGTGCCCAGGTTATACAGCCAACCATGCAGGAAACCTACCTTTATCTCTAGCAGTCCTGCAGCCACTGCACAAGGCTCAGCCGTGCAACCAACCAGACTGGAGGCCATCCTTGCCTGGCACACCCAGAGGAGTCAGCCCACTGCAACAGAAAGGCTCACGCAGCCCACATGGAGGGCACACCTACAGCACGCAGCTCTGGTGGCTGTAGCGGACAAAGCTACCGAGCCACATAGGACATCTATATGAGGTCACTTGTCCCAAACTGGGAAACATAACCAGCCCACTACCTAACACAGAGACACAGAATTGGGCAAAATGAGGACATAGAGAAATATATTTCTGATAAAGGAATAAGACATAATTTCAGACAAAGAACTAAAAAGTAGAGCTATCCAATAAAGAGTTAAAGGTTATGATCATAAGGATGCTAACTGATGCAGCAGAAAAATGGATGAACATTGAGAATCTCAACAAGGAGATGTTGTAAAGAACCAAACAAAGCAGAGGGTTCCCTGGTGCCTCAGATGGTCAAGAATCTAATCTACCTGCAATGTGGGAGACCCGGGTTGAGTCTCTGAGTTGGGAAGATCCCCTGGAGAAGGGAATGGGTACCCACTCCAATGTTTTTGCCTGGAGGATTCCAAGCACAGAAGAGACTGGCAGGCTTAAGTCCATGGAGTCGCAAAGAGTCACACATGACTGAGTGACTAAGACTAAACAGAGCAGAAGAATATAATGACTGAAGCAAGTTACAGTAGAAGGAAGCAACAATAGATTAGATGATAAAGAGGCATGGGTCAGTGAACTGGAAGACAGAGTTGGGGGAATCATCCAAGCTGAAAAGAAAAAACGAAGTTTTAAAAATTAGTATAGCCTGAGACAACATCGAGTGTACTAACATTGGCATTTTAGGAATTCCAGAAAGAGAAGAGAGTAAGTGGTATTTCTTCGTATTTGAAGAAATAATAGCAGAAAATTTCCCTAATCTGGGAAAAGAAATAGACATCCAGGTCCAGGAAGTACAGACAGTCCCAAACAAGATGAAGCCAAAGAAGTCCACATCAAGACACATTATAATTTTAAAAAATAATTAATTTTAATTGGAGTATAACTACTTAATAATATTGTGGTGGTTTTTGCCATCAGTTCAGTCTCAGTCATGTCCGACTCTTTGCGACCCCATGAACTGCAGTACGCCAGGCCTCCCTGTCCATCACCAATTCCTGGAGTCCACCCAAACTCATGTCCATTAAGTTAGTGATGCCATCCAACCATCTCATCCTCTGTTGTCCCCTTCTCCTCCTGCCCCCAATCTTTCCCAGCATCAGGGTCTTTCCAGTGAGTCAGCTCTTCACATCAGGTGGCCAAAGTATTGGAGTTTCAGCTTCAACATCAGTCTTACCAATGAACACCCAGGACTGATCTCCCTTAGGATGGACTGGTTGGATCTCTTTGCAGTCCATACATCAACATAAATCGGCCATGGTATACATGTGTCCCCCAATCCTGAAACCTCCCACCTCCCTCCCCGCCGTATCTCTCTTGGTTGTCCCAGAGCACCAGCTTTGGGTGCCCTGCTTCATGCATCGAATTTGCACGGTCATCTGCTTTATATATGGTAATGTACATGTTTCAATGCTATTCTCTCAAATCATCCCACCCTCAGTGTCTCCCACTGAGTCCAAAAGTCTGTTCTTTACATCTGTGTCTCCTTTGCTGCTTTACATGTAAGACTGTCAGTACCGTCTTTTTAAATTCTATATATATGCGAATATACAGTATTTGTCTTTCTCTTTCTGACTTGCTTCACTCTGTATAAAACGGCAAAAGTTAGAGATAAACAGAGAATCTTAAAAGCAGCAAGAGGAAAGCAACTAGTTACACACAAGGGAAGTCCCGTAAGTCATGTGTGACTCTTTGCAACCCCGTGGACTTAAGCCTGCCAGACTCTTGCTGACTTTTCAGCAGAAGCGTTGCAGGTCAAAAGGGAGTGGCATGATATATTCAAGGTGATGAAATGAGAAAAACCTATAATCAAGAATATTTGGCAAGACTATCATTCAGAGACAAAATAAAGAGTTCAGACAAGCAAAAGCTGAAAGAGTTCAGAACCACTAAACAAGCTTTACAAGAAATGCTAACATGACTTCTCTAAATGGAAAAGAAAAGGCCACAACTAGAAATATGAAAATTATGAAAGGAAAAATCTCACCGGTAAAGCAAACATACACTGAAGATAGTGGCTCAACCACTTATGAGGATAGCAGGACATTAAAAAGACACAAGTAGCAAATTCATCTGTATCTATAATAAGTAGTTAATGGATACACAAAACAAAAGTATGTAAAATATGTAATAGAAAATGTGGAGGGAGCAGTTAAAATGCAGGGTAGCTAGAGTGCATATGAATTAGATCAGTTTAAAATAGTTATATGTAGGTTGTTACATATGGACCTCATGGTAACCACAAACCAGAAACCCATAATAGATGCACAAATGAAAAGGAGAAAGGAATCCAAACATAACACTAAAGATAGTCATCAAGTCCTAAGGGAAAGGAGTAAAAGAAGAAAGGGACAACCAAGAACTATAAAAACAACCAGGAAACAAGCAACAAAAGGGTGATGTGTTTAAAACTCCAGAGATTCAAGGTCAAACCTGACAGAGGTCTAGTTGCCTGAGAAATCCAGGTGCCTGTGGTGAGAGAAAATTGACCCTTGCGGCTCAGCGCATCTGCAAAACTACTCTTGGTTCTGGGGAAATCATTTAAACATCACACCCTGCGCTTGATGGGGGAGTTCAGTCTGTTAGAGGGTTGCTGTGCGTCTTCTTCCTGGAGAGATGAGAGCAGCTGCAAGGGAAGGGTTAAGGAATGTCTCAGGGTGTGGGGGTCCTCAGCTTCCTGCAGAACAACTCTTTGTCCTTGGGGGAGGGGAGCTGTAATACAAGATTTAATCTAACAGAGTGGTTGCGTTAGTTTGGAGTAGATGAGAAACAAGCAGCTGCCAGGTATTTTGCATTTACAAGAGCCCAGTAATAAACCCAGAGCTGATTCTTCATTTGCAGTTCTTATTAGTGAAAGATGGAGGCAGGATGGTCAGAGAGAGATTTGAAGATGCTTTACCACCGATTTTTAAGATGGAGGAAAGGCCTTGAGCCAAAGAATGCTGGCAGCTTCTAGAAGCTGGAGAAGATAAGGAAACACATTTCCCTTTGGTTTCCGGAAGGAATACAGTCTTGCCAACACCTTGATTTTAGCTGGTGAGATCCATCTTGAACATCTGATTATACTGGTAAAATACTAAATTTGAGTTTGTTTTAAGCTATTAAATTATAGAAGTGCTAGGAAACCAAACTGATATCCTGAGTTTGGCCCTTCTCTAGGGATTTTTCTCAAAATGTTACATTTTATGTTTCAAAAATGCTTTTGAATCAGTTCTTTCTTTTAAAAAAAATTGTATTTGGCTGTGCTGGGTCTTAGTAGTGGCTTGCAAATGCTTGGTTTTAGCATGTGGGATCTAGTTCCCTGACCAGGGATGAAACCTGGGGCCCCCTGCCTTGGGAACACGGAGTGTTAGCCATTGTACCATCAGGAAGTCCTCAGTTAATTCTTTCTTATCCAGCCTCACATTTTTGCCCCTGGGTCAAGCGCACTTACAACATAACCCCAGGGTCTCTGGAGGACCTGCTTGTACCTACAAGGTGATTCTTGCTATCCCTTCTGGGGATATACTTTCTTTTCTCTCTTATTGAGCCCAGCATGGTCCAAACTGAATTATGCTGGATTTAACCCTATCTGCTTCCCTGGTGGCCTGCAATGAGGGGCACGTGGGTTCGAGTCCTGGGTCGGGAAGATCCCCTGGATAAGGAAACGGCAATCCACTCCAGCACTCTTGCCTGGAAAATCCCATGGACGGAGGAGCCTGATAGGCTCCAGTCCATGGGGTTGCAAAGAGTTGGAGATGACTGAGCGACTTCACTATCACTATCATCCTGGCAGTTAGGAGAGGAGGTGGGAGCATCACTTTGGGAGTTACCTGTTGGAGTAGGAAGGAGCAGCCTCGGCAGTGTCTTCTCACACAGGAGAAGTACTAGTTCTTATTGTGGATGGCACCTCTGGAAGCTCTTGGGGAAAGGTTTATGGAGTGAAATCCTTGAGGGAATCCACTCAGATGTCTCCATCCCATGTTTCTAGGGTCCCGTGCTTTCCCAACCAGAGCCCTGGCTTTAGTTTAACTGACATATTTTGGCTGAGTCCTGAAATGTGAGTAACTGTATAAATCCAAGGGCAGCGTTGCAAGAGTCAGACAAGTTATATACTGTGCACAGTAGACAATCAGCATTAATGAAATAAAGAGGAATAGAGCGGACACCCTCCGATACTTCCGAGAGTAATATGTGGACTTGAATAAAAGATGAGAACAGGTGCTAGAGGCACCAATGATGTTTTGTTTCTTACTGAAATATCTTTGGAGTTCTGCAACACTGTTAACTTCTAAACAGGCTTTTCAGCTGTGTTTGCTTTTCCCCTGTAAGAAATAAGCTTTCAAAGAGGCCCTCTGCTTCTCTCAGCCAGCCAGCAACCACCACACCTGTTTCACATTACTCCTCTGTGGGGCACTAGAACTTGGTAACTAACTCAAGAGACGAATTCTCTTGCCTTTGTAGGAATGGTTCCCCAATATCTTTCAAATACCTGAGTCGTTGTACAGCCAAGAGCGTTTCCTTCCCACAGAGTGTTTTCCAGATCAGCACCGGTGAAATCTTCAGCAGCTGGCTGCCCCCCTGTGCCAGGGACTATCTGTGCCCTGCAGTCTCTTCAGAGTGGACTCATCCCTGACATTCGGTTAGTGAGTGAGCCAGTCCTGACCCTTTGTGATACTGCCGGTTTTCTTGGACCACTTCTGGTATCACCTGTGTCATCCAGGAAGCAGATACCAAGATGAGATTGCACATCCAAGAGATTTATTGGGGAAAATACCCATTTAGGGAAGGAACAGAAGCAGGTTGGAAAACCTATAGGCTGTGGTGCAGACCTGGCATTTGTAAGAGGAGAGAGGGAGGGAAGGAATGATTGCATAGGAAACCCCCCAGACCACAATGCAGTCCGGGGAAAGTCTTGGTTAAGCCGATAGGGAATCTCTGAGCAAAGTCTGATTGATAGAGGAATCCTGTGCCGGGCGATGATGGCCCAGTTCTAATATCTCTGCTGTGCTCCTTGTCTGGGGGCAGCCTGGGGTGGGGGCAGCCTTGTCATGAATGACGTGGTAGATCCAACCATGCTTCCTGTTCTCTTAAAGAAGGTCTGAGTGGTGGCCTCCCATGGCCATGACAGTGCTCAGGGTTTGAAATTTGTGCCACTTATTTGCTGTTTGGTTATTCATTTCTCTAAGCCCTAGTTATCACATCTAAAGTTGTGAGGTTTATAGTAAACCTCACAGGCAAGCTGTGAGGTTTAAAGGGTTAATACATATGAAATGCATAGAAGACAGATTTTCACACGGAATAATCAATAATAGTAGACAGAATTGGTAACTCTGGAACCTATTCTCTTCTTTGAGTCTACTTATTGCTCTTGTGAATATTGTAGGGTGTCCACTCTATTCTTCTTTAGTTATTTTACAAATACTAAAAGTATCCCAGGCACAATATAGAATGTTGCTGACTCTTGTAGTACTATTTTAGGGTTTGTGTAGCTCAGGAATGAATTCTCTGAAATCCTCATCAACTTGAACCGTGTGGCTACCACACAGGGTCCCTTTCTAGTTCTTACCTAGATTCTTTCCTCCTGTGGTGTTTACATGGTAGAGAAAAATCTCATTTGTGCACGTCAACATCTCAAGTAGTTTTTCCCAGGAATTTGAAGTTTAAAGCTGTTCCTATCTCCTCATACTGTGCAACACCAAATTAGTTCACATATATTTTATTTCATTCTTTCTTTATTTGGCTGTGCCAAGTCTTCAGTCTTTAGTTGCAGCATGTGACCTCTTCGGTGCAGCATGCAAGATCTAGGTCCATGACCAGGGATCGAACCCAGGCCCCATGCACTGGAAGTTCAGAGTCTCAGCCAGGGGGCCAACAGGGAAACCCTATTCCTCAATGTTTGTTGAGTACAGTCAGTGGTCAGGCATGAAGATGAAATATTAGTAAGATGACTGAAATACTCAGAAACTCTAGTCTCCAGGCAAAGAGAGATAAGGACACTACTCTGAATTTAACGTGAAAAGCCCAATTAGAAGAAAAGCCATGAAAAAGACAAAAAGATAAAGTGAAATGATTCCCAGGAGACTTTAAGGAAAAGATGGCAGCAGGGACAAATCCAGAACCATATGTAGAGAATGTCAGGAGATTTTGCCTGACTGCAGTTCAAGCATCTCAGAAGACTTTATAGCAATATCACATTCTTCTTCATATGTTTCTTCCAAAGCCCTTTTGCAGATAGTATCTTGGGAACAGTGCTGGGGATACTGTGGCTAACAACGAGTATGATAAGAGTTTAGGGCCCTGTGTATACATGTATGTAATGTGATTTAGCAATGCAAGTAATACGTGCTTTCCATGTTTGTTGGTGATGCCTACAGTGGTTCTTTGAGCACCATTTTAGCTCTGAAGTATTGGCTGGTCAACCTGCTGTTGGGCTTCCTAGGTGGCTCAGCAGTAAAGAACCTGCATGCTAATGCAGGAGACTTGGGTTCAATCCCTGGGTCAGGAAGATCCCCTGGAGAAGGCAATGGTAACCCATTCCAGTATTCTTGCTGGGAAATCCCACGGACAGAGGAGCTTGGAGGGCTATAGTCCATGGGGTCACAAAAGAGTCAGACACGACTTAGTGACTAATCATAATAGCAACCTGCTATCGATTTTGCAGAGGTGGAGCAAGAATCCCTAGTTAACAGGAAATGGATAAGAGCAGTCTTACATCCAAAGCCGACATGGAGCAGCACTTGTGAAATTACTACTCCAATAGATGAATAATAACATCCCTGGAAAGAACCGAGTTTTGTGCTAGAAATACCCTTTCGCATCTGGCCCAACACAGTGCAGTCCTTCAATTAAACTACAAAAAAGCAGCCTGTGTGGGGCATTTCTTCCCATCAGAGGAAATTTTAGGTGGACGTAATTTTTTCCTTTTTGGCCATGCTGTAGGGCTTGCAGGAAACCAGGAATTGAACCCATATCCTTGGCAGTGAAAACACCAAGTCCTAACCACTGGTCCACTAGGGGAGTCCCTAGATATACATTTCTTTGGAGAAAGGAACGCATGAGGACAGGACTCTGAGCAAAATCACTGAATTCATGTGGGATTATTTTCATTCTCCTAGATGACCAGATTTTTCTTGACTTAAATTAGAGGTGTTAAAAGATAGACTGAAGCATATTAAAACTTTTTAGAGTTTATTTGAGCAAAAATCAACTGGAATTGGGCAGCACCAGATTGGAAGTGGGCTCTGGGTCCACAGGAACCAAGAGAAAGACATATATAGAAAGTGCCAAAGCAAATTTTTGATTGACTACCACTTGGCTATGATCAGTTATCTATGGATTTCTATCTCATATCTAGACATTTACAGGCTTAGAGTTAGGTTTCCTTATGTAGGCCCTCATAGCATTAGAGCCGCCTCAGTCCAATGGCCTCCTTGTTTAACAGAAATAAATTTTACTTCCAAGGATTTTCCTATTGGAGATTTTGAATTTGAGAGGCAGCAGTTTTCAGGAAAGAAACAGTTTTATACTGATCATGGTCTGGATTGCCTGTGGAACCTGAAGAACCAACTCATTGGAAAAGACCCTGATGCTGGGAAAAATTGAAAGCAGGGGGAGAAGGGACAGCAGAGGATGAGATGGTTGGATTACACCCCCAACTCAATGGGTGTAAGTCTGTGCAAACTCCGGGGGATGGTGAAGGACAGGGAAGCCTGGTGTGCTGCAGGCCATGGGGTCATAGAGAGTAGGACACGACTTAGCTGCTGAACAACAACACAGAGCATTGTAATATGTAAATGAAATAGTTTAAGTAAACTCATTTAGCAAATAAATAAAAAGATGCTCCGGAAG
The DNA here is from genome assembly GCA_006410935.1 of Redunca redunca. Lineage (NCBI taxonomy): Eukaryota > Metazoa > Chordata > Mammalia > Artiodactyla > Bovidae > Redunca > Redunca redunca. The sequence goes on along the minus strand of SJYQ01001128.1, from coordinate 216,971 downwards.
TGCTAGCTCTGTTCCGTTTGATAACACACATGGCAAAAGCTTGGCCAACTGGAAACTAGCTTTCCAGAAAACTCCATTAAACACATCCTTTCATCTGCATTTCACAGAAGAAAAGCTGGTATATGGTGTAAATATTAAGTTTATAAACTGCAAACCCAGCTTCATACATTCTGAACTTGTACAGTTACCAAGAGTAAGAGAAAGGGGGAGAGGGAGAAGGAGAAAGAAAGAGAGTAAAAGAAAGAGAGTTTTTGTTTACCATGGACTCATTAGCACCTAGAATTACCTGGCACATTGTAGGCACTCAATAAATATCTGTTAAATGAATAAGGACCCAGAAATCCTCAAGGAGCTTCTTTCTCTTTTGAACTTTTTACTTTGTATTGTTGTATGGCTGATTAATAATGTTGTGATAGTTTCAGGTGAATGTGAAGAGACTCAGCCATACATATATATGTATCCAATCTCCCCAAACCCCTCTCCAATCCAGGCTGCCATTTCACATTGAGCAGAGTTCCATGTGTTATGCAACAGGTCCTTGTTGGTTATCCATTTTAGATACATCAGTATGTACATGACCATCCCAAGCTCCCTAACTATCCCTTCCCCCCAGCAATCATAAGTTTGTTTCCTAAGAAAGAGCATTCTCTATTAGGAGTTCAATGATGCTCTGAGTCAGAAAAGGAGACAAACTTATTTTACTGAGGTCTTCAGTGAAAAATGTTGCAAGTAAAATACTTAACTGGAGATTTCTCTGAGTTTCTCTGAAATGTTCTGTTTAATCGGCAACTTATAAGTTTTCAAAAATTCATTAGTATTTAGTTTTTGGTTACTATATGCAAAACAGCAAGATATAGAGTCACTTTTTTCAAGGAACTCGGATTCTAAGAGGAAGATAGAGAACGTCAGGCCTAATTGAAAGAATGAACAAGCATGAACTAAAATTGAAGTTGTGATGCAGAAGGATGAGGAATTCCCTCTCAGGAGAGGCACTGGGAATTCTGTGAAGGGGAAATTTTACTGTATTTGAGTCAAACCCTAAAGTGGGAGTTAATTCGTTACAAGTGGGAGTGACTAAACTGATAAAGAAGACTAGAAGGGAGATGGTTATGAGGGGAGAAATTCCAGGCATAAGACAAGACATGGCTGGTAAAGAAGCAGAGAAAGCTTTTCCTGGGGATTTTGAAGGGACAGGTCCTAGAGAAGACACAATATGTGAGAAAAGTAGGACAGGTGATAACTTTTACCAAGTTTACTGCAGATTTTGTACTTGAACGCCCTTTGGAGTCACTTGGAAAATATAGAGAGCAAAATTCCTTATAAATTATTTCTTGAATGTGAGTCTGAGACTGAATTGAAAAAGACTAGATTTTTATCTGGGAAAAATAGGCAAGGGGTATTAAAAAATAGTTCCTTATATGGGAATGGTGCCCCCATATTTGTAGCCTAAACCAAAGACTAATGGCAGAAGAATTTCTGGCCAGACGATGGATGTCATCTGACTACTTCTGCAGACTGCTCTCAAGGGTTTAGAATGTGGCAAACTAAAGCCAGTCTTTGAGATAAGCTATTTAACTGCAGAGAAAATGTTCACTCTCATTATTTTGGATGTTAAATCTTTCTCAATTAGATTATATATTTCCTTACTTGATTAAACATAGAACTCTAAGAATAATTTAATTGCTTTAATGACTCAGGGGTCATCATTGTGGACATTAATTATTATGCCAGGTTGTACAGAGTGAGACCTTTGGAACTTACAGTGTGTCAGACTTCTTGCCTCTGTATTCATGGTACTGCTATCACATTCAAGCTTTTCTTTTTCTTTTTTAATTATTGTTCGTTCCTTTCTCTCCTTTCTGCTGCCTACGCTTGGTATGAAGCAGAAGTTCATGTCTAACCTTCCAGTGGTCAGATTGGGAGCTTTTCTCTGATACAAAGCAAAGGGTCTTTGTATTTTAGGGGCCCTGGTGGAGATAAAAGATGTTTCTGTTTAGTGCAGTTTATAATGAAAATATTAAGACTTGAGTAAGACTTGAGTTTTAGCCTCAACCTTTTCCCTAGTTGCTATTAATTGTTTGGCATTACTTAACCTTCCTCAGACTAATTTCTGCATTAAAAATATAAATTTGAAGACATGTACCCCCAGAATGATGGATGCAGCATGGATTCAGGAGTCAGACAGGATTTGCAATTTCTTTTTTCCTTTTTCCCCCTGCATTGTTTTTTTTAAATTGGTGGGTAATTGCTTTACAATGTCACGTTGGTTTCTGCCATCAACAATGTGTATCAGCCATAAGTATACATGTGTCTCTTCTCTCTTGAGCTTCCGTCCCAGCCCTGTATGTACAATTTCTTCCATGCAAGCTTGACAAGTTACTTGGATAAGTTAGCTCATCTCTGTGCCTCCTTCTGTTCCCTTTTCCATTTTGGTGGATGATAATAGTGTTTTCACTGTGGAGTGTGGGTAGGCTAAATGGGGAAAGTTCTCACAGTGCCTACAACCCAGGGGAGAATACTTGTTAGTTCCAGTTCCCTTTCTTCCACTGGAATCTTTTCAGCAAAATTGAGTGCCTGAAAGATCAGAATTCCCCAAGCGATTGAAAGTCTGTAAGTGTCATTAGCAAATAGGCCACTGGATGTCACACTTGATCTAAGCTGCTGCACCTGCCTTGTCCAGTACACTCTGGCTCTGGACAGTCTTGGGCTTCTAGAGCTCAAGCGGACCTTAGCGATCTTTGAATCAGAGTTTGAGCTGGAGTTTGAAAACTGAAATTTGTTCTGCATGTGTTCTGTTTTGTTACGTTTTAATGGAACATAAATGCACTCAGGCAGAGGGTGCCCTATTCCAATCTGTAGAGCCCTGCTTGGGCCTTTCATTCATCTGGGCTACCCACCTGGTTCCTCAAGGCAATGGGGTGTAGAGCACCTGATCTCATTTCACAGAGGAGGAGACTGACCACCCAGACACCTTACATGGTTGGACTGAGGACATGGGTTGAACTGGTGGTAAATCAGGCCACTTGCCTCCCTGATGTTTAGCCAGGTACCCTAGATTCCATCAAGGTTATGCACCTTTCAAAACTTTCCACTGTACAAAAGCAGCTGAGAGGGCTCATTATCTGACTCTCTCTCCTAAGCTCCGTTCAACCACAAGCCTCAGAATATTTTGACTTTCACCGCAGCACTAGATGGGCAGTTTTATCTCATGAATGTTTTATCTCATGAACTTGGTTGGGGGGTTGGGACTGTGTTTGGACATTGGAACATGTTTCCCAAAGCACTTAGCAGAGAGACATTAGGCTAACAATAAAGTCCACAACCTCTAACAGGAAATCAGTAAGACAAGCCAAGGGTCATGATTTATACTGACTCTTATCAGAAAAAACATGCCAACCGAGCTCACTCTGAGTATTAATAAGTTATAATGTAACCGTACACAACTACACAGGAGTTTAAATTTTCATAACTACCAGACAGAGGATAAACACTAATATTGCTCACACTCTACCCATCATGTTTGGAAAAACCAGATCAGAGAGCGTAATTATCTCTCAAATTTAGATTNTTTCTCGAATTACCCTGATGCTTTTACTATTCCATACTCATTTTTAAATATTGAAGTCTTATTGACATAAGACCTATACAAATATACATAATAAACTATACAAAATAAAACTGTACAATTTGGCAACTTATCCAGTATTCTTGCCTGGAGAACCCCGTGGACAGAGAAGAGTGGTGGGCTACAGTTCATAGGGTCACAAAGAGTCAGGCATGACTGACTGAGCATGCAGGCCTGACATATATATACTCACTAAGCTGTCATTGCTGTCTGGATGATGAACGTATTCATCACACTCCAAAGTTTCCGGCTGCTGCCTGGTAATCCATCCTTCCTTCTCTCCCCACCCCCACCCCAGGCAAACACTGACATGTTTTCTCTCACTATAGAAGAGTGTGCATATTCTAGAATTTTATATAAACGAATCTCTCTGTCTGAGTTCTTTCACTTAGCATACTTACTTTGAGCTTCAGTCATTGTAGTGTGCATCAGTTGTTCATTCTATTTATTGCTGAGCAACAGACATTACTTTGTCAACAAAGGTCCACATAGTCAAGGCTATGGTTTTTCCAGTGGTCATGTATGGATGTGAGAGTTGGACTATAAAGAAAGCTGAGCACCAAAGAATTGCTGCTTTTGAACTGTGGTGTTGGAGAAAACTCTTGAGAGTCCCTTGGGCTGGCCATCCTAAAGGAGATCAGTCCTGGGTGTTCATTGGAAGGGCTGATTTTGAAGCTGAAACTCCAATACTTTGGCCACCTGATGCAAAGAACTGACTCATTGGAAAAGACCCTGATGCTGGGAAAGACTGAAGGTGGGAGGAGAAGGGGACAACAGAAGATGAGATGGTTGGACGGCATCATCGACTCAATGGACATGGGTTTGGATGGACTCCGGGAGTTGGTGATGGACAGGGAGGCCTGGTGTGCTGTGGTTCATGGGGTCACAAAGAGTTGGACACGACTGAGCAACTGAACTGAACATTCATCTGCTGATGGACCTCTGGACTTTTTCCAGTTGTTGCAGATAAAGCTTCTATGAATGTTCATGTACAGGTCTTTGTATGTGCATGCCTGTGTGTGTGCTCCCTTGCTTCAATCATGTCTGACTCTGTGAAACCCTATTGACTGTAGCCTGCCAGGCTCCTCTGTCCAGGCAAGAATACTGGAATGGGTTACCATGCCCCACTCCAGGGAATCTTCCTGATTGGACCCACATCTCTTAAGTCTCCTGCATTGGCAGGCAGGTTCTTTGCCACTAGCACCACCTGGGAAGCCCTGGTCTTTGCATGCATCTAAGGAGATGGCATCCCACTCCAGTGTTCTTGCCTGGAGAATCCCAGGGATGGGGGAGCCCGGTGGGCTGCCGTCTATGGGGTCGCACAGAGTTGGACACGACTGAAGCAACTTAGCAGCAGCATACTTTTGACTGAGCGACTGAACTGAACTGATACTTTTGATTGTATCAAGACTCAGTAGAAGAATGGCTAGATAATAGAATAGCTATGTATTTAACTTCTTTAGAGGAAGCTTAACTGAGTTACATTTGATCCATAACACATAGTACATATTCAAATTACACAATTTGATGTTTTGACACATTTATACACCTGTGAAAACATTACATATTCATACTGTTATGCCCAGAGTCCGAGTCCCCAAAACTGAGAGAATAAGACATCCACAGCAATGCAAAAACATAAAAGGGGTTTTATTACTGGCCCGGGCTAGGGCTCCCGTCTCATCCAGCGCAGAGGAGTCTTGACGAGAGCCCCGAGCTCTGAATTACAGCTGCTTATATACAGGTGGTCTTTTGTCTGAGCAATAGTGTAGTTGGCGTGTGGTGACTGACTAAACCTTGGGTCATCATGGTGATTGACATAACCTTGATTGACTCAACCTTGGGTCATCATGGTGATTGACTTAACCTTGATTGACTCAACCTTGGGTCATCGGGGACCTTGGTGTCATTGGGGACCTTGGTGGGGCTTCCTAGAACTATGACTCATGCATACAAGAACCTGAGGCTTAGGCCTAGTGTGGCCTGTTGAGCCTGTCATGGCTCAGGTCAGGTCCCAACAAAACCAGTAAACATATTCATCAGAAATGTTTCCTCAGGATCCTTAACTTTCACTCTGCCCTTCTCAGCCTCAAGCTCAGGCAACCACTGTTTTTTCTCAGTATAGATTAGCTTGTGTTTTCTAGAATTTTAGAAAATGTAGTCATATAGTATGAGTTATTTGATGTTTATTTTCTTTCACCCAGCATAGTTATTTTAGAAGTCATCCATGCTGCAGAATATCAATACTTCATTTCCTTTTCTTGAAGAGTAGTATTCCATTATGTGGGTGTATTTTTGTTTATTACAGATAAAGCTGGTAGAAACAGTCATGTATAAACTAATACTTTGGCCACAACTCATCGGAAAAGACCCCAATCCTGGGAAAGATTGAAGGCAAACGGAGAAGGGGGCCGCAGAGGATGAGATGATTACAGAGCATCACTGACTCATTTGATATGAATTTGAGCAAACTCTGAGAGATTGTGCAAGACAGAGAAGCCTGGGGTACTGCAGTCCATGGAGTAACAAAGAGTCAGACATGACTTAGTGACTGAACAACAAAATTCTTAGATTTTTCTTGGGCTGGATCATATAGTGCAGGTACATTTAACTTTCTAAGGTGGAGTTTTCCAGAGTGATTGTATCATTTTACCTTCCAAACAGTAGTGTGTAAGAGTTCTGGTTCTTCCACATTCTTGCCAATGTTTGGTAGGTCTATCTCTTAAAGTTTTGGTTACTCTAATAAATGTATAGAGACATTTTCTATGGTGTTAATTTGCATTTCCCTTAGGACTAGTAATGTTGAACATCTTTTTATGTATTTGCCACTTCACTAAAGTGTCCAGCCACATCCTCTGCCATTTTTTTATTAGGCTGTTTGTTTCCTTAGTGTTAAGTTTTGAGAGTTCTTTACATAGACTGCGGTGCTGGAGAAGACTCTTGAGAGTCCCTTGGACTGCAAGGTGATCCAACCAGTCCATCCTAAAGGAAATCAGTCCTGAATATTCTTTAGAAGGACTGATGCTGAAGCTGAAATGCTAATATTTTGGTCACCTGATGTGAAGAACTAACTCATTTGAAAAGTCCCTGATGCTGGGAAAGATGGAAGGCAGGAGGAGAAGGGGACGACAGAGGATGAGATGGTTGGATGGCATCACTGATTCAATGGACATGAGTTTGGGTGAACTCTAGGAGTTGGTGGTGGACAGGGAGGCCTGGCGGGCTGCAGTCCATGGGGTCACAAAGAGTCGGACACGACTGAGCGACTGAACTTACAGTCTGGATACACATCCTTAATAAGATACATGCTTTGCAAAGATTTGTTCATTATCTGTGTCTTGTTTCATTCTCTATTGAATGCCAGAAGTTCTAAATTTTGATGAAGTTCAATTTATCAGTTTGTCTTTGTATAGGCGATGCTTTTGATATTATATCTAAATAATCTTTGTCCGAGGGTCACAAATTTTTCTCTTATTTTTTTATTCTATAAGTTTTAATTTAGGTTTTAATTTTGTTCTATCATCATCCAGTTTGAGTTAGTAGTTATGTACAGTGTGAGGTAGGGATCAAAATTTGCTGTTTTACATAAAAAAACATCCAATTGTTCCATCACAGGTTGTTGAAAAGAGTAGCCCTTTTTCACTGACTTGACTTTGAACTTCTGTCAAAAATCAGTTGTGTGTGTGTGTATATTTAAACTGTTTCACTCCATTGATCTATTTCACTATTCTGATGCCAGTACCACAAGATCTGGGTTACTTTAGTTTTATAATAAGTCTAGAAGTCAGGTAGTGTAAGACCTCAAGCTTCATTGTTTTCAAAGTTGTGTTCAGTTCAGTTCAGTCGCTCAGTCGTGTCTGACTCTTTGGGAACCCATGAATCGCAGCACACCAGGCCTTCCTGTCCATCACCAACTCCCGGAGTTCACTCAGACTCGTGTCCATCGAGTCAGTGATGTCATCCAGCCATCTTATCCTCGGTCGTCCTCCTATCCTCCTGCCCCCAATCCCTCCCAGCATCAAAGTCTTTTCCAGTGAGTCAACTCTTCGCATCAGGTGGCCAAAGTACTGGAGTTTCAGCTTTAGCATCAGTCCTTCCAAAGAAATCCCAAGGCTGATCTCCTTGCAGTCCAAGGGACTCTCAAGAGTCTTCTCCAACATCACAGTTCAAAAGCATCAATTCTTCAGCGCTCAGCCTTCTTCACAGTCCAACTCTCACATCCATACATGACTACTGGAAAAACCATAGCCTTGACTAGACTGACCTTAGTCGGCAGAGTAATGTCTCTGCTTTTGAATATGGTATCTAGGTNTCTTTTACTTTCATCAAGAAGCTTTTATTCTATATAAATTTTGGAATCATCTTATCAATATCTAAAATATCTTCTGGGATTGAGATTTTGATTGGGATTGCATTGAAACTATAGATCAGTTTGGAGAGAATTGACATTTTTAGGAACATTGAGTCTTCTGACTCATGAACATGGTGTATCTTTCTACTCATTTAGACTTTCTTTCACTTTTTTTACTTTGTTTAATCTCAGAAGTGTTCTGTAGTTTTCACTGTATAGGCCTCACATCTTTTGTCAAATTTAAGTCTTTATATTTCACATTTTTTGATGTTGTTGCAAATTGTATTTCTTTTTAAATTTAAACTTTGAATTCTTTGTTGCTAGTACATAGAAATATAATTGATTTTTGTATTGATCTTATATCCTGAAACCTTGCTAACTAAATTATTAGTTCTAGTAGCTTTTTTAAGAGTCCTTCAGAGTTTTGGTATAGAGTATCATGTTGTCTCTGAATAAAGACAGTGTTACTTCTTCCTTTTCAATCTAGATTTTTAAAATTTCCTTTTCTTATTGCACTGGCAAGAACCTCCAGCACACTGCTGAGCAGAAGTGGTAGAACTGGCCATCAATGTCTCTGCTGTTACGGCCTTTCTCCTTTAAGAAGTCCCTGCCAAGACTGCGGGCCTGGGTGTCTATTCAAGGCTGCCTGAACTTGCTCTTCAGCCATTCTTCTCTAAGATCTTATTACCATCTGGTGGGTGCTGCTTGGATGCAGAAGCCAAATTCCCCATATTCTTGGCTTTTCAGATTTCACTGTTCTCTCTCTCCCCATCCCCATCCTCTTTATTCTCTATGATAGCCCGTCTATACTATGAATCACTGTCTCCTACACTTTCACTTCCTGTAAATTCTTTGAATGGATAAAGCTTTTGGAAAAAACACAGTCAGATATCCTTCCTTGGAATCTCCAATGTTTGGCCAGATACCTTTACTGAAGCAATGTAGACAAATGGACCTGCTGAGAAAGGGGGACAATACGGTGAGAGCAGAAGTGCATTAACGGCATCCCTTCTTTTCCTTCTCTTTCCCTTTGTCTCTTTCTCTGTACCTCCATCCCTTCTTCCCTTTCTGCTTTCCTCCATCTTTCACCGTCTCCCTTCATCCATCTCTCCCTTCCTTTCTTCTTCCTATTCAGCCAGCAATTCTGAGCACCTCCTGTCAGGTACAGCCAAGCTCCTTAGCTTTAATCCTCTGCAGTAGTGGGCAAATGTTCCTGCATATGGACAACAGCAAAGTGATTCACAAATCCAAAAACAGACTTGGGTTCTCTGATTTTGCTAACAGCTTCAGTGACTCTCAGATAATAAGCACAATTTACATTCACTCTAACTTGATAACTTTTCACTGTTTTATTATTATCTGTTTCTTCCCAACAGATTATCCTGGAGCTTAGCAACTTAGAAAAGACTTACAGCCTCCTATAAGGGATCCAGGGATCCAGGTGCAGTTTAGCTGGGTCCTCTGCTTCAGAATCTCTCATGATCTGCCATTAACCTTGTGAGCCCGGGCTACGGTTCTATCAAGGCTCTGCTGGGGAAGAATCTGCTTCTGAGTCCAGTCATGTGGTTCTTTGCCTGATTCAGTTCCTCACAGGCTATTCCTTGCCATATGGCCCTTTCCATAGCACAGCTCACAACAGGGCAGTTGGCTTCAGCAGAATGAGCAAACGAGATGAACTAGCAAGATGCCAGTGAATGGAAATTGTAATCTTTTATAACCTTATCTCAAAAATGATATTCTATATTCTCTTCATTAGAAGTGAGCCACTTGGTCCATGTTGCACTCAAGGAGAAGAGATTATTTAATGGTGTAAATACCAGGAGGTGAGATCAGTGGAACCCTCGCTACCATAACTATACTTTGAATGGGTGCCAATATCTAAAGAATTGAGGTAAATTGGCAGTTCCTTTATTTGGGGGAGGGGAAGGAGCCAAGGTTTATGTGATCTGCCTTGTGTCAAGCCCCGTGTTGAATGAGCTTATGTGCCTTACTTATTTCACTCCCACATCTTTCCTGTGATATATTTGTGGCAGATGTATTGAGGCTTTCCCTCGATATTCATTCTTCCGTTCTTTCCTGTTGTTGTTCCATCGCTAAATCACGTCCAACTCTTTGCAACCCCTTGGACTGCAAAATTTCTGATGGTTGCCCAGGTGAAGACTGCATTTCCCACTCATTTTCTGCAGCTAGGGATGGCCGTGGGCCTAAGTTCCAGCTGATGGGTTGGAAGCTGAAGTGTTGTGTGGCAGCTTCTAATAAACCCCCTTGTGGGACAGCTAGTAGGTATCCCTTCCTCTGCTTTGTCCTTCCTCTATCCTCCTATTTGGAATGCCTAAGTGCCATAATTTTAGGCCATGAGATTGACACCATGCAGGTAAAACAACTAGAAGAGAGACCTTCTGTTTATGACATTGGGAAGCACAATATCATCATTGTATTGCCTTTTGGGACTTCAGGGGAGGGAGAGTGAATTGCTATCTTATTTAAGCTGCTATTTTGGGTGCTGTCAAAATGTCTGGTTTTGGTTTAGTGCAGGGTTGGCAAACCTTTTGTAAAGGGCCAGATAGTAAAGTCTTTAGTCTGTGTGGGCCACCTATGCTCCTTGTCACAAATTCTTCCTTTCTTTAGTCAAAACAACTTTTTAAAAAGTAAAAATAGTTCAGTCCTTTAAAAAACAGCAACCATCCATAGCTCAAGGTCCAACAAAGCACAAGCGGCTGGATTGGGTCTCCAAGGATGGTGTGCTGACCTCTCTGCTCTTGTCTTTTAAGGGAACAGTAGGAACCCCAGGGTAAATGTTGACTTCAGGGTCCACTTACCTTTCTGGAGCCATGTTTTCTCATTATTTTTTGTTTCTGAGTATTCTTGGTTTCTTTATTGATTGGAAAACAATGCATTCAATCATTAAAAGTTACATTTACTCTCAGAAGTTGAACCAGAGGAAACTTTTATAAAAGATGTGAATGCAAAGAAGTCACCAAAGGGACATTGCAAGTATAGATCATTAATATTTAGGTATTTACTCAAAGAGGGAAAATTTTAATTTTCAGGAAATGAAAATGAATCAGCAACACATGTTGATACTTCTTAAAACTTTATAATGATACTTGAAAATTCAATTAAAATCATTTTACCATCCTGGAATTACACTAGTCATTACAATATCACATTATTGGTTATCTTTTGAGATTTATGCTTCTATAGTGCACATTATATCTTCCAAACCAATGATTACTTTCCCGATGAATGAATGTTGTAATTTTACTCAGTATATTTAGATAGATCACAGAGTTTTATAAAACATTGTACACAAAGTACAAAAATAAGTGCTTTATGCACACTCTTTAATACTGTTTTCATTTCTTTCTTTGGTACCTCAGCTAACTAACTTCACATAAATAATGTCAATAATAACAAGAAGGAAAAGAAGTAAGAAATTGCTTAACATCTAGAAACTAGAGATGCATTTTGCAGACAGCATGCTTTTTATCAAGAGAAGAGATAATATCTGGCTATACTGTAGTCAGAAAAGTAGAAAAAAAAGAACTCATGAAGAAATAGGGATAAAATGCCAATAATTACATCACATCTTTAAACCACTGATAATAACAAATTGATTTAAACAGACTGATCTTCAGCCTAGGAGCTCAAGTATCTCTTATGAATTACTGTAGAAAATGCAAAGTTTCAAAATTTACATTTGGAAAAAGTATGTATACTTCATTGTAAATCATCTACTGGAAAGAAAGAAAGGTATAGACAAGACTTGTTAAACATTGTTAAATTTTATAAACACAGGTGTATTTAGAAAATAGAAATAGTTAATAACCAAAATGTTCTCAAGTAAATAAAAAGCATGGATCCCTGCTCATTAAGATCATAAGTCAATATGTGAATTTGTCAACTCCATGTTTTAAAGCTCCTCTGGATCTCTGTCTATATTTTTTTCTTCTTTTAAAATTTTTGGATAGTCTGTTATGTTTCTCCTGGGGAAAATATCTGAAAACTCATTTTTACTTAAGTAGAAATAACAACAGACCGAGTTAAATTTGTCTTTAAGAAGGCCTACTGTACCAGCCTAGTGTTTGGCCGGAAACAAAGTTTGGAGCAGAGCTGATTTATTTTGGGGATTCTGACTAAATGACAAAACCTACCAGCTGATGCACTTAAATATGTGCAATTATATTCATTTTTAAAAACTGCATAATGGGTCACTAGACTGTGTACCCCACTGAGGGAAAAAACTTTTTAAAAAATTTGTATTCACAGTTTCTGGCATAAGAGTAAGTGCATAGTAAAAACAGACTGATCATACATTCTATGAATATTTTTGTGGGCTAATAGCAATAGAGACTAATAACACTCAATGTTAGTAAAGAGAATAAAGGAAGAGTGAAAAACTTTCCTTTTTAACAGGAATTTCTATCTATTAATATTATTTTGCATTACAAATAATAAAATCTTTATATGGGATTATATGAGGATGGGGGGTGAAGAATAGTTGATGAATAACCATAATGGTGAATTAAATGCAAGGGTGTTTGAGCAAATCTGTAAGACAGAGAAGGAGGGGAAAAGGCAAAATGCCTCTTACTGTGAAGCTTTATATAGAAAATCCTTTCTGTTTTGAGGTGCAGGTAACTCGGTTCAAGAAAGAAAGAAACCAGCAAGTTCTCTAAGACCTTGCTAATGCCCTCCGGATTTTGACAGACCGAGCACATGCCTCTAAGGGCTATTTTTCGTCTTTTCTGCTGCACTCTTTGGCCAAGTGGCTGCGAGCTCAGTGAATGAAAGGCGGAACTCAGGACCCAGCACCCAGGGGCAGTGGGAAGAAAGCAAGGGCCAGAATGGGGTCATAGAGACTCAGCTAGACAGACAGTGGATCGAGAGTAACCCTGGAGGAGAAGACGATGCATTCTTACGTCCACCATGCTCCTACCCCAGTCAGAAAGAAGTGGTCAGGTCTTTCAGTTTAAGCTGTATCTGCGCTGGAGACAATAAAGCCACATTGACAACATCAAGAAAACAAAAGGAGCCATAAAGATGGAGTCACTGTATAATTTGTTGTCTAAACTGAGACACATTTGAGAGTAAGGGGGACAATTGTTTATTTTAATTGTTGATAGTTAATATTTATAGTGGGGCAACAGACGTAAGCCTGCACGGTCCTGGCAAACCAGGACGTACAGTCACTCCAGAGAGATGCTGTTAAACAGTGAGTGGCGTGGATGCTCACTGGTCTCTAAGAAATTCCTGCTGGCAGCTTACTTTCTTTAAAGAGCTGCTGCTGCTGCTAAGTCCCTTCAGTCGTGTCCGACTCTGGGCGACCCCACAGACGGCAGCCCACCAGGCTCCCCCGTCCCTGGGATTCTCCAGGCAAGAGCGCTGGAGTGGGTTGCCATTTCCTTCTCCAATGCAGGAAAGTGAAGAGTGAAAGGGAAGTCGCTCAGTCGTGTCCGACTCTAGCGACCCCGTGGACTGCAGCCCACCAGGCATTGCCTTCTCCACTTTAAAGAGCTATTTCTTGCTATTTCTCCTCCCCTTTAGGCAAAGTAACGTATGTGAAGAGAGAGTGGGGGCATCTTCTTTTCTTGATTTCTCCCTCAAAATAGGAGAGATTTCCACCAGAGAGAGGTAGATGCGGAAGTGTTCTATATTTTATTCCAGGCGGTTTTGAATGGATGCAGCCTTCTGGTTTCATACTGTTTTTGGCTTCAAGATTGGTTATGAACTTCTCTTCACTACTAGCTAAAGTATAAGGCATTGTTTTATCTTTCCTACAAAACTGAGGGCAACAGGGGATGTGTAAAGCCTGCTATCTCCCATAAATGAGTCTCTGTGTTCAAGGATTGCTGTCCCTATTATACCTGTTGATTCCATCTTCTGTATAACACTGCAAGAAAAAGCTGGCTTTTAAAATGTTGGCATTTGAGGGGCAATAGACTATTCTATACCCATTTTTTTATTGAGTAAAAAAAAATTGAATGTTTTATCCCATAAGTAAAGAGATAGGTATGCGGGAGTCAGAAAAAAAATCTTATTTTCCTAGTAGTTTCACTAATTATAGCAGGATATGTTTGGCTTTATTCTAATGTTGGCAAATACAAATATATAGCCTGGTGAATACTTGACATGTTTTATGACCATGTCATCATTTAACTGAGAGTATTTTCAAGATATTGCTAGAATGAAGTGAAATATCAACATCAGATTTGACACATTAACAAAACCAGTAGACAGCTGTTGCTTGTCAGGTAGGAATGTCTATTGCCTTGTTTCTCTTTCAATAAGTATATTAAAATTCCTAAGTTGTGCTATTAATATTTTCTCTTAAAAGTGTTTATCACAAAGTTCACTTATGGTATCATATTTGAAACTTAGTTTGTCTTTAATAGATGTCTTTACAATATATAAAAATGTATCTACAAAATATAAAAAGTAAGGATTTTCTAGTTTAAACGGTAGCTATGTTTTCACCTCCTGGAAACTTCTATATGAGTTCAAGGGTGAAGGGGATACGTGACTATGGACTTGTATTGTTCCCATTTAGTTGTAAGTTACTTTTGGGAAATCTGGGATAGGGCTGGAGTTGCACAATGATAACAAACTTTATCAAACTTTGTAGCTTTGAATACAAGACAATTTACTGAAAAATCCTAGCTTTCTTTATTGACCCTTATTCTGCCAAGGCACCCTGAAAAATCTCCCTATGCCCATGAATTCAAATTGTGACCCAGTTGCCCAAGAAAGAACTATAAAATAGCTATTTAAAAATACAGTGAAAAAGAACACAAGATAAAAATTAACATCGAGGTAATATTTCTGAAAAGCTAATCTATATGACTGGAAGAATATTTTATTTTTTTAAAAAAACTTTTAACTTTTAAGTAAGACCGAAAGTAAATTTCCTGCATATCTGTTATCAATACATAGCTATAATTTAATTTCCATCCACCATTAAAAAGATAAATATCTGTGGTTTGGAAATATGTTCTCATCTGTTAGATATTTTTTGAAGTTGATGTTTTCTTAACATGAGGTAGCTTCCTAGCAGTATTTTGGGTGCTGTCACCCGAATACAGTGTGGTTTAGCATGATACTAGATTTGAGCAGGGTTGGCTGGGTATGGATAGTCATCTAGGAAAATTATATTTTGTGGCAGTTAAGGGCAGTTCTAGCTATATTAATGGGGTGGGAGAGAAATTCAACAATTTAAGAAAAGGAGCATTTTTACAGAGAAAAAAATTGACATCTAATCTCACTGCTATTGCATTTCCTCCTAAGAACTATAGGACTGATTTAAATTCTCACTAAGCTATTTAACACCCAAATTTAGAAACCCAATTCTAACTTACTAGATGTTTCTAGATTATTGGCTTGGGTATTTTGTTATTATCACTTGGTAGGTTGATTTTAAATTTTTCTATGAAGATTTTTTCTACTAAGTAATACATTAAGAAATAGGAAAGTATCAATACACAAAGAATGATAGGTATTAGATAAGTGCTAATTTCTGAAGTCCAAAAACATGAACATGCAAAAAGAAACTTTGGTTCTACAATTGCTTTTATATTTAAATCTCAAGTTTTAAAGTTTCAAATTCATCATGCTGCTGCTGCTGCTGTTGCTAAGTGTCCGACTCTGTGCGACCCCGTAGACGGCAGCCCACCAGGCTCCCCCGTCCCTGGGTTTCTCCAGGCAAGAACACTGGAGTGGGTTGCCATTTCCTTCTCCAATGCATGAAAGTGAAAAGTGAAAGTGAAGTCAGTCAGTCGTGTCCGACCCTTAGTGACCCCATGGACTGCAGCCTTCCAGGCTCCTCCGTCCATGGGATTTTCCAGGCAAGAGTACTGCCTTCTCTGACATCAGAGTGGGACTTATTCTACATTATTTAATTTGGGAAAAGGAAATGAAAACATATGGTATGGTGAACACACTGAAAGTTTCATGATTTATGTTCTAAATGGGATTCCCTAAATTTTACTAGAAAAAAGTTGTAGCAAAAAAGTAAAACTATATCTACTCATTTGAATAAAACTAGTACTCGGGAAGTAAATGTCATGAATATTTATTTTCCTTTGAGCAAGAATGATCTGATATTACAGTGGAAATTTTCTTTATACTTTGGTATTATTGTATATTTATGTTTCTGCTCTTAACCTTTAAAAAAGTGATTATGATTTAATTTGGAATAATAATTTTTTTCTCATAGAGAGATTCTTATATTAACTAATTGTTTTTTTGATTACATTTTAAACTACTCTGGATTGGACCTTCTGTTGTACATATACTAGCCATGCAAAGTGACTTTTTTTCTGTTTATCTTCAAAGATTTTAAAGAGCCTTAAAACTTTTGTCCTTGGAATTTGAAATGCTTCTTTGGACTGAGTAGAAATTTGCCTGCCTTCACGGTAAT
This sequence comes from Redunca redunca, assembly GCA_006410935.1. NCBI lineage: Eukaryota > Metazoa > Chordata > Mammalia > Artiodactyla > Bovidae > Redunca > Redunca redunca. The sequence continues at coordinate 200,579 of SJYQ01001128.1, read as the reverse complement.
TATTCTCCATGAGTATGAAAGCAGGTCCATGGGGGAGTATAAATTTAAACCTAAGAATTGCTTAAGAAAATATTTTTCACTTTCTTCTATTTAGAATTGGTTTGGCCCAAGAGTTAGTTTGAAGCCAGTATGAATTATAGTCACATCTATACTTCTCATGAGATGAAAATATTTAAAAATAAGATCTGGCTATTTGTTTTCATTTATTAGACATTTTTTTTTTCATGCATCTTTCTACTTAATGAAAGTGAAATTTAAAACAAAAGAATTTTTTAAACAGTGGAAATACAAAGAATACAGCCGTTCCCAAATTTAGCTGCATACTTGAATCACCTAAGGATCTTAAAAAAACCCAAAAACCTACTGATGTCAGGCTCTGATCCCAGGACATTCTGATGTAACTGGTATGAGGTGTGACCTTGGCTTTGGTGGGTTGAAGAGCTCTCCAGGTGTTTCTAACGTGCAGTCAAGTCTGGGAAACACTGTCCTTGAAAATAGGAAAAGTAAAACATAAAATTGAAAGCACAAGGCCTTTCAGTGTTTCAGCTGTAGCCTTGAAGCCTTCAATACCTGATTGGAGTTAACAGAACTGAAAGGTTACAAGGACTCATAATTGTTGTTGGAATTTACCTGATTTTGACTGGAATCTGGAATGATCATTTGGATCATAGAATTCCATTCAAGAGTTAACAAATTTTTCTACGCTTTGGTGTTCATGTTCGTCCTTTAGTCTTGTAGAATTTTACGAAGCCAAGGGATTTTTGAAATGGAAATTGAGTACTGAATGTCTTTCACCACTGAGACTGCAGTGGTTCCTAATAGGTATTCTGTGTTTGGAGTTTGCTTATTTCTGTTTTGAACAAAAAGCCATCATTTACAAGTACAAAAAGAAAGCAGCACCTTCTACTCCCCTCTCCATCCCAGTTTCTGTAGTACTCTCACCTCGGATGTTCTAGAGAAGAGGCCCCAAACTCTGGAGATTTTGATAAATAGCACCTTTGCTGAATATCGGAAGACTCAGCTTCTAATATTCAGTGATGGACATGAGGTTCTCCTGTGATTATTTTCAAGATCAAAGGAAGCGGTCTGATACTTACTGAAAGTAAAAGGAAGAAAAGGCAGTGGATTTCTCAGCAGATTTAGTACAGGTGGGTTAGAGAGTCCATGGCTGAACGTAAGATAATATAACTGTCTCTGAATGCTGGATGGTGGGCTAGGTGCTGCAAAAACATCAAAGAAATACGAGTAAATCTTCACTCCTGTCTTAGTTTGAAGTGACTTTTCAGGCAATTTGAAGAGGGAAAAGTATCATAAATGGTATTCTGTAGATTTGATTTAATTTTTACAATATTGGAGATGAGCAAAATGAGACTGAGAGGAAAATAAATCAATATGAACAAGTCAGGATGTTTAAAATGAGAAAAAGTCATTTCATGCTGGTACGACAATTATCTTCTGGGGATCCTTGGGATTGGTAGGAGTTCTAGGGAAAAAGAGGTGTGGGCTAATGAGTTAACAAACAATGGACCTGGATTTAACGGTAGCTATAACAGATCACATCAATACCAAGTCCCCAGGGGATGCAGGGAATGAGAAGATCCTGACCTACAACAAAATGAGTGGATCGAATTTTCAGACTGACATGATGCTGGTTCCCTAAAACCTTGGACAATCTCTCACAAGCTCCAGGCTGTGAACATGCCCCATGCAGTGGGCAATGGGAAATGGACTTGGAAATGCATCTCCTACCTTCCCTCTGTCTTTTGTGACTGTGTATTAAAGCTGTAAGCCAGGGGCTAAGACTGGAGCTGCTGGGCTCCCTTGGTTGTTACTGGTTGCCCAAGTCTGTTTAGCTCCTGAATTCTTGCTGGCTAAAAGGTCTCTCTCTACTTTGTCAAGGTTTGTAAACATGCTCCCCAAACCCTCAGGAACCCTGAAAGAAAAACTTTTGGGGACAATAACTCTTTAGCTATCTGTTTAGAGAAATGGCTCCTTAACATTGCATTTAGTTAGGAATAAAGTTCTCTTAGCATAATTTTACAATTAGTATAAGCTGTACAGTCAGGACAGGCATCACTTGGGACAAGTATTGTGATCATTGGGAGACTGAGTTAGAGGTTTATATCTTCTGGACTGAGTTTGTGTGTTTTATTCTTAAGACAAAGATGTCTTCAGAAGGTTCCATATCCATCCCCTCGGGCAGTCACTGCAAAAGTGGGGTAGACCTCATATGCTGCATACGCTGCTAAGTCTTGTCCCAGGGTCACCGCTTGCTTGAGCTGGGCTGCAGACACAGACGCAGTTGGACTGGGGACAGCGTAGCCTGGAGGAGGAGGCAGAGAAAACTTCATGAAGGAGGTTTAGATTTGCTTCCTTTTGGTTTGTTGTCCTCTCTTTGAAAGATGACAATTTAGCATGGTTGCTTAAAGCCCCAAATTAATATGTACATTTTAAAAGGTGCCCTCTGAAGACATAATATCTGGACTCACGCATTAGGGAACAGTGTTTCTCAGAATAGGGTCAACCACCTATGTCAGAATCATTTCACTTTTAGAAAACTAGAAACATTGCTGGTAGACCCCAAGAAACAGACACTTCATAGGATGCTGAGTTGAGAAAAGCTTGAGGTTCAGAACTTTTTCAGAGGGTCTCAAAACTTATAAAGGATGGGTTGGCAAGGTATGGAGGGTGGGCTCTGTGGGTCCAGTTCTGCTGCACCCCCATCTCACTTAAACAGAATATTAAAAACCATTGCTGCACTCAGGATTGTAAGGACTGCGCAGACCAGTAGGATAAATATTTAACATTTTAGCACATTTCTATGTAGCAGCATAAAAGCAAATACCTAGTATGGCCCTATTTTGACCTAACTGGACAGGGCCAAAAATACCTAACCCCCCAATCAGTCTGTCTTTGGTGTATGTGGGGCCTTGATGCTCATCCTGTCAGAGAACCAAGGGATTTGAGTAATAAGGACATAATCATATACTTTCATATTACTGTTTTTCTAGCTGATCAATAGTCCCTTTTGAAGAAAAGAGCATAATAGCTGTTATCTACAAGCAATATTTCCCTGTTAATGTTTTAGATCAAAACCTGGTTCTCTCTGAGATGATCCCCAAATTGTGAAAGATAACAAGAAAAAGGGAAAAGTGTGCTTAAGCAATGAATGGGGACCTGATTTTTTTTTATTTTTTAAAAAGCCCATTGGTTTCTGTGTTGTGGAAGTCTGCCCAACCCCAGACACATTGATTTCTTTCTGGTGGCTTCTCAGGAAGTGGTGGCAGGAAGCTGGCTGGACTAGTTTTTAAAAAATTGAATCCACTCCTTGGCTCATGGCCTTGGGGCAGTAATGCTGACTAATGCACAAGTGGAGTTTGGTACATTTTCCACGGATATAAGAAATGTGTTAAGAATTACTTCCATAACTTTGGAAACAGTATTTCTAAAGTAAGGAAGTAAAATATGTGTGTGTGTGTACATGGGGCATAGATTTTATCTTTAGGGATTTTGAGTTTTCTTTTTCAATTTGGCTAATTTCTAAAGTGCAAAAGTATTCGTGTTCCAAACAGAGTCTTCCCTTGGAGCCTGTTATTTGCTTGACTTCATAGTGAGCTATAAAAGATCATCTTAAATTCTTCAGCATTCCCAAGATGATTCTCCTGCTCTAAGTAATTTTTTATTTCTTGTAGGGGCAAATAAAAGTGAGGAAAAGATAAAACATTTTTGAGTAAAAAGCAAATCCTTTCCAGTGTGAAAGCAAACTTTAAAATCCTTCTGGTAGTGGCTCATTCATTTTTACAGTACATGAATTAGATGTCTTTGGGGTACAGCTCGCTGTAAGGCAGGGGTTTAACTTGCTGCAGGAACTGAGAAGCCTGACACAAGTCCCCGGAAGATGGATGAGTCAAAACCCTGTTGCAGGGAAAGCGAGCACAAAGCTTACGGCCCCAGTACAACCCAAGAGGGACCTGGCCCTTGGCAGTGGCTGCCGTTGGCTTGGTAACCTTGAAGGCGTGCATCACACATCTTCTCCACGTTCTACAGAACAAAGCTGGAATTGAGATCATACTTGTGTGTGGAGCGTGGTTAGTTTTAGCTTCACTTGCCAGAATGGAAGACATATTGGCAAGTTTTGAGAAATAAAAGGAAATGAGAGCAGGCTCTCATTTGTTATGGATGTGAGGAATATAGCAGTTCTCATACCCACATGCGATCAGTATATAAGTTGATCAGTTGATAGGAATGTCCTATTTCTAGGTCTAGTCTGATTTGGGTTTATGGGAAGTATGCCAACAGTGACAAGTCAGAATGATAGATTTCTTTGAAAGATACAAAATTTTATTATTAAGAGTATAGTGGCTCAGACTAACTGCTGAAGGAACATTTCCAAAAGACATTTCTTGTCTGGTCCTCTTTAGAGGACTCGTTTTAATTATTAGCATTTGTTGTGGGTACATAATAAATGGGGGAAAGTCTTTCAAATGTGACCCTGAGGCATGTTGATCTACAGATAGTCTTTAAGTGATCAGCATACTCGCCAGACCTAAATTATACAACAGATAAAATGAGTCTGATTATCCCCTTGTTGAAAGGGTCTCTCTCTTTTCTCTCCCTCTCACATACAGAATTTACTTCAAATAATTTTTTAAAATCTGCTCTACACGTTTCTTTCAGAAAGCAAAGTAATAAAAGTAGGATTGAGTAGAACGGGGGAGGGAGTCCAAGGATTGCTTCAAAGCTGATTGACCTTGGCCAACGGCTTAATCTCTCCAGTACTTGGTTTGTTCATCTGTACAATGGGCACGATGGTAGAGTCTGTCTCGTGGTGTCATGAGCATTGCTGAGATAGGTGAGTGCCTGGCACATAGTTAGAGTTCAAATAAATATCAGCTATTCATAGGCAGTTCTAAACTCTCTCACTAAAAGTAAAAACCGAAACAAAACCAGAGGCAGAGTGACTACTTCATTCTCAATCACGCAGATGCTTACAGCTGAGCTAAGACTAGGTGCCCTTACCCCCGCCGCCCAGCTCTATTCTCTCGCCTATACATTAATGGCTCACTAATCAGATGTAGAGTAGATGTTCACAGACAACTCTGTGAGTGCATGGGCCCCAAGAGGGTTTCCCAAACACTCTCTGTAGGGTGTCTTTTCTGGCGCTATTTTTTCCAAACCTGGAAACGCAGTAGCAGCGGCGGCGGCGGCAGCGGCGGTCTGGGCGTCGGCTCCATCAGTGGGGATGCCCAGGGCCTGCAGGGTGTACTCGGCCGCGTATGTCTTTGCTTCATCCACATAGGCACTTAGCTTCGGAGGCGTGAAAGGATGGCTGGAAAGCAGAGTCAGTCAGGGTGCACATTTTATTAATAAATGTGAGCTGCTGAGACAGATGAAAAGCTAAACTGCTGTATGCTTTTTAAGATGATCGGATAATGGAATTTTGTGTGGGTATTTATCTTTCTTTTTGCTTTTAAACCTTTTAAATATCTATCCATGTCAGAATATTTGTGAACTTATTTAGAACATGGGTGGGATGACACTCCTGGAACGTACTTGCCACTCATTATAAACCTTTTCTAATATATATGTGAAACATGATGGTTCCTAAAATGTGTAGAAATGCAGGCTCAAGGTAAAATTCTGGAGGTAATAACCTCTAACAGAGAGGTTATATCTTTCGTCCAAGATTTAAATGGCAGAGGATGGTGTTATTAGGTATAAAATGGTAATTTCATATAGTTCAACCCAAATACTACACAGATAAAAACATGGGCTATAGTTTTCATTTCTACTACACTTCATATCTGCAGATTTCCATTGGTTGATGAGAGTACCCACTCTTCATTGTCTCTGAAATTTAGGGGCTTTGAGATGCTAGTCTCATAGCTGGCATATATATCCCAAATACACACCTCAACGTATGCTTTGAATAAAATGAGTCGGTAGTCTAGCTTGAATATTTATCTTCTTTAGATAGTGATAAACATACACTACATTTACAAGAGACTCTTATTCTAAAATCTAAATGATGAGAAGTTACACACAGGGCAGGATTCTGGCTGGCCAGGGCAGGAATGGTTATTTTGTATAAGAAGAGTTGTCTTTGGTCTTGTCCGATGGCAGAATGAAGCTGATACACAGGTTGTCCCCAGTTATTTTTCTGACAGATTTCTTCCAATATCTATAAGAGCGGGGGAAAAAAAGTGACTTTTCTTTCAAATGTCACATTTGCATTATTTCTCCAGCTTTCAGGTTTTTAAATTGAATCTTCAGAGTTTAAGCAAATATAAGAAGATATAAAATGCCACATGGTTTAATGACTCATAAAATTTAAGATGAACTCAATTTGAACTCCATTTAAAATGTTATGTCTATTAATTCATAAAAATCATTTTCACACCATTTATTCTAATATGTGTTTAGTTTAGTCCATTAGCTCTAACTTTTTACCAATACTTTACTTTTACAATTTGTTTGATATATTCTTTTTTTTTTAATTGATATTCCAGCACTATGTAGCTGGATTTACTCATTATTACTGTGAATACTTCTGCTTATAATGGGTTAGAGAAAATAACCCAAGGATGCATTCCTATTTCACGGCATTTGTCATAGGGGTTTAACTTTACATTTTCACAAAAAAAGAGTTAAAAGGTTTGATTGATATTTCTTGATGGACATGAATAGATGGGTGTTGATAGTTGCCATGTTTTTGTTTGGCAAAACACCACTTCTGGCTGTTTTTACAGTGATCTGATTTTTAGAAGCTGCCTTCTGTCGTTACTCCAAACCAAATCTTTCCTAGCGGCACATGTTTTCTTCATCCTGAAACCATTTTTTGTTGGCCCACAAGCCTTGATGCTCCCACTGGGCAGCAGATTCAGTAAACTGTGCAACATAAGGCATAAATCTGAAAAAATAGCTCCTGGGGTAGAGCTGTTCCCTAGACTGAGTCCATGGATCTTATCTCATTCGCGAAAACGCTCGTCCAGCAGCAACGGCACAGTTCCTTGTTTATTAAACCTGCAGGATGTTTATATTTCCTCTACCAACTTTTGCTTTTTAGTACTCTTAGCTTTGTAGCATCTCTTTTCATCTACAAAGTGTTCTCTAAGGTTCCAGGGCAATAGTCAGTTACTTGAGCTAGTAGATATCTTGCCTGCTTGTTTATGCCCATTGTGCAGACACGTGTAAAGGATTTTAACTCTAACACCTGTCTTGCGGGGCAGCCCTTGTACATCTGCTCTTCTTGTTGGAAGTTCATAACCCCTCCAAGAATTTGTCAAGGCTCCATCTAGGCTGGTTGGTGGTGGCATGACCCTTAATCTCTAAGCCATAGTTGCAGAAATTCAGAGAGATTAATTTTTAAAACTTTCATTAGTTCATAGAGATGGTTACTGATGGTACTATAAAGCATGACCAATTTCTCACCTGGGTTAATATAAAAGCAGAGGTCATTACACACTCTATAGTAGCTCCTAGAACTATTATGTAGAATTTATGACAATGATGGGGTTTCCCAAGTAGTGCTAGTGGCAAAGAACTCGCCTGCCAAGCAGAAGACATATGAGACATGGGTTCAGTTTCTGGGTCAGGAAGATCCCCCGAAGGAGGGCATGGCAACACATTCTAGTATTCTTGCCTGGAGAATCCCATGAACAGAGGAGCCGAGAGGGCTACCATCCATGGGGTCACAAAAAGTCGGACGTGACTGAAGTGACTTAGCATGCAGCATGCACATAACAATGATTCTTTTTTTTTTGCCTTAAAATGTTTCTGGATACCCCAGTACTTTAATTAGATTGCTTATTTTAGGTTTTCACCCAAGATATATTGGATGACTAGCTTTTGTGCTTTCTGAACAAAGCTCCATCATTGTACTTAACTAGATTTTATGGTAGTTATTTATGTGTCAGGGTCCTCTCACTGGATTGCCATATGACTTTTGATGGCAAGAATTATGTTATACTTTCTTTTCCATCTTTAGCTCCTAGCATAATACTTGGCGCATAGTGCTGGCCCCCCAAATGGTTTTAAATAGACACATTAATGCTGTTTACCACTCTAATTGGCATCCTTAAAAAAATTACCTGGGGAGGGTTGCAGAAACTATAGATGAGCTGCTTTATATGTATAAGAAAGCTATTAATCCTACCAAAAATAATCAACCAAAAAAAAAATAAAAAAAGAAACCATTCAACATGAGCTTTTAGAAAATCAAGTTTTCTACTCAGTTGTAATCATAAGGCTACTTCCATAAATTTGGGGCTTATACCTTTGGGGTGGGAGTCAGAAAGTTTCCTTTAGGATGTGCAAACTGTCAACTCGATATTGATTATTCAGCCAAAGTATCTTTGCAGAGTCCAACACATAATGCACATCCAGAGGGAACAGTCTGAGGGTCAACAGAGATCCTGTTTTGTTTTCTTTTTAACCCTGTGATTCAGTTTCCATACTGGAACAACTTTTATAGCTTTAAATTTTCCAATAATAAAAATCGTACCCTCATGCAGGAATATGGGAACTTAGAACTGTGAAATGAAAGCAAACAATTTTACCATAAAGCCACTGCCCAGATATAATCACTGTAGAAGACTTGATTTGATATGACTGATGGCGTATCATAGTTAACATGAGTAATGATACACCATAGATTGCACGGTGTTTTCACTTTAACACTGTTTCCAAGAAAAGATGTTCTAATAAATCTACTCATTCCCTGTCGTGAGTGCTCTTCATTTGCTAACCAACCTTGCTTTGTTTTCTTTTAAAGTACTGGTTGATAATTCTTAATAGCACTCAGGATTTTTGCATTTCAGTGGATGATTATTTAAGATGTCAAATTTTATAATTAAGAAAAACAAAAAAGAAAGAGTCTGAAGTAGACCAACGGTATTCAGTGTCCACTGTTGTCTCGCAATATGTTATGTTGATTGGTCACTTTACGTAATAAAACAAAAGAAAACAAAGCAAGTCTACAGCCGCAAGTAGGGATCAAGTCAAATCCATTGATGAATGGTGAACGATGGTCTTTGACCCAACTTATACAAGCTATCCAAGCTGCCTCTGGAATAACATTACGTACCTGGGGAGCAAGTTTAATTCCTTGGGGCTTTAAAGTGACAGGATTCATTGGGGTGAGCTCCATCCCAGGTAAAAGATCATAGAGTTTGTCTTCTCTCTTGTCTCCTTTGACCTGGTATCCCCGGCCCAGGCCTGTGTAAGCCAAATAGCCACGGCCGCCCAGTCCTCTCACTCCCGCAGCCCCTACAGGTACATTCATGTAAATTTCTAGGAATGTAAGAAGCATTAAACTGAATCAAACCACCAGAAAATCACCCTGAATCTTACTGTAATGGAAAAGTTAGCCCAAGTCACATTGATTATTGCCCTGAAGATGGATAGAAAACTCCAGGATTCTAATGTAATGAAACTCAACATAATACAGCATTTACCATAGGCATCTTTTTTTTTTTAACTGTATATAAAAGAAAGCAATATTATCAAAGCTATGCCACTCTAAAACGGGTATAGAGAAAATTTTTGCAATTTCTCTCTTCAGTTAACTTTGCATTGACATTTTTTTGTAGACTAATAAATGTTTGGGAGGTATATATTTTCACATTTTACAGTGTAATATGACCACATGTATTAAAATAAGTCTTGCCTTTTTGTCTTTGACCAGGAAATTAGAAATGAATTCTAGTTTCCCTAATGTTAACATTCCTGATGACCTGTTGGAAAACCAATGTTTAGAAAATGTGTTTTAAAATACACCATTTTCTTATATTCTATGAATGTGAGGCTTAAATTTCCGTTGAGTTTCATTAACAGATTACTCTTGATTTTTTGTTTTGCCACATTGCTGCTCTGATTTCCTATTAGTTCTGTAAAGAGATAAAAGTTGATTACCCTTCATCCATGAATATCATTCATTGATTTCTCTCTTGTTATAAGACAGGTATTTTCCCCCTTGGAGTACAGTTTGTTTTTTTCTTACATTACAACTGGTTGACAACTTATACTTAATGTAGGGATTGTTTACTGATGTGATTTTAGATGACAAATGTACAATGGTTTAATGACATAATTTGTCATCAAACATATAAATGGATTGTCCTGAATGGATTTCCTTCAGGAAAAGGTTCCTAAAGGTTTCTTTTATATTACAACTTTGGGGGAAGTGATTGTATTATGAGTATGGAACTTTCAAGGCGGTTGAAGACTAGAACTCCTAGGATGGCCAATTCAGTTCTCCTGAAAAATAGTAAAACACAGTAAGATAATTGTTTCCACAGTAATCTGGATATGCCCCTTGCTTCTAGTCCAACCCAAGAATAGACTTAAGTACACAGTTTGTTGTTGAATTGCCCAGACTGTTGTCATATTTGGAAGACAGAATTGCAATTCTGTGGGCATTGATTCCTAGCAGAACCATTCTGAAGGATCCCGTTAGGCAAAATCAAGACAGTTTCTTGAAAAAAGGCTTTCCTTATCTTTGACATTGTTTGAAATAACTGAGCTCAAAGAACTGCTTGAACATTTGGAATTCTCATAGGATTCAGTAGGAAAGATTTGTTTGGCAATGAGATTGAGAGTTGTTTATTTATTTATTTTTTCTATTTGGACTTTTACTATTTAGCTCCCCATATCCTGGAGAAACAAGTCGATTTCCCTAGTAATGTGGCTTTTTGGAAGGCATTGTACATATTTCTCAGGGGAGGTCGCATGGGAGCATCTCATGTATCTGTTAGAATATACTTATGAAAATTTGTGATTTATATATGGACATGATGGAACTGAGTCACCATCCAATACACGTGTCTTGACATTTGAGGTAGTTGGTTTCCACTGAACCATACTGCTCCCATTTGAAAGTTTTGTAATGAGTCACATATGTTTGTAATATGGTAGTACAATGATAAGGAAGAAACTAGTAATTGTGGATTTGAATTTTAGTGTGTGTATTTTTTATGGGCCTATGCAGAGATCAAATGCATACCTTAAATTCATTTACACTGTATTCTGACCAAGTTTTTCAATAACCAGTTGTAATGTGAAAAAAGATTCCTATGAAAGGACAAATATTAATGTAATATTTGATTTTCAGTAAGCAATTTTCCAGTTCTTTTCTCCCAGTAGACTCATCCAATTAGACATAACTTAGACACAAGTCTATTGCAATACACATAATTTGAAATTGCAGAGCTTCATCTAAGACAAGAGCTGATTAATGTTACCTCTAACAGAAGGGGCCCGGATAATGGCCCTGTTGCCAAGATGTCCTTTGGTGGTTGGGAAATGAAGGCTGGGAATCGCCGTGTAGGCCTGGGGGGCATAGAAGACAGGTGCTCCAAGGTAGGTGGCGGTGGGGTCATAAACATGGCCCAAAGAGTAGGTGTACTCTCCCTGCAGCATGGCGCCCCTTCCGCCTGTTCCTCGGGTGTACCTCACGTAACTGTCCTTGTCCACTGGTTTGGCTAGGGTCACTTCAATGGGGGACCCGTCCAGCACCTGTTGTGGACAGGAAGGAAGAAGCATGTGAGAAGATATGAAGACAACCAGGTGTGGCTGAGTCCTAGAAACACGTCTCCTTCTAAGGGTTAGTCTATTTGCTGCTATGTTTACTATTTCACTTATCTGTTTGGAAAATGTTGCCTGTCATGTCAGTAAACAAAGGATGTTGCAACCATCAAGCCATCACATTACAGCTGCCCCCAGCGGTGACCTCAAAGGGTGGGAAAGAACAGGACGCTGGCTCTAGACAGCTGAGGTGTGTATCACAGGAATGATGTCAATGAGCCCAGACTCTTGCATCTTCCCATATACTGAAAAGTGCTAAATTCCTTAACCTGAGATGTCAGGTTTTCTTTACCAGTTATCTTTTGTTCTAACTCCCTGATCTTTGTCGCAAAACCCCTCTATATCTGGCTCCTCTCTTGCCTCTTCAGAGGAGTCCTTTATAAGTATTGAGAGGCTGTCTCCCAGGCTTCAAGTCCTCAGAATATCCTCAAAATGAAACAGTTCTCAACTGTTAGGTTGTGTAATTTTTCCAGTCAACATACGCATCATCTTTTCATAGGTTCTTGTTTCGTGTGCCAGTTGAGTTTTCCCTGAATGGTTTGTTGGTAAATTGCATATAATCTGTCAACAGGCCAATAATTGGCCACTGCCTATTGACATATCAGTTACTAATCTATTAACTGAATACAGTCACTGAGACAGAATTATGTAATATTTTTATGTGATGTATTTTAAAATACATACTTATGTAATTACATAATTCTAAGAAATTTTAGGTTAGTTATGGGTGGAATATAATCTCCAGTACCTAGCACAATACAATGAAGATGAAAGGAGATCAATAAAAGATCTTACCAGTTGCTCACACTTTGTTATGGGCAGCCTAGTCAGGCCTTTCCAGTTGCCAGCCAGCTAAGTGTCTTACTCTTTGGAGCTATATAATAGCTGAGTTTTTACTGGAAAAGAAGAGAGGCTTAAAAGTAGGACCCTACTTAAGGAAGTGAAATCATTGAGGGTTCTGCATTTGTCTTCAAGAGATACTTCCTTAAGAAGCAAGCTTTTGATCTGCTAAAGAAACAGGAATAGCAGGTCAGTACTAATGTTTCTCAAGTCAGGTGCTACATAGAACTTGTCTTCAAAAATTTTTGAAGTGGTTCTTTTCTGATACAAGTTTTTTTACATTTTGCAAACCGATCTGGATGTTGAAAATAATGGCCATGTGTAGACCTACATGTGGTTTGCTTTTTTATGTGTTGTTTGCATACATGAGAGACAAAGATGGCTCAACAATTACTTGATACATTGATATATTTACTATCAAAGAGACAAGGTGTTTTGAGGAGGCATTTGTAGTTTCTTTCAAATAAGAATACTTTTTAATAAAGAAAAGGAAATATTAAGTGTTCCTGCAAATATTCCCTTTCACAGCAGCTGATGGTTTCATGGGTGGTTCAGTGGTTCCTGGATCACTGATGTCTGCTGGACAAAGTTCATATTTGATGATCATCCTGATCATTTGGGATCAGCCTCTTGTTCCTACTTACATGTATATACCCTACTTTTTAGTAGCAGGAATCAGTATCAAATATCTTTGGTCAAACACACACACAGAATTCAGCTCATATTCTACCATATTATATTGATGTTGATGTAATTAGAAGAAACAGACTTGGCATATTAAAGAAATACCTTGGATGTAATTCTTTGTCTTTGTTCTTCTCTTAGGAAAGATAAGATACCTAAATAGGTCTGTACTTACAGGCACTTCTATATCAAGAGATGTTTTTAGTGAAATGATTCTTTACTGAAAAGTCATATTTCTTACTGAAATATGCCTGTGCTCCTTTACAGTGTTCTAAACCAACTATTGTATTTTACTTATTTTGTTTAGGTGTTTCAAGGTCTAGAACAATATCATTAACCTGTATAGCCCCAAGCCCAGCGAGATTTCTTTCTCATTGTAGACATTCACAGGTATTTGTAGAATAAGTGAATAATCACGTGCAAAGCTCAGTTCATAGGTTTCCTGCCTGACTTCCCTAACATCATTATCCTGGTTCTCTATATTGAAAACCTAAAATGACTAATCCTTCTTTCCCACGGCTCTATCCAGTCAGTTCCTGGATCCTTTGAATTCACCCTGCATAGTTCTGTGTAGAGCTTTCTCCTTCATTCCATTCTCACCCTCATTCAAGCCCTTATTTCTTCCCATTTGAGTGACTTTAATAGTTATTTAACTAGTTTCAATTCATCTCTCTCCCTTTCTATGAAACTTCAATTCTTAATAGGTTGATTTCCCTAAATTGTTAATGGGATCATTACTTCACTGCACAAAAATCTTCAAAGCCTCACCTTATCTAATAGATTAAATATATCCATATGGATACTTAAAAACTTTCATAGTTCTAGGCAAACTTACTTTTGCTTTTCCCATATCACATTAAAGTTAAGTATTATTATAATATTTAATATATATAATAATACCACTGAATATATATTTAACTATATAATACATGTATACATTGTTATAAAAATATCTAGCCATGGGTTTCCCTGATAGCTCAGTCGGTAAAGAATCTGCCTACAATGCAGGAGACCCAGGTTCAATACCTGGGTTGAGAAGATCCCCTAGAGAAGGAAATGTCAACTCACTCCAGTATTCTTGCCTGGAAAGTCCTATGGACAGAGGAGCCTGGTGGGCTACAATCCGTGGGGTAGCAAGAGTTGGACACAACTTAGTGACTAAACCACCATAAATATGCCAGCTGCAAAAATTGGAAACAGTTTGGATACTTTTTCACTGATGATTCCAATGCAATTATTTAGCATTTAATTTACGATGGTCCTTTCTTTGTAAGCATCATGTATCCTCAGAAATGTTTTCAAAGTGAGAAACTATCACATTTTTTCAAAGAAATATTATTATGACACTAAATGTAATTATCAATGACGAAGAAATAATATTTTGCTTCCTAGATATATTTAAATATGCATTAATATTTTGGTTTCAAGTTTTCTTTTTGTATGTTGGAGTCAGAAGTCTCCCCCACTAGGCAGCCCCCACAGCAGGATTCACACACTCTGTAGACCAGGAATAGCTCATAAGCCCAGGCCCCACTATGTCTGAAGGCCTTGTGCGGAGACCCTCTCTTTGCCCTGTAGATCCACTCCGCATTGGCTGCCAGCCTCCAAGCTCCCACAGGGAGTTCTGCATGGCTGCCCTTCAGGGCACCTGGGCCTTCCAGATTATGACTGAATTTAGTCAGTGAGGAGGCCTGGACAGAGGTTGGCAGGAGAGAGAGCAGAAAGTGTGAGCTATTTCTTCTCTTGGCTCCCTCTCTATGAGGTGACCTTGGCCTGAATATGTCCATTGGCCAAAGTTCATTACTTTTCTCAACAAGATCCGCTCTTTACAATCCTCTCTCCTTTAGGTTTCTTGTTACTTCCCTAGTCCTTTGTCTCCTTGGCTCCAGGAGTGCATGAGCCCCAGGCTCCTGCGCAGTCTCTTTTAATTCTCCTGCCCCAGGCTCATATCTTTATAGTTAGTCCCTTTACCAACTGTCTCCTATTAGGATTGACCAGTGCAAGGCTTGGCAGGTGAAACAGTCCTATGCTCATTCGATTCATAGCAAGGCAATCCATCTATACTGTTCTCCAATTATACTTTGCTCTTTACAAATTCTATGCCTCTGTCTGAAATTACGTCACCTTTGCTCTGATGCTGGGAGGGATTGGGGGCAGGAGGAGAAGGGGACGACCGAGGATGAGATGGCTGGATGGCATCACTGACTCGATGGGCGTGAGTCTGAGTGAACTCCGGGAGTTGGTGATGGACAGGGAGGCCTGGCGTGCTGCAATTAATGGGGTCGCCAAGAGTTGGACTCGACTGAGCGACTGAACTGAACTGAACTTGCCATGTTTTGTGTTTTTTTCCTCTTGGAATTCTTCCCAAGTGTCATGGCTTCTCTTAAATATTATCTTTTCACATCTGTGAAGATTTTCTGATTCTTAATAACCCACTCCTCTTTGAACATTGTCACCATTTATCCATTTTTTTCCTTTTAACAAAATTTATCTGACTGAACTTTACAAAGGTATGTGAGTACTTGTCTTAATCCTCAGTTGACTTTTAGCCCTTTGATAAGCATCTTTGGTTTGATCCTTTAAGTATTCCAAACAATATTTAGCATGATAAATGGTTTACGGGAGATTTTCAATATTATGGGATTAATAAGTAAATATTATACTGGTTTCTATATATAAATCATAAGTTAGAATATAATATTGCTAGTTGTTTTCCCCAGAGCTTACTCTTGGCAATGTGAAGAGATTCCAAGCTTTCCAGACTTGGAATATCAAACTATAAGTGCAGAATGATAACCCTGACATCTTGTCAGATCATCAGTCTCCAAAATCCTGTACTACAAAGGTTATACTTTCTTTGAAATAATGAGATAAAACTGAAATTGGGAAAATCACCTTGGGATACTTCATTCCAACTCTCTATTTCTAAAAAAATTGAGGGCCAGTGACTTGTCCAAATCAGCCAAAATTAGAGATAGACTTGGATGTATAAGCCACATCTCTGTTGAATTTTCCATCACCCTTTTGTTCATCTTAGATGGATTAAGGCAGCCATGTCAGAGATGGAGGAAGCCTGAGTGGGATGGACTTGTAGGTCTGTTCTCCTGAATAAAACCTCCAAAAAAACTTTGGTGGAATCTGCGCGTAGTTTTTCTTTGTCCTACATTACCTTCCCGTTTAAAGCTTTCATAGCCTCCACTGCATCTTCTCGGTTAGTGAAGTGCACAAAAGCATAGTCTCGGATCTTCTTCACCCTTTCCACAGCACCTGGAAGCAGAGGGAAAGCAGCTCCATAGCAAGCCTGAGACAGCGGAACAGGATACACTGAGACATTTAGCTTGCAAGAATCTTTTTTTTTTGGGGGGGAGATTCAGTATTTAAAGAGCCCATTGAGAATATTTCCTGTGTTCAGGTTTAAAATTCTGCACATTCAACAAAAGATTTTGTTTGTAATTCTTTAATAACACTTATGGCTTGCCTTATTATTTATATATTTATTTATGGATTTGTTTTTCCACTTCCTGGATTATTATCTTTGAGGATAGAAGGGTATCTTTCTCAGTATATTATATAAAGGATATTAATTTATACATGGTAAAATATTTGTTGAGTTGAACTCAATTACTTGTCATCTTATACAGTTAGGTAATTACCTTTTTAAATTTTATGGCTCTTTCCTCAGAAAGACATCTTGACTCTCTTGATTTGTACAATAAAATTTTAGAGTTAGAAGAGACTTAGCAATAATTTAATTTTTAATTCATTTAACCTTTATGTGTTTTCAACTTAAAGATTCTGAATCTAAATCTCTGACAAAGTAAGTGAAATTTATGAACTCACATAGCTAGGAACTAGAACTCAGATCTCTCATCTGCTTATCTCATTTGGTCAAAACAAACAAACAAAAATTCTGAAAGTACATCTGAGAACCAAGACAGTTTCTTACCATGCTGGTTTAAAATATCAAAGGTTGGAAACAATGTACATGACCACTAATCCTACTAGAGGAATCTCTTTAATAGAAGTATTCACACATGTGCAAAAGGATCATGTGTAAGAATATTAATAACACTACTCAGCTGAAATAGCAAAACAACTTAATGTCCATTTTCATGAGAGTGATTAAATCTGGTACATTTGTATTAAATAATACTAAGAAGTTTTTAAAGAGAACAAATAGGCTCTTCATGTATACTTACATGGAAACCTTCAGAAACTGTTGTTAAATCTAAAAAGTTACAATATAGTAAGCGTAATATTATAGCATTTATATTTATAAAATCCCAACCCACATATATATTGCACATAAATATGAATATACACACAGAAAGAGAACTGAAACGATCAAGATTGAATTGTTAATAGGGGTTAGTTCAGGAGAAAATCCTGATGCTGCGATAGATTGAAGGCAAAAGGAGAAGAGGGCAGCAGAGAATGAAATAGTTGGAAAGCATCACCAATTCAACAGACATGAACTTGGACAAACTCCAGGAGATTGTGAGGGACAGAAAGGCCTGGAGTGCTGCAGTCCACGGGATTGCAAAGAATCAGACACAACTTAGTGACTGAACAACAGGAATGGGGAAAAAAGTTGGGGAGAATAAAGGGGACTTTCATGTTTTAATTTGCATTCTTTGGTGTTTTTACAAATATTTGCAATATTTATTTATATTCTTTGTGTAATAAAAAAATAACAAATCAACCCAACCTATTACTATGTAGAGGGATTGTACATGTTGATGGACATGTGTAAAAATAAAGTTCTACCAAAATGGTTGAACTTTAGATTCTACATTTTATTATTAAAATGTCCTTGCTTACTCAATTTTAAAAATAGAACTTTTGCCTAAAGATAGAAACTTGTTTAATATTAATTTGTTAGTTTACCATGCAAATTATCCTTTTTCAGTTCATCACTTGGGTATATTTTGAGCACTCAGGTTTTCTTCCATCCTTAGTTTCCAGGGATAACCGAGGATGGGACCCTATGCCAGGGAGGATCAGAAAAGGATATGTCTTTTCCCTTTTCCCTCTCACTGTCAACGTTCAGTTATCTACCCTCTTAGATTCAAGGTCGTGAAGACAATTTGAGTTTCTACTCTGCTACATGTTTCAGTGGCTGCAATCTGTCTTCCTTTGGAATAATGATAGGGTGCTAATGTAAAAATAATTTAAAAACATTGTGATGCTTCTTTTTCCCCTCAGTATTTGATTCTTTACTTCTTATGATAGTGGTTGTACAGAACGAAATTATATGGCTAAGTTGAGAAAATAAAGGTATTTGAGACCATGAACCATGCAGACATGTAATTAACTGCATTGCAAACGTGGTCTCTTTATTCCTTCAGTATCAGGATGGAGTAATTATTGTGACTTAACCTCATGCTTTTCTTGGGTATTAACAGGTAAAAGATGGGCCAGTGAGGACCTCTACCTTCCCGGTCTTTGCCCCATTCACTCTGCAGTGCCATCTTCCAGCTAGTCTGTGAGCTCCCAGAGGCATCTTGGTATTGCCCTTATCTAGCTCCTGCATAGTATTTTGTGCACAGGGGCTATTCAATGAATATTCCTGGAATGAGCAAATATTTTAGTCAATTTATATTCTGTTATCATTCACATTAGTTAGGTGGCATTTCAGATGATAGATTTTGGTGTACTCACATTCTACTTGCAGATATTGAAATCAGCTTGAGTTTTTTGAACAATAATGTTTAGCCACACATGCTTTTAGAAATCATGGTATGTGAAAATGTAACCTCATTAAAAATGCAGATAGATTAGAAAGTGAGAGTTTTTTAAATCATAAAAGCTGGTTCTCTCTACAATGGTGTCTACCATGTGGCTAATTTTAATAGGTTTCTTCTTGTTTATTGATCAATCATCATTTTGCAGAGGGTGAGGCAATAAAATATCAATGGTCCTCCATAAGACTCTAATACAGGGACTAGAAAACAATGATCTGTTCATTATCAACCTGTCAGCAGCAGTTGAATTACCTGAAGACAAACACATCTGCAGTCCCAAGGGGAGACTTTCAGACGGTCATGTTTCCCAAAGTATGGTCCTCAGACCAGCAGTATCAGCTTCCTCAGAACTTAATGGAAATGCACATGCCTGGGACCCATCCCAGACCTATTGTTGTTCAGTCGCTCAGTCATGTCCTGCTCTTTGCAACCCCATGGACTGCAGGCTTCCCTGGCCTTCACTGTCTCCTGGAGTTTGCTCAGGTTCATATCCACTGAGTCAGTGATGCTACTGAAGATGAAATTCAGGTGGGCAGGGCCAGTAACCTTTTAACAAGCCCTTCAGGTGATTCTGAAGGTAAACTGTTTCAAGAAAATCAGATTTTATAAAATGATTATAATTGGAATTTCAGCAGATACTCTTAGGCTACACTGAGGAAGAATATACATTTTCTGGCTCTAGTTTTTTTTTTTTAATATCATTATTTCTCTGAATAGCAATTTAATATTTTCAGTTTAATAAGGGTTAAAATAATATATTGATAATTATTTGAAAGAATACTCAGGGTCCTTTGAGGGATCCAACTTTCAGTATAATTTTTTAAAAGTTATTTTTTTGTTTCTCACATTTTTCTAGGTAAGTATAAACATCATTTCCACTGGAAAAGAAACTGGTTAGCTCTTTTTTTCCCCAATACAGCAGATGTCTGCTAGTCGACAACCCTCTGCAATTCTTTTTTTTTTTTTTGCAGAGTGCCAAGAAGCAGCAGCCACATATCATTATGGAGTCCTAAGAGTTGTGCCACCAGCCTCAGAGAGAGAGAAACAGACCTGGCATTTACTATTTTCACTATAATTAAAAGGGCCTAGACACTTGTCTCTCTCCAACCTGCAGATAGCCAGTGACTGTAAAAGGAAGCAGCCTTTTACTAGTTTCTCATTCCAGCCTTTCTGCACCCCCTCCATCCCAAAGAGTAATGTTTTAATTACACAAAATTAGTATTATTCATTATGGGAAGGAAGAAAGTCAGTGCTAAGTCATGGTGAAACAATGTTTATACACCCATGTATCAGTTTCTATGCTCACAATTGCATCAACTTCCAGATCTCCAATTATGTGTCACTTCTCCTAAACAACCTAACCCCAGGAGTTAGCTTGCCATTGCTGTTAAACTCCTTCCACACACACGCTTCCTACCTGTTAGTTCTTCCCACCGTGGGGCACCTAGGAGCTACTGAAAAAATGGCAGGTGAGTGAATGAGTGGGTGAATGGAATATGTGTAGGTCATGGGGGTGCTTGAGTTGTTAAGAACAAGCTCTTAACCAGACCTGGATTTAAGTCCAGACTCTGCCACTTTCTGGTTGTATGACCCTGGACAAGCAACTTATCTGCTCTGGGTCCTGGAAAATAATGGAAGTAGTAAGGAACCCTACATCACAGAGTTGTTGAATAACACCATTATACTCAAGTAGCAAGGAAGGCAGAGTTCCTGAAGTGTGGAAAAAGACAAGTCTCTGGTGAATCTTCAAAAAGGGAGACAAGAGTTCCTTACTAATTACCTTTAGAATAAATCATCAACTGATGCTATTACACTTGAGAGAGTAGTCAGAGTTGGAAACAGGCAACATCACTATGTGAAGTGAATATTCTCAGGCAGTTTTAAGGTGATGGTATCATGGCCCATGCTTATCAACAACTTAGGAAGTTCTCATTTTTGGAAAGATGTCACCAGAGTGGTAGACTAACATGCTCTAAGGCATGCGAATCCCACAAGATGGTCTGCCAAAAGAATGGGATCCATGGCCCTCAAATTGGGAAGTGAGTCACTCTACCGCTCCTCTTTTGGAGACTCAAAGCAAATTAGAAGGTTAAGAACTATGATAAGTCCCACAGACAAACAAATTTTTAATTTTACTGAATTTGGTGTTAGCAAACTTATTTGATCATGGATCCCTTAAGAGTAACATCTATTGATAGTTTATAGAATTAGTGTTCTGCAGAACTGGCTTTGAGAAATACTTGTTTGGACATCGTTTCTTAAAATGCTTTACCTGTCTCAGTGTTGCAGTTCCTATATGAGGAAAAGAGATAGGGAGTCAATCTCATGGCTTAAAACTGACAATGAAAAATACTGACAAAATGAAGAGTAATCAGTTTTCCTCTACCATCCTTTTTCTTTTTTATTCACTCAAATTAGTTTTCTAGAACAAACTGTTACTTCCTTTCTTATGTATCTAAAGTCATAATCATATTCCATTAGACCAGTGGTTCTCAACTGGGGGCAATTTGCTCTCCTAGGCACAAAAAAATTCTAGAGACATTTTTGGTTATGAAAATTACAAAACATTACATTCTGGCATGCACAGGACAGACCCCCACAGCTAAGAATTATTGGCCAAAAATGTCACAAATACTGAGGTTTAGAAACCTGCATCAGGTCTTTAGCTATGGCCATGCATTCATTACCACAGCAAATATTTATTGAACATCAACTAAGTCCCAGGCACAGAAATAGGAGCTGAGGAGACATTGGAAAAAGAGCTCATAGAATTTATAGTTCAGTGAGGGAGATATGTATTAAGTAATCACACAGAAACATGTAAAACTGTAATATTGATAAATGTTACAGAACCTTACGTCCACATTTTCTAATCCAAAGGTAGAAATATAGTTTTAATAGTCTGTATGTGATTATGAGAATGATAAGTGAAAGCTATCTTATTTAAAGTTACGGGAAGTTAGCTCAAGCATAAGTGTTTTAAATATATTTTGAAACAGTGATCTTGTCTGCATTGTCCTACCTGGTTTAATATTATTGAATTCTTTCTCAATCATCTCTTCTGAGGTAGACAGCATTAGGTTTCTTACGTACAGAATTTTCACTGAGGACATTGTGTCTTCATCAACTTCTACTTCTGGTTCTGCCCAGTCTACTGCAATAGGATGTCCCCATAACTGAATTCTTCCTGTTGAGAAAGATCAGATATGATTAATTATATAGAAATTAGGACATCATTGCAGTTCATAGTGAAATGGCCTTTTAAATTGAACCTTGAGATCTTGATTGAGCAAGAACATTAATATTAAAAGAGGTGATGGTTGATCTTAAAAGGTATTTCAAATAAGAGCTAGCTAGAAGCAAGTTACGGAGAAGGCAATGACACCCCACTCCAGTACTCTTGCCTGGAAAATCCCATGGACGGAGGAGCCTGGAAGGGTGCAGTCCATGGGGTCACGAAGAGTCGGACACGACTGAGCGACTTCACTTTCACTTTTCACTTTCATGCATTTGAGAAGGAAATGGCAACCCACTCCAGTGTTCTTGCCTGGAGAATCCCAGGGACGGGGGAGCCTGGGGGGCTGCCGCCTATGGGGTCACACAGAGTCCGACACGAGTGAAGTGACTTAGCAGCAGCAGCAGCAGAAGCAAGTTCTGGGCTTCCCAGGTGGTGCTAGTGGTAAAGAAACCCGCCTGCTGATGCCGGAGACATGGGATGTGGGTTCAGTCCCTGGGCAAGAAGATACCCTGGAGGAGGAAATGGCAAGCCACTCCCATACTCTTGCCTGAAAAAACCCCATGGACAGGGGAGCCTGGCAGGGTACAGTCCAGAGGGTCACAAAGCGTCGGACGCAACTTAGCAACTGAGCCTGCACCCACAGAAATGAGCGCTGAATGACAAGCGGCTTGTTATAATGGTTGGGTATGAAGGGAACTCGAGCATGGTTTGAAGTGGAACAGGAAGGAGGCAGCAGATGTCGTGTTTGGATCTTAGAACAGTTCTCGCAGGGTGAAGGTAGTCACTGAAGACGGCAAAAAGGGGAGAAAGGGAAAGAATGAGTTTAGGGCTCAGACATAGTCTGGCTTCGTGAAGCATTAGAAAGGTCACTAGAGTCTTTGTGATCAAGTACCACCAGAGAACTGTCCCCAAAAAAGGTGCACTCTCTGTCCCTTACACTCAGAGCTCTGCTCAACAGGGTTCTCTCCTAGTTCTTTGCCAGAACATAGAAAAAGTTATTATATTTCCAAATTAAGATAAAGAGCAGTGGTAGAGTCTATGATGGGAAACTGAGCTCATCTTAAAAAGGTAGCTGTTATCCTACATAGATTTTTATATTTCTATGATTGTAATTAATTGAGTGTCTTGCAGGGCTGAAGCGACTTAGCAGCAGCAGCACTCTACTATATGTTTCCCATATTCTGTCTCAAAGTGACTTCTCACAGTAACTCTGTGGGGAGGGGTATGACTTTCTCAGTTTTACAGAAAAAGAAATGAACTTTTGAGAGGATAGGTTGCCCAGATCCGCTTTGCTTCTCCACTGCTCCCTTTTGCTATTTATTACTCAATCTTCTACCCCTGTACAGTGAAGATCCATGTTGAAGTGATAAGAGGAGAGTGAGGGTCAACTCATTTTCTAAGTCTGATTGGAAATATGTTTATTTTTTATTAGTTTTGGAACAAGTTATATCCTGGAAGCAATAAAAAGTGTGAGAAAATAAAATCAGAAATCCTCAGTATGGGTAAGAGCTTAGTTGTTTAAGTATTACAGGTTTAAGGCAATTATTGTCAATCAAAATGTATCTTTTTATCCTTTAAAAAGCAGTCAATGAAAGCACCTGTGGCATTGACATTCTGAAACCCAAACAAAAGACAGACACAGCCTGATGAGTCAGCCGATCCTGGGGAGGCTGTTTCCTGCTCTTCCAGTCCTTCCTTGCATCCTAGAGGACAGTTTTGTCCATCACTCTCTTTCCTCCCTCCTTTCCAATCCCCTTCTGTATCTCCCTCCCTTTTTATACCGTTCCATTCCTTTTCTGTGCTTTACATAGACTTTGCTAAAGGTCTTACCCCGAGATCCCTAAGGTTCCCAAGTGACTCTGGTTTCTGTAGCTCAGTGGTTCTTATTCTTGACCCCACAGTAGAAGAGCTTGAAAAAACATGGGTTCTACTGCATCTGCTGGACCGAGCTCCTTTCTACCTGCAGGGATAGACTCTTCAATTTTTCAGAATTTTTTGAGTCAACTGATGTCACCTTGGTAGCTTGAAATGAGCCACAGTGGGAGTGTTACATTAAGGAAGTCCCCAAATGCTACAACCGAGGCATTTGGTTTTCCCCTAGGAATTGCCTCATCTCTGATCCTGGGATCCTTCTTCCAGGTTCTGATCTAAGTGGCCTAGTCTTAAGGATTTTGAAAAGCATCTCAGTTAATTCATCCAAAATTGAGAACACTATTCTAGCTCATTGACTTTTGCCTACCAAGACTTAGACCCCATTAAGTCATTCACAAGCCTGAAGATGTGGAAAAGGTTAAAATGGATAGAAGTGAGAGAGGGGATGCAGGAAACAGTGATTTCCATAAACATCCCTGTGAAAGTCAGTATTGGAAAATGATTTGTGAATGTGAACTTTGAAGTCAGACAGGTTCCATAATCAGATCAGTGATCTTGGCTAGGAAACAACCCTTCTAGCTTCACTTTCCTCATCTGTAAAATTGGGATAATAAAAATACCTACTCATTAAGGTTGTTGTGAAGACAAAGAAGATGATGCATGGAAGGGAGAATTTTCACTTTTAAATGATAATTCAATAATGTACTTTCCTCTTGATACTTGTTGGCCAATTTTGGAGATGTATAGTTTATAAAGAATATACATTCTTTGAGTCTGAAGTAAATGGTGTCAAATTACAAATGATTTTTTTTTTTTTTTTAGAATCTCCCTTGTCCTTTCGAAGAAAACAATGTACATTGTAGACGCTTAATAAATGTTTCTATCCTGAGTCATTCCCCAGGTTTTCCTATATCTCCCATGTGATTAAATGCTAATATCATTAGACTTCCCTGGTGGCTCAGAGGGTAAAGCATCTGACTACAATGTGAGAGACCTGGGTTCAATCCCTGGGTTGGGAAGATTCCCTGGAGAAGGAAATGGCAACCCACCCCAGTACTCTTGCCTTGAAAATCCCATGGACGGAGGAGCTTGGTGCAGGCTACTACCCATGGGGTCGCAAAGAGTTGGGCACGACCGAGCAACTTCACTTTCACTTTCATTAGTTGATGGATATAGCGGTGGATCACAAAATTTGGTGCCGCAATAGAATTGACCTTGAAAACTTAAAAATATCAGTGCCTCAATGCTGCTCTCTGCTGCTCTCTGCTTCCAGAGAATCTCTGATTAGTGATTGATTTGGATACTGGCATTGTTTAAAAACCTCCTCAAGGATTTCCCTGGTGACTCAGTGGTAAAGAATTCACCAACCAAAGCAAGGACACGGGTTTGATCCCTGGTCCAGGAAGATCCCACATACCACAGAACTAACCCTGTGTGCCACAGCTACTGACTGACCCAGCACTCAAGAGCCTGTGTTCTGCAGCTACCGAAGCCTGCATGCCTGGAGCACATGCTCTGCAGCAGGAGAAACTACTGCAGTGAGAAGCCCAGGCATCGCAACTAGAGAGTGGACCTCGCTCCCACAACGGGAGAAGGCCCTCATGCAGCAGTGAAAACCCAGCACAGCCATAAATAAAATACATACAGCTTAAAGCCTTGGGTGATTCAAACTTGTAGCCCACCATGGACGGTCCTTGATTTAAATGACCAAATCTCAAGCCTGAGGTCTCAGGGGCAGTTGCATCCTGGAAACTTGTTAGAAATGCAAATGATCAGACCCCACACCAAACCTGGGGTCACAAAGAGTCTGACACAACTTAGCAACTAAACAACAACAAAACAAACCCCCCCAGGCCTACTGAATCAGGAGCTCTGGGTTGGGGGGCTCCAGCACCGTCCTTTAGTGAGCACTCCAAGTGATTCTGATGGAGACTAACATGGAAAAAGCACTCTTGGAACTCTTTCCGGGCATCCTTAGAATGCTTCGATAAACTCTGTGCTGGGTGCATCGTCCTTGCTCCCTATATGCCTCAGGAAAGATGCACTGTCAGGAGAGAGTTGCTACTGTTGATAAGGTAGGTGGGGGAGAGGGAGACTCAATACATCACTTCAGACCACAGTTTTCTCTCTGTCTGAAGTCTGGATCAATTCAGAAGGAAAAGCTTCTTGTGGTCCTTGCTTATCATATTTCTGAAAGATCTCCTTATCCTTTCAAACCAGCCTCTCCAGAGGATTGCCCATGACTGAAACCCTGTTTTGTCATTTAACTGGTGAGGTCCAAATGGGTAATAGATTTTACTCTCAGGCTTTTGTAGAAATAAAACAGTTTGCTCTGACTGGCTTATTTGCTGCATCTTGTTAGTCGGCTGCTGAGGCACTCTGACTGAAATCCAACCTGACTGACTCTCCAACAGCTGAGGCCAATTAAAGGGTCAGGCAAGGAGGGCAGCCTCAGATAATGAGGAAATGAGGAACACCTGGAGAGAGGGGGCTGCCTCCAGGTTGCTGCATCCCGGCCAGAGAATCATAGGGAAGAGTGAGGATCTTGGGTGGAAGCTGAACATAGTGTTCGAGAATTCTTGCAGCCTAAGTGCTCAGCCCTGACCCAGCTAGTTGGCTCAACTCAGGTAAAGACAGAGGCTTTTTCTGTGACTCATTGTGCTGTTTTCTTTGAAGAAAGGAAGCTGATGGGAAGTTTTAATTCCCCAGGAACACTGGTTGACTTCTGAAAACCCTTTCTCCTAGTTTGGATTCTCTTTCACTGCCATTCTCCCGCTGCCCCTCCCAAATGATTGTATATATCTGTACAGGTAATAAAAGAGGAAAATAATTAGTGTGGGCTGAAACAGTATAAGGCTGGTTTCTTCACAAAGTTGGCTAAGCTGGGCCTTAGAATCAGTGAGTCAGGAGAGGGGAAAGGGTAACTCATTCTAGTAGGAGACACAGCATTGGGAATAAAGGATACAAAAGGAGCAAGGCGTTGTCTAGGACATTGAGTTTGTCCTAAGAGAAAGGAGGGTTGTTTTTTTTTTTATCGGAAAACAGAATGTACAACGTATGTTTGAAAAGAACTGGAACCCTGAGTGAAAGGCCTTGAATGACAGGCTCAGACATTTACAGTTTATCTCACATGCAGCAACAAGACAGTTCAAATAATATTTTTTAATAATTTTTAACTAATAGTATTTTAAACTATTTTTTCACTGAGTGAGTGACAACATTCAGCCTCTTAACAACGAGAGGCTGAATTTCTGCTATGAAAAAGAACCTGTAGAAAGGATGGGTGGGATATTTTAGGAACACTACTCTGGTGGTAAAGTTCAGGATGGAGTCACTTGAAGGTGTGATCCATTGAAGAGAAAGCTTAAAGAATAATTAGGAGACCTTGATAAAAAAAAAAATCCAAGGTTGGGCATATATGTGTTAAGCCTACAATGATGGCCCAAGAACACGATGGAAATGAGGGGATTTTTGATAGCAGAATTGTTGGTGTTGAAGAGGACAGTAAAATATTAATTCTGGTCACTGAGAGGCTAGGTGAGAAGTGTGAGGAGTTTTAGTGATTCTGTGCCCCCTATGAATCAGGCGCCTTGGCCACTGGGTAGTGAATTTATGTTCACTTCTTTTTTTTTGACTATTCACTTTTTAATGGACGCGTCCATGTTGAACTTATCCATCTCTCAGGACAGAACATTTTTACTCTTAAATTTTTATTTCATCTTCCCTAATCTTTGTAAAATTTCCCTTTCCTATGTTTTCTAATACTAATGTTGTTCAGTCACTCAGTTGTGTTCAACTCTTTGCGACCCCATGGACTACATGTACAGATTTTATGAATATTACTTTAGATATAAAAATATCCACCTCAGTAGATTCAGCAATTTGGGGGGCTAGATCATATTTTTCACTTTAAGCTGCCTTCATAGAATTAAAAAATATTCCTCAAGCTCAGAAGCCATATTTCAATTTTGAAAAATTTTAGAGGGCTAATCCTGTTAGTATTTTTTAAGAATGTGTATAGGGCAGCATACATCTAGGTATTGTTGCTGTTTTGCTTTGTTTCAAATTAAGGTAGGTCTTCCATAGTGCTTAAGAGAAACATTGATTCCATTGTGTTCAGTTATTCTTGAAATCCTTATCATTTTAATGTTAATTCATTTCAATACCTTACTTTGTGTAAGTTTTGGCAAATATTTTAAAATAAGCACAAGACTTTCAATCATTTTTCCTAAGTTGATCTGACTGAGACAGTGTCTTGGTGGAACTTTCTAAACCTAGGAATTTATGGTTGTTGCCCAGACAGGACCTACCCTGTATTTATAGCACCTAACTAAGGTGTCCTTTTATGGAAAGCTTTTATTTCTAATTTCTGAAATTACAAATTATTAGACACTTAGTTCAGTTCAGCTGCTCAGTTGTATCCAACTCTTTGCGACCACATGGACTGCAGCACGCCAGGCCTCCCTGTCCATCACCAACTCCAGGAGTTTACTCAAGCTCATGTCCATTGAGTTGGTAATGCTACCAGGGAGTTATAATAAAAGTATGCCACCTAATTGTCATTGGGATAATGTCTCACTTGCATATTTATTATTTCTTCATTATGATGAATAATGTACCTTATTTCTAATAAGTCTGATAATGAAAATGATACATAAAGATAACTGTTGATTGATAAATTTAAGGAGCTTCTTCAGTTTAAAGACTCAGTACGGGGTTGCTATAGCTCACGGTTCTAGATTTCTCCTGTGTATGTGTATTGGATTTAAGGCACAGAGTGAAGAGTTTTCAGAACCTAATCAGTGAAAACTCTAGGGAACAGAATTAACTGTGAGAATAGAAAGACAGTTTAAAATGTGGCACAATGAGAGACAAAGAGCAAAGAAAGGGGCTGCAGGGTTTTGCTTCCTTTGCTAAAGAGCACAGCAGCCTGAAGCAGGCAGGAGGGAGGGACGCCTCCTCTCCGAGGATGGTCCTAACCTGGGAGAAGCTTCCTCCGGGCCATGGCGGCTGCCCGGTGATTCTCATACTCCACGAAGGCAAAGCCGCGGTTTTTGGTTTTATCTGCAGCACTTGGGTAGACGATGACATCCACGACTCCTTCGGTGACCTTTTTCATCTCTGATAAGATTTCTTCTCTCTTTTTGGTCTTTGGGATTCCCCCGACAAACAATCGGCAGTTGTCCACACTGGCACAAACCCCTAAGAGACGCCCATTTCTGTCAAAAGAGCAGATGTTTTGATTGGTGAGAATCCTTGTGTGGTTAAGGTTTAAGACAAAAGTTGAGCATGTCTGGCCTTGGAATTTTTATGGTCTGTGGATGGGTGATGTTTGGCTACCTTTAGGGTTTGGATTGCTTTTGGAAGGGAACTGCTTTTGGGAAATTCTGCTTAAAAAAATTTTTTTTAATTGGAGTACAATTGCTTTACAATATTGTGTTAGTTTCTGCT
Source organism: Redunca redunca (assembly GCA_006410935.1). Taxonomy (NCBI): domain Eukaryota; kingdom Metazoa; phylum Chordata; class Mammalia; order Artiodactyla; family Bovidae; genus Redunca; species Redunca redunca. The sequence goes on along the minus strand of SJYQ01001128.1, from coordinate 171,167 downwards.
GTACAACAAATCAAATTAGGTATATGTATACATATATCCCCTCCCTCTTGAGCCTTCCACACACCCTTCCATGCCACCCCGCTAGTCATCACAGAGCCTGGAGTTGAGCTTCCTGTGCTATATAACAGCTTCCCATTGCTATCTTGAAAAAAAATTGAAGCTTAGTATCTGCTGTCTTTAGACCCATTGTTAATTCGCTAGCTATTGCCAATCTTTAACCCTCCCAAATATTAATATATCACCAATCCTGAGGCCTTGACACCTGGCCTAACCTACACATGTAACTTGCCTGGCTGCCCTGAAGGTATCTGAGGTTGCAACCCCTGGTGCTCCCTTTCTTTTCCAACCAAATAGAAGCTATTCTGACATCTCTGTTCAAGACAGGCCATATACAGAACTGGTTTTCACTTATTATCTTATTTGACTGACACAAGGAGACTGTGAGATGGGCAAAAGAGGTATTGTTTCCATTTTTCAGTTGAAGAACTTGAGACTCCAAGAAATGAAATGACTTGCTTACAACTTTGCAGGTTTTAAGATATAAAATTGGCCTTTAGGCTCAATTCAATCTCCGTTTCTCACACTGTACATGTTGCTTATTAGCGAGTTGATGGGTATGTTTGCCAAGATGAGGTCGGTTCAACTTTTCCAGGAGCAGTTGGCAAAACGCATAAAAAAGTCTTCACTGTGGGAAACTTTTGGCCATATAATGGCCCTCTGGCGTGAGTATCCTTAGAAATAGAGATGAGCACTAGAATTTTATGTAAAGCTATTCACTGCTACTATTTAAAATCTCTCCCAAATTGGAAATGAGCAAAATATTCCATCATAGAGAGCTGGTTTAATGTATCTCAGCTGAGATGACACTGATTCTAGGGCTGGATATCTCCTCATTGTATACTGTGGTGTGTTTGTCCTCCCTCGTTCTCACCCAATAAGTGCCAGCAGCCACCCATTAGGTCATCCAAGAAAGCCTCTTCACCATCTCATGTCCCTCAGGGGAGACAATACCGCTCCTGGCTGAGATGCACTGGTAAATAAAAGATGAGCATTCGTAACACAGAATGCTCTGTAGTCAATAAACACAGTAACGTAGGAGAGTATTTGATAGTTGAAAACACCAGTTCAGTCTGTGCTGTTGGGTTAAAAAAAAAAAGACTATAAAATGAGTATATGAGAAAGCCACTTTGATTAAAACTGTATAGAAAGTCTAGAAAGAATATAAAAATTCGACATAGAGCAATGAAGAATGGTTTGAACTTTTATTGCTTTTTTTTTTTGACTGTTTTTGTGTGTTGTGCATTAGGCTATGTGACTTTTGTAATAACACAAAGTTATTAAAAATGGGTAAATTTCCCTTAACAGAAACTACTCGGTCATTAGGAATAAAAAGTGCTTAAGGGGGAGATTGCTCTTAATTCTTGCTTCTAGTGCTTCTTAGTTGTGTGGCAGATGTTTGATCAGGGTCTATGCTTTGCTGAAGAATCAATAACTGCGTATCAGACCTGTGACAGGTACGTCTCTATTTGGTGAACAGTGTCCTAGGAATGTGCTTTTCTGGAGGGGTGAAAGGGTTGATAAAATGAGCTTTCAGTTTTTTATAAAAAAAAAAAAAAACAACTTAAACCTTTTGCTTCAAGATATTATTTGTTTAGAAAATATATTATTGATCATTAAGGGAATGGTCTTACCAGTTACCAGTAGGGGGAGCCTGGAGTCTCCATATCCTGTTTTCAGAGCTGGGTCATTTGTCAGGCAAACCACTCCAGTACTCTTGCCTGGAAAATCCCATGAACAGAGGAGCCTGGTGGGCTGCAGTCCATGGGGTCACAAAGAGTCCAGCATGACTGAGTGACTAACACTTTCACTTTTCCAAGAACTGGAGACGAAAAACTATATCTCAAAAGCTGAGGGCATGACTTTAATGTCGCCAGAAGCCAGGCATTTAGAAGATACTCTGAATATTTGATGAGGAGGATGACAGGACAATTGTGAGTCTTTTCCAGATAAGAACTTTATCTGTCTCCTGAGTGATAGTGGCCTTTATCCTACTCATGAAATTTAAAGTCACTCTGTTCCTTCACCTTGCTTCTGGCATCCAACCTGAACTTCGGAATTTTGGCCACCACTTTTCTCTTTGCAAATACTTTGTCATATTTCTCCTCTTCCTTCTCACCCTCCTCCTGTCATCACCATAACGACCAGCAGACATTTATAGAGCAGCTGACATGTCAGGCACTGACTTTTACGTGCATTATCTCTTTTTTTTAAAAATTATGCCCCCCATGAGGTACAGATACTTTTATCTCTATTTTAAAGATGAAGACATTGAAATTCACAGAGGAGAGTGTTATTTTTCAGTGGGTTGTGTTTATTGTTCATACCCTATCTATTTTCGAAATGTATTGACAGGCTCCAGTATGTAACAGTATGCAAGAGGATCCAGCAAACACTATTAATTCCCTATACAGCCAATTCTATATCCATCTCAATTTAAAAGCTCTTTTGGCAATAATCCTTACTGTCAAGATATCCAGATACCACGAGAGATCAAGGAATGGAGTATCTGCTAATTCCTGAGAACATATAACTAATATTAAAAGCTATACTAGAATATAGCTTTTTATAGCCCTTTCTGAAACAATTTGGTAGGTATTATTTCATGTGATGGATGCCCAGAATAACTCGGTGTGATCATATGATAGTGTAACAATGATGCTGAAAGAGGGCAAAGGATTTGCTCCAAAGAATCTGGACTAGACCTCAGATCTCCTGATTCTCATCCTCCAAGATTCTGCACATAGCAGAACTCTTTCGGATGCATGGAGCCATATGTTGGGGGAGCCTCCTTTATCTTTTTTCTAAGACTCTGTTCTAGAATCCTGTCTTGAGACTGAATGGCTAGACTACTAACAGTTACCAAGTCTAGTCCATCTCACTGTGGCTAAGGGGTTTAAGGAAAATGATCCAGTAGTTGACTGACTTACAGAATTACAGGGATAATGTGGAACTTATTTTGGGCCTATAAAAAGTGAGAGAAAAATAATGGTAGGAAGTCTATTGTCTTTGTACTCATCAAATTTCAGATTCCATCACTTTCAAGGTGTGACTCTTACAGGAAGGAATGTCTTCCTTCCTTCCTGTGAAAAACAGCAGCTCAGAATTAATGTTGCTAATATGTGACTTCTATCATTTATTGGCCTGTTCTGAATACTGGGCTAAACATTTAAAAATCTTGATAACTTCCCCATAATAAATCTATGAAATAGTATGATTATTATTCCCACTTTGTAGATGAGGAAACTGAGGCTCAGAGAGGTCAAGTCACCTTTTGACACTCAGCTGAAACCTGTCTGACCCCAAGCTATTCCTTTTTTACTTAGTTCACTAATCTTTGCTCTGGGTGGTCCTGGGCTTCCTTAAGAAAGGGTTTATGGCAGTTCCCTCTAGTTTGTTTTGGAACTCAAACATTTTCATGAAGTTTAGTCCTATTGCCAATTTATTGATTGTGTAGGGTCAGGTGTGTCCTGGAACTTTCTGCTAATTTCATGGCTTCAAATATTACCTTTATTTGGCTGACCCCCAGGTTTATACTCCATATGGTCATTCTCCTGACTCTGGTATCACACAGTCATCGCCTCATATCTCCCCTGGGACATGTAATGTTCATCTCAGTTATTGCCTGTCCCCAACATAGCGCTTCATGTTTTCTTGCTCTTCTCCCAGCCTGTTGCATCTCAATGACACTATCACATCCGCAGAGACTTGAACCAAAATCCAGTTTTCTTCTAAATCCGATACTTAGCCAGTCTTGTCTATTCAACCTCCAAAATATCTCCCACATCTGACTTTTTACCACCTACCCCACTAACCAACCCCTTTGTCTAACCACCACCATTTCCTGCCTAGTTCTAACACAGTGGCAACCTCGGGAACTGATTTTACCTCTTTTAGTCCTTACCCTGGGCACTTAATAGCTGGAGGAATATTTTTTAGAAGTATGACTCTAGTTAAACTCTTCTGTGATTTCCCCTTTTATTAGACTGAAATCCAGATTCTTAAAGATGAAATATGATCTCCAACTAACTGTATTGTCCTCAACCCTCCTCTCCTTACTCTGTTCTGAACATTGGCTTTTAAAGATCACTCTTACTGTCATTTTGAGACCCATTTCACTTGTTCTTTCTTCTTCCATGATCTTCCTCTAGGTCTGACTATCATGGTGGATTCTTTTAATTCAATCTCAGATTAAATTTTGCTTCCCAGAAGAGTGTTTTCTTAAATACATCAAGTTAGAACAGCAACCTCGTCACACAGCTTTATCCCATTTCCTGGTTTTATTTTTTCAAACTCTTTTGAATACATCCAATTGCTTACTATGGAGGAAAGTGTTCCTTGATACTTCTAATGGTTTGAACAGTGGCCAGCACATATTTCTGAAATAGATAAATGAATGAATTTTGTTTCTTTGAAGAGTTTTCAGAACTTAGTCTGGCACCTTATATAGTGTTGGCTAAATAAATGTTTCATTAAATTGATTTCCAAGGAAAAGAACTAACATATTTTTTTCCCTGGTTTTGGCTATCTTTTGCATATACTAAAATATAGATAGACTTGATAGAAGAATAGATGAAGGTACATTGATCCACTTTTAATCTAGAAGCGATAGGTCTTACCTGATTTCATAATTATTAAGTTGCTTGATTGCATTCTTGGCTTCCTGTTTATTTGAGAATGTTACAAATGCGTAGCCTCTATTGTTGCCATTAAAATCCATCATCATTCTCATTTCATAAATTTTACCAATCTACAAGTAATGAAAAGAGAGAATTCGTATTTAAACACACATACGCAACCCACTCCAGTATTCTTGCCTGGAGAATCCCATAGACAGAGGAGCCTGGCAGGCTACAGTCCACGGGGTCACAAGAGCTGGGCACGACTTAGGGCCCTGTCTCTCACACACACAGTGTTTCCTGAAGTCTGCCTCTGCCACGTCTAGGGTTTGCATCTCATATGAATGGTCCACATGTTTTCATGCTGGGTTCAAATTTGTCTTCTGACTCATTGGCAAAGCCAAGGTAATAAAGAAAACGTGTGCAAGTGGCATTTCAGCCTGAGTTGCCAGAATATATATATTTTTGACAGAGCAAGTGACCTTTCATCACACAACTATCTGGGGATTTATACACCATTTTAGGGACCAGAAAACACATTTGTCATCAGAAGTACAGTTTTTCGATAGATTTGTCCTTATTCTCTACATTGAGCTCTGAGGTCTCCATACTTTTATCTTTACGTGATTGTACTCTGCCCTTAGTGTTTAAAAACCAAAACTAGGAACATTCATGTGGAATGTTGCAAAACTGACTTATTTGCTATCTTTCCCCCCACCATGATACAAAGGTGAACAGAGCCAGGGTATTTCAGAGGATGGTCTGGGAAGCCCTGTTTTCTCCGTCTGTAGGCAGAAGGCAAATGCTAGTGTTAATGCAACGGGCCAGACCTCCACGGCCACAGGGCGCTCCCTCTGTCCCTCAGTGCAGCTTCTGCGTTGCTTTATACCACTCTCTCCTGCTTCCCCAACTAGTCTTCATAATTCAGACACAGTAGCTCATTATTGCTGGCTGCTGTAAGGATGGCCAGCACAGATGTGAGGAACACGTGTGAGAAGAGGCATTATTCAGCAAATGTTACTATTGCAGTGGGGGCCTCCCCTCAGCTCAGCCCCACTGCATGCCACCCCAGGTATTCGGTGATGGACACCTGTTTCTCCTGGGCTCATTAGAAAAAAAATTCAAGCAAGTTTCTTCTCTGCATTTCAGGTGGCTTTGGCACTTATTTTCACGTTCAGTATATAAGATTCTTACAGGATGAAGTCCTCATAATTTGTGCATGTGCCAATTGAGGTTGTTTGTATAAAATTAAAAGTAGTTCTGAAACAGGCTGAATTGCACACATACAAACACACACACAGCTGATTTTGGCATTAGGAAAAGAAATAGCTAAACTCTCATTTTCACTAAAGTTTCTAGGAATGTGATTGTTTTAAACACCTAGGTAAATTATCAAGAATGTCAATTTTGCATTTTCGATTTAGCTTTGGGTTCAGTAGCAAAATATAATTTGGAGTTAAAACTGAGGAAATTTATTCCTCAATTATGTAATAACTTCGAAAAAACTATGTTCTTAGTCTTGCTCATCACATTCAAATTTTTAGAAAGAAATTTTTTCTTTCTGGATCAACATATATAGGTACATGGTTGAGCAATGACAAACAATGACACACATACACATTTTTTTTAATGTGACAGTCTTACACTTTATAAAACCACAGTAACATTTCATGTTGAAGCAATATCTTATTTTAGACAGGTGGTTGTAGTGTTATTCTAGACTGACAGATATGCTGAGTTTGCAGTAAGATGGCTTTGCCCGTGGAGGTGGGGAATGAAATATGGATGTAAAACTCATCAGCAATGGTAATTGCAGCTGTGAGTAATAAAGCAGAGAGAATTCAAGGCATTGATGATTAGAGGCAAATCACTAATAGCTAGGAAGGTTTTAACGTTGTCCATGATTGAGGAGTGGCAATGGGAAGAGAAACTGTCACTGACCAAGAAAAATGAGGGTGAAAGCGAGGTGAAGAGAATAGTATCTTTTTCCTTAAAAGATTTAAAAAATCATCTTCAGACTCACTTTTTCACATAGTGGGATAAGCTCATCTTCAAAAAGGTCTCGGGGGAGTTTTCCGATAAAAATTTCACAGCCCCTTTCTGGGGGTGCAGCATCCCAGCCAGGTGGGGGACCACCGTATTTTCTTTGTCCATTTTCCTGCGAATTCCATGTGGAGTATAGGAGGGAGAAAAAAGCAGTACAGTCTTTAGTTTGAGTTTCTCGAGCGTTTTCAAAATCATTTCTTAATAAGGAAGATGCTTATTGACAAGTAATAGTAGCGGACTGGTCAGATAAAAATTGAAGTCTCTTCAATGTGGATTTTAACACCATGTTCTTTGCTTCAGGGACTTGCTTCAGATAAGCACAGTGAAAACTTACAAAGTGCTGGACAAATAGAAGGGGTCATTATTATTTTTTGATTGCCATTCAAACTCACCAATGCCTGATCATCAGAGAATCTGACGCTAATTTGAAACTGGGGTTCTGATTTCATGTTGAAGCCTATCAAGGTTCTGGACCTGGGCTATTTGGCTCTGGGATCCGCTAGCTGTGGGACTTTGGACAACTGTCTTGACTTCTCAGATCCTGAGTGGTTTTCATCTGCAAAGTGGAGACATGATCAGCTTTTGATCAAAGGAGATAATGCATCAGATGTGCATGGCACAGGTCTTGGCATGTGATATATATTCAATAGTTACTAATCCTCTTGTTGCCTGCCTAGATTGTGGTGGTTTCATAAGCAAGGCAATGTGAACCCCTACTTAGAAACATCATGAAGGTTAGCATTGGAACTGGCTAATTTTGGGGGGTCCCCAGTGAGGGACTTAAATCTGTCTTTGAAGTTGACAAGGCTGGTGAGAGGTGTTTGCTAATGTTGGGTCTTTGTGGGGAATCAATGCGGTTCTCAGCCCAAATATACTTAGCTTCTATTTTTTCCTTTGTCATAAAAAGACCTTTGGCAAATTCAGTGTCTTTTTTTTTTAATTGGAATGTAATTGCTTTACAAAGTTGTGTTAGTTTCTGTTATACAAGAGTGTGAATCAGCTGTATAATGTCCTTTCCAGGGAGGAGTAACATGGGGTTTTCTGCCAGTGCTGTCTTTATTTTTCTGAAAGTTAATGACCTAAAAATAACTTCAGGGGCCCCAAAGTAAAAGATAGGCCTAATCCACCACTCCTGAGCTGACAGCTCATTTGCTAGAGAGGGAGAAATTTACTTTTCACTTGGGCACAGCCAGAGCTCCTTGTTATTGTACTTTATTGTGATTTTTGGTAAAAGGAAAATATAAGGAACCAAATGTCCATATTCATTACTAACTTCTACCATGATTACCTAAAAAATTTTTATACCGTAAAATGATACACAATGCTGGAAAAAAACATGGTAATGGATAAAGGAAAACAGAAAAATTTCTCCATGTGTCATCCTATCTGTTTGTAGAGGCAGTTGCTGTTGTTTGTCTGCCTTTCCAAATACTTTTCTTTGTATATTTCTAAAAGACACATTTTAGTGTTTTAAGGACATTGTTTTACATGGTAGTTGTTTGTTGAAAATCAAAGTAAAGCAGTTTCTAGTTTCCCTGTTAAATCTTTGTGAATACTAACTTGAGACTTTCTCAATTATTTTATAATTGATAATACAAAGCTTTTTGGATTATGGTACTTAAATAGTGTCTTTAGTTGTAATCATGTTTAAAATTCCTAATAATTTAATCATGTTGCTTTAAATGAAAAAGATGTCATATGGGTGTTCTACCTTGCCTTGATTACTTTTTGCTTCAAACAAGTAGGTGCTTCTCATTTTACTAAACATGGAAATATTTGCCTCAAGAGTTCTTGTATTTTTTTTCCTTCCCCTATATTCTTTTAGGATTATTCATTAAAAAAGCTTTCACTGAGAAATCTGAGAAATGAAATGTATTATACTTATAGGAAAAAATTTAAGAATTCAGTGAGCTATGTCTCAACCAAGAATTTCCTTAAAAATGAATTTGATATTTTTGGAGACATATTTAAGATTTTATTTACTTAACAAATATCTATATAGTGCTTACTACATACCAGTGTCTCTTCTAATTCTCAAACAGTATTATAGGTTATGGACTATGACTATCCTGATTTTACAGAAGACATTGAAGCCCACAAAAGATTAAATAATTTGCCAACATCCTGTGGTTGGGAAGTGGGGAAGTCAGAATTAAAAGCCAGGCAGTCTGGTGTCAGAGTCTATCAGCTTAATTTCTACTATATTTTGCTTTGTTATATGAAAACCTAGTCACTTATAACAGATTCATACATTCGGTAACTTATTTATGGAAAAAATTGTCATGCCATTAAATTGAAGACTCTCTGTTGCTTTTAAAACCATTCCAACTTCCAATCATTTTACTACACAAATTTTAGAAAGAACATATCTCACACCTACTTCTTACAAAGAGAAATATTTCTATTGCCCATTCTGTAGCCCACCTCCTAGGACTGACTGTTACCACTGAATTGATGCAGATCCCTCTGAGGCCATTTCTATTCATCATAAGTATCTGGAGATACACTTCCCAATGGATTATTGGAATAAATTTAGTATGAACTTGGCAATATGTATATCTTCAACCTAAGGAAACAAAGTTTCATTGCATAATAGTGAAGTGGCTATTCCAGAATTTCTCATTTGACAAGTTTTGATAGCTTGAAACTAAATAGGCAACCAGCAGACTGACCTTTAGAATTTCCTCCTCAAGTTTCTTGCTATTGCTAAAAATGTCACCAAACTGTTTTGTGCATATCATATATTTAGAACTCATGTGATTATGAGCCAAAATGATTGATTAGGAGAGATTATTAATTCTGTTGTTTCTGTAACACCAAGAGTATTCTGGGGGAATCACCAAGAATCTGACTGGTGCAGAGATGCCTTGAAGTTCAGACACTGGGGGAGATTTGTCCTATGAACAACCCACTGGGCTCAGAATGCACCGGTTAGTGGAGGTCCAGGCCAGTGTAAGACAGGCTCTGGGCATTAGTCATGGGGTTAGAATAGCTGTCAATTACTTGGACAGTTGGAAGCTGAATTGCTGGTATTTTAGGCCCCATGTTTATAGTTGAGGAGTTTAAAATAGATAAGCACAGTTAGAGCTGCTCCTCCGTCTCCTGGCCAATGTCCTTCTTATGGGGTGCATTCTTCCGGCAGCATACATGTATAAATAGTTAGAGATAAAAATACAGGTTTTTGTCTTCTATGAGAGAATGTTCATTAAACTATGGGATCTTTTATTTTTCCATTCAAAGATGTGAATGTCACGTATAAATAGGTGAAAATCTTCAACTATATAAATTTCAAAATTAAAGACTTAATTCTAACTATAACTCCAGTGGTTTTAATTTAGATACTGTATACTGAGCTTACCCATAACTCAGTTATATGTTAAGGATATTTGGAAGTCCCTTCTGCCACAGATATTTTAAGCCCTCTCATGAAGGAACCACAGAGTCTTTAAGAAATTCTATATACCGTCTTCTTCACCTTGGTTAAAACCACCCAACCTTTAATACATGATTCTGAGCGATAAATCTTAGCTTGAAGGACCAGCAGACTGAGTTAATTTGGGCCACCTGGCATCTAATCTGATCTTTGACTACATCTGAGAAATCTGGGCAAAACTACCTTTTTCCTGTAAGAGTGAAAAATGCCCAGATACTTGCTTTTCTAGTGTCCCTCGTAGCTGGGGTAGTTCTGGTTATAATAAAGTTAAGTTGGGTTCTGGTGCAGAAACTGTCATGGTGCTACATTAGCGTTCACAGTGGATATGTCTCATTGCCGTTCCAGATTTGTGCGTGGTTCTGGGTTTCATTTCTAAGAGTTTACCCTTTTTGAAATTATTTTGTTTAAATATTATTATTGATTTTTTAAATTGAAAGGGTTGATTTCTGATGTTGTGTTGTTAATAGTTTCAGGTGTATAGCAAAGTGATTCCATTATATGTATATATATATATATTTTTTTTTTCATAAAAGCTTACATCTTTTTTACTCTTGAATCTAGTTCTCTAAATCCAAACTTTCTAGAAACCAGTAAACTTTTAATAAACTGCTTTTCTGCTTAATCAGCCAGGGTTTACCTCTAATATTTGCCCATAGTAGTAACAGCAACTGAAAAACCAGCAGCTAACCCTGAGTCAGGATCTGTGCAAATGCTTTCCATGTATTAATTTAACCTTCTCAACAAACATATGAGGATATTATTATTACTTTCATTTTGTGGGTAAGAAATTCAAGGCACAGAATGTGTCCAAAGGCATACAAACAGTAAGTGACAAAGACAAAATTTGAGTCCTGAGTCCATACTTACAGTTTTAGCATTCTTTTTCTTTTTTTTGTTTTTAATATAAATTTATTTATTTTAATTGGAGGCTAATTATAATATTGTATTGGTTTTGCCATACATCAACATGAATCCACCACGGGTATACGAATATTTTTCTTTTTTAAAAATATTAACCTAATATGTTCATTTTACAGAGGAGGAAGCTGAATCCAGAGATACTATGTGACTTCCATAAGGTTGCATTGGTTTAATTTATTGCAGCAAATATAGACTAAAAGTTCTCTGGTTCTTGATCTGGTGGACTTGGCATATGAACTGTTCAAAGTTCGTGATGACCTTTCTTCTCAGGCCTAGCAGTCTCACAGTTCTGCATGCTGTGTGCCACACTCACTTTCTTGTTCAGCCTCATCAAACATGGATACCAGATGGTTGGTTGTCTTGATAAATGAACCCATTCATAAACTAGAAGGACGTTAATTAATGAACCCTCATTCAGTCTATTTTCCTGAGTAGTAATTTCAACTCCTTTAACTGGTTCTTCGGAAAGTTTATATTCCAAATCGGTAATCATCTTTGTGGTTCCTTCCCTTTGGTCCTTCGTTTTTTCTTGCCAAGAGGGAAGAAACTGTGTATGTTTCCTTACTAAACTGCTTTCAGATGTTCTCCAACCCATTTTCCAATTGACTATGTTTGTATCTATTTCTATTTCTGTTCTCTTAAGTGCTGGACAATCTCCCCGAGTTTGGTGGCGTTTCCGGCCTTCACAAGCATGCCAGTGACCAGTGTCAGACCAAGAACCATGGTTCTCTGGCTAAGCTCTGCGGTCTGTCCTCATAGTCAATGTCTACACATGGAGAACAGCTCTAGGGGCTGTGTCTCTTGGAGCTCATGTATTACTACCGTGTTTTCCTAGTTGCTGATTTGTGAAGCTGAATAAAGGTCTTTACTAGACCTTAGCGTTATCACCTTCCACCTATAAAACACCTATGCCTCAACATGTGATAGGGTTCAAGGCGAATCTTAGGGGCTTAAATAAGAGCTACCAAAAGAATCTCCTTAGTTGTGACTTTCCCTTTGATCTGCTAATGCTATTATTGTTGTGGGGGACAACAGACAGTGCTATAAGGAATGTTTATTCTGTTAATTCTGTAGGAAAGTTAACAGTCTGTTTTGTGTATTATTTGTTTACCCACACATTTTAAGATCAGTGACTTCAAATTGGTAAAATCTACTTTAGGCTGAGAATTTTTCCAAGGCAGAATTTGTCTGACTTATATATGTTGGAAGTTGGCATTACCCTTGTTAGGTATTTGGTTTTTTTTTTTTTTACAATCTTTTCAAGGCACACGCAATATGAATGCTAGATATTTTTCTTAAAATAGAAAAGTAACAATTGTAGTATAAAACTGAATAAGTGGGATGTTGGAATTTGTAGAAACATGGTACTATAGTTAGTAACAAACAGGAAAAGCCAGAGCATGACTATAATACATGAATATAAATTTAGTTTATTATCATACAGCCCAGAGTTTCTCAAAATATCATATGTGAGGTGATATTAGGTAGTTTATAGTCAATGTTTTATTTTAATAGTTATGCATTTATTTTATTGAACATTAGGAATATAAGACTTTTCCCATTCATATAAGTTAGAAAAAGTCTACTTTTAATACTAAACAGTATTTCTGTTCAAATTTTTAAATATTATTGTTGGTGGTATGTGTTTATGGCAAAAACCACACAGATGCAAATAGATTTTGGCTTTTGAAAATTTATCTATTTGTTTCAGTCTTCAAAGGGCTCTCACATTTGATCTTTTAAAAATGTATGGTTTGTCCATAGAAACAACTGTTAGCAAATTATGAATCATGTTCTTGATATATCGTTTTGGAAGAGTGACTGTTGAAATCCTATCACTTAGGAAGAGCTGTGACTTCAAGTTGTTAGTTGTCTTATGAAGGCAGAACTAATTTGTTATCAAATGATGACTTTAATGATATCTTCTAATATTTCCCCGTTATTTTTAAGGTTTATGTGTGACAGCCACCCTTTAGGACTTCAGTATCTCAGTAGTGGAAGTATTTAAAAGCAAACAGGTTTTTAAAAATAACTTGTGTTTTGTAAAGCTTCCTAGACATTTTTGGCTAATTCATGGCTAACATGAAATTCAAGAATATCCTTATACAAATTTAGAAATCAAAAAAAATATATTTTTTGGAGTGTGTATGTGTATTTCTGTATAAGAGAACAAGTGAAATGCCAATTCACTTCTAAGGCATTCTGTTTACATTTGCCCTGAGGTTCACTAATGTGGACTGCAAAGCATATGTTATGTTGAGATCAGGATTTACTGTGTTCATGTTCCCTTCCAGCTCTGGGTATGTGTCTTGTCTCACTGCTCCAACCTGCAGGAAACTATAAATTATCTCTAAGAAATAGCTAGATGAAAGCTTTGGTGATTCCTGTATCTGCTTTGGGCTTTTATCATTTTGGAATGTGTGAGTTATTCCATAGGCCCATCCAACTTTTTATTGTAGATACAATTCGCCCTTTTGCGTTGACTAACTAATAGTAGCCAGAGATCTGGTAAAATGACTTAAAGATATTCACATGCAGATTTGACCTTAAAAAAGGTCAAATAGATAAAAAAGATTTGTTTTGGGTTAATTGTTCTATCCTTTTCTAGTTCAACATATGCCAAGGAGAATTCCAAATGCACTTGTTCTTTTAGCATGTGAGAAGTCTTGTATAGCAATTATTCTCCTTACCAAACCCAGAAGAATTTTTGACAAGCTAAGGGACTCAGCAAGGCACTAAATCTTTCCTCAGGAAATTCTTCATTTAAAAGAGAAAAAGATTAATGAGGTGATTGCAGAGGTCTTGGGAGGGTGTTACGATGCTTGTGAAATGGAGTCTAACTTTTGTCATATTTAAGTGTGGAACATATTCATAGAATGTGTTTTGAGTTAATTAATAGGATCCTTAAAGGAAATATAGGGATTTTAAAAATCCAATTGCATATCCACTTGACACTTCGTCCATTAATTATTCAATACTTAATGACTTCCTTCACATTGATTCACTGTCTTAAACTTATGCAAAAAAGCAAGTATCATTCTCTTAAGTGGAGTATAATTTCCCACAAATGGAAGGTCATTATTTAAACAATACAAAAGAAGGAAACTGTGATTAAATTCTAGCCAGACATTGTTACCTACTAAAAACCGATCTCTGCTTTAAAAGATTAGCAGGGGAAGGAGAGGTGTTTAAGATGTACCTCTAAAAACTTTCCTCACCAGAAAACTTAAAAGAGAATTGAAAGTGGAATAATTCCCTCATGATGAAATTCAAGGTTATTGAATGCTCTGTCAATGTATTGTTCAACAACACTTCAGGTCTCTGCCCTGCATCTCTGAAACAATTTTTAAAAAAAGGATCACAGCTACTGAAATCTCACCCAGCTTCATGATTGTATGCTTTTGTGATCTCATTTTTTTCTCTTTAGCTTATGTAGAGAGTTCTCTTTGCATGTCATAATAAGATTTTAGGTGAAGATTAAGAACCACTAGTTTTTTGTTGCTGATTGATATTAAACCAACAGATAACAGTTTTAAAAGTCCTAAGTTACCTGCAAGCAAAGTCTAAAGTTCAAAACTGCCATCAATGCTTCTGTGTGAGTCAGGAAATTTACACCATTTTTTAAGCTAACAAAACAGAAACCGTCATGTCCTTCTATTTTAAGGGAAAGCACTAAAGTTCATATTTTGCAAATATTTTGAACCTTATATGGAAGACCTCATATATAACCCACTCCCTATTAGGCGAGTGGAGAAGAAATATATTGCTGTTTGAAAATGGAATGCGCTTCTCTTCCTTCGGATGCTGACGTTCCCATCTCGTGTCAGGTACAGGCACTCTCACAAAAGGATTCACAGAGCTGCTCCTTCATTTGGAGTCGTCCACACCAGGCTATGGCATTGCTGGCTAGTAAAAGCAAAGTTTCTTAGGAGCTGGAAAATGAAGTTAGCCTATGGGTGGCTAGAGTGGTGACCTTAAGGAATCTTGCCTGTGATGACCTAATGGCGCCATCCTGGTCTCATGTTAAGTGCCACCTATTTAAGGAGTCACCATTCATGCACTTGAGGAATGGCATAGGTCCTTGAATAATGGGGACCGAAGCAGATGGTAAGAACAGGCAACAAAAGCAAGAGGAGGACCCAAGAGCTATATTTTGTCATGGAGTCAAACTTATTTCTGTCCCTAGGATTTTTGTGTGGTGGTTGGAAAAGAATGTCAGCGCCACAGGGTTTTTCCATCTGCTTCTCGCTGGTCTGGTCTAGTTGAAGCCAGTTGTAAACTCTGCGATCCTAAGTTACTTATTTTTATGGCATTGTTTGTAGAAAAAATTGCCATTTCGAAAAGTACCCAAGGAAAGTTACTAAAGCACATTATACCAAACCAAAGAGGTAGGGGAGTTAATTTGAGGCACATAAGCAGAGAACGGCCTTCTAATCAGATTAATGTTGACCTGGTGCCATCTTTTATACCTTTTGGCTTGTAGATATTTACTTAGGAATTGAACAAATTAGAAAATTAAAATATATAGTTGCAATGAAACTCCAAATAAAAGAACACACATGGAAAGGAAAGTTTGAGAAATGGGAATTAAAGTCTGTATTTTGTCCCTACTTTGAGGAAATTGCTCCTAGGAGCAGACTGATGACCGATTGAAAGAGGAAGAGGAAGAGGAAGCGCACTGATTTCTTATTTATCGGCCGTAATCTTACTGAGATTGAGGCACTCTGTTGTGTTCGCTGCTTGCAAGTCATTGTGCATTTTACAAATGGTTTGGTTAATCAGTGCCCCCCAGGTGGTCCCCTCTGCTAAAGATGCTGCTTTGTTTTGGCCCCTCGCCGTGTTCGTTTGCTCTCATCCTTTATGTCTCAACTTCAGTGTCATCTGGCCTGAGCTTCTACCGTTCTGTCATTTGACCTGATTTATGATATTCACAGCATTTAACAGGAGAAGGCGATGGCACCCCACTCCAGCACTCTTGCCTGGAAAATCCCGTGGACGGAGGAGCCTGGTAGGCTGCAGTCCACGGGGTCACGAAGAGTCGGACACGACTGAGCGACTTCCCTTTTCACTTTCATGCATTGGAGGAGGAATTGGCAACCCACTCCAGTGTTCTTGCCTGGAGAATCCCAGGGACAGGGGAGCCTGGTGGGCTGCCGTCTATGGGGTTGCACAGAGTCGGGACACGACTGAGGCAACTTAGCAGCAGTAGCAGCAGCAGCATTTAACGTGCTATGCTATTATTTTATTTCTTGCTTATTTTCTGTCTTCCTTTGAGTAATTTTCATCAAGATAGGCACCATGTCTCTATTTGTGGAGGAAATAAATAAGTGAAGGAATGAGGGTTTAGGCTTGAATTGGTGGGTAGGATAAGGAGGGATGCTCCTACTTCCTTTAAGGAATCTTAAACCCTCATCTATGTTATAGGGCATTTTCTTTAAGAACTGTGAATTAGAGAGCAGACTTATGGTTGCCAAGGGGGAGGGGGAATAGGGGAGGATTGGACTGGGATTTGGGGGTTAGCAGATTCACTACATATATATATATATATATATATATATATATAGTGGATAAGCAAGGTCCTATAGGATAGCACACGGAAGTATATTCAATATCCTGTAGTATATGAAAAAAGAATATATATAGGTACACACACATATATATACACATATACACACATATGTATAACTGATCACTTTGCTGTACACCAGAAATTAACAAATTAACATGGCACTGTAAATCAACTGTACTTTAATATTTTAAAAACCTATGGATTAATTTATAAAGTACTAAATTAAGGATAAGAGTTGGGAGTCAGCAAACTTTTTCTGTAAAAGGCCAGATAGTTGATATTTTAGGATTAAAACAAAACCGACCTTCTAAAATTGTGAGAACCACTCATGTCCTTAAATCACTGCAAAAACAGGCTGCGGCCACATTTGAGTCACGGATCAGTTTACCGACCTCTGGCTTATGTCTGTACTGAACTGTATAACTCTGGAGCTTGTTTTCCAACAGTGAAATGGAAGTGTTGGATTATATCAGTTTTAAATATGCACACAGCAAACATATAAAGAATTAGAAGGAATCGGCTAGCGAACCCAAGCATCTATCATCCAACTTCAATAATGAAGTTTTCTTCATGAAATTTTCCCAGGTTTTCTATTCCTAACTGAATGCTTCTTAGAAATATTTTCTACTTTATGAGATTTTTTTCTTTGAAATAAAAATAATCCATATTCATTATAAAGAGTTTGGAAAATAAAGAAGAGCACAAGAAAGAAAAAGCTATCCTTATCAGAGATTACCTTTTATTATCTCCTAATATTTGTCTGTGTGAATAATTTCTTAAAATATGATCTGTAAGCTGATACATACAGGTTTGCTTTCTTATTTTTAACTAAATTTTAAAATTTGGACATTTTCCCATGTCTTTCTTTGAAATCACAGTTTTATATGACCATATAATTTGGCAATATAAGGGTGACATATTTTATATGACCAGGAATATTTTATGATGATATGTCCAATATTTTTAAACATTATAAATTCCACTATGATGAACATCCTTATGTCTAAATATTAGTTCTTATTCCTTAGATCAAAGACTATGGTCAATTTTAAGGCTCTAAACAGAGATGTTATACCCATTCAATGCAGTCTTATGTTGTCCTTTTAAATTCTAGATAAATTAATTTTCATTGCAATTACTTGATATGCATTTTAGGTCAGCTGCTATAATTTATACTTCTGTAATCTCAAGGACTAATACTAACACATTGGGTTTCATAATAAGGATTAGGGGAAAAAAGCAAAGAAAATTTTGTTGAAAAACAACCACTGCATTAGACAAACAGTAGGACTGACATACCACATAAATACTTGTGTTGTAATAATTTTTAGAAAATAGATGATCCATAGGGTAATTGGTCAAAGTATTAACACACATCATATTTTAAATCACTTAAAAATGCTATATAACCATTGGGTCTTCTTTAAAATAAATTCAGACTACTTACGAGTGATCTTCATTAACTATATATTTAGACTTCCTTGTAGTAGATCTGGTGTAAACTGACTCCACATTGGGTAGAAAGTTGTCCGAAAGTATCTATCTATGGAAATGTATTTTTCTAGTTTTAAGGAGAAAATTCTGGATGAAAGGCGCATCAGATGTCACAGAGTTGATGACCCACACTAGTAATACATTCTGGAGGAAAGGATCATCATAATGTTATTTTTTTTCCCCTGTGTGTCTCAAATATATGGTAGTTCTGGAAGATCCGGGAAGTACAGTTAAGAGTGTAAAAGTGAATAAAAACTCCATTTCTAATTTCATTGCCTAGAGACAGATTTTATTTACAAGTTAATATTGCAGCACACATCTGAAATTTCCCTATGTGGCATAATGTGACTAAGTTGAAAGTTTAGCTTGTCAACATTACATAATTTTTATAACAATATTTGAACCTCTATTCATTAAAATTCTTTTATCATCTAAATAAATTTGATAAAAATTTTAGTTATCAATTCTAAAGATATCCAATTATTATTTAAAAAGAATATCACAAGGCGTATTTTCAGATCCTTATGAGCACGTTTTATTGCCTCAGTTTGGATATGAGACTGACTCATGTTATTAAGTAACCTGAAAAATTCTATTTTTGGCAGCTGTGTTTGTCCTGCTAGTGATAAGAGTGCACAGATTAGTCACACTCTCTGGAATTCTTGTTTTGCAAGTATTCAGCATTCAGTATCAGAGACCACAAAGGTACAGCTGAAGCAAATCCTTCAAACCCTAACTTAGTGAATACCGTAATATTTAAAAATATCATTATATAGGTACAAATCCCTGAAGTGTGTTAATATACTTATTAATGTCTGCACTTTTGTACAGAGACTTTTAAAAAACTACATCTGATGTTCTTTTATTTGATGCTGCTGCTAATGTTTTCTCTAATCCAGAGTAGGAAGACTGAAAGGCTGAGAAGGCTGAAGGATTTTCCCTAAACTGCAGAGTTCGAAGCTATGTTTCAGTACATGCTGGTTTCCTTTACCAATTAAACAAGTTTGCTGACCAATAGCTAGATTGAGCATATGCTAGAAAAACAAAACTTTGACTAAGAGCAGAGTACGTCCTAGCCAATCTTCTGGGAAGTTAAGGACGAGAGCTGTTAAGGGACTTGAGGCTGGGGTTAACATATACACACTAGTATATATAAAATAGGGAAACAACAAGGACCTATTATATAGCACAGGGAGCTACACTCAATACATTGTAGCAACCTACAAATATATATACTTACATATATTTTTATATATAAATCTTAATCACTTTGCTGTATACCTGAAGTAATACAACATTATAAAGCAACTATACTTCAATTTAATAAAGGAACTAAAAGAGAAAAAAAATGATTATTCTTGAGTGTGGTAGAGACTGGGTTAAATAACAGGTCTCTGATTTGAAGTCTTGGGTGACTTTCTACACTTCGCAGTCAAAATCAGAAAGGATTTTCCAAATCATTCAAAATGATTGAACTGAATCATGTGCATATTTACATATTGATTTGAGGCTTTTGATCTACACAGCAAAGGTTTCAGAAATTTAGGTTTCTACATCACTAGAAAATTTCTGATCCAGTAGTCATTCTGGGGCTTCCCTGGTGGCTCAGACTGTAAAGCGTCTGCCTGCAATGTGGGAGACCCGGGTTTGATTCCTGCGTCGGGAAGATCCCCCGGAGAAGGAAATGGCAATGCACTCCAGCACTCTTGCCTGGAAAATCCCATGGATGGAGGAGCCTGATAGGTTACAGTCCATGGGGTCGCAAAGAGTCGGACACGACTGAGCGACTTCACTTTCACTTTCAGTCATTCTGCTAATAAATGATTACTTCAAGCGAATCACGTTACAAAGTTTAAGCTCAACAAAGTGCTTTTAGCACACTCTGGCATGCTCATCTCTCAAAGAGCAATCTTAAAGATAACATTATAATAGCACTTAGTTCTGTAAATCTTGCTGGAAATTTTGGCCAGTTGAAGTGGAATTATGACCCATAAATCTTGGGCAAACTATCGAACTCCTTGAGCTTTGTTTTCCCTATCTGGAAATTGGAGATGATCATGGTAACTGCCTCACAGTGTTGTGGTTAGGACTAAACGAATTAATAGACATAAAGCAGTTGGAATATAAGTGCCCAATAACTGTTTACTGTTTTGTAATTGCTATTAAATTATGATCTAAATCCTTATTATTAATATTTTCTGAATGTAATTGATTATGTAAGACCAAAGTGATAGGCAAATAGGCCATATATTTTTAGGTGTATTTTTTTGAAAACATTTTATATAATAAGTGTAAAATAGCCCTATTATTTTTTTCCTTTTTAATGAAAATGTTCTTAAATTATTAGGTTTATGAAAAGGTCTCCATTGCTATTTGAGCCTATTAAAAAATGTATTGTTATTTGCAAGCTTTTTATACTGCTTTAATATGCTAAAATGTTCAATTCTGCGGAATTTTCTAAATGATAACTTAGTGACTTTTTACGTTTCATTTGTAACAGGAGTTAAAGATGGAATGCAATTCTTCTGGCCTCTGATGTGGATATGAAACTTACTGGACCAGCAAGCAGGACAAGGAGGTAGGGAGACACTGTTTAACAACTTTAACTGAACGCCTCCTACCCCTCCCCATCTGTGAGTTTAGAAAAAATATTGAAGAGGAATTTTTGGAATTGATTCAAAGATCTCTGGAGCCCATTGCTGGTGTGTTGTGAATCCTACTTCCCCCAAAGTGGGAGGAATTTTGAGGTGCTTCTCAGCTCATCTAAAGCAGAGGAGGGGAGTAAGGAACAAGCTCATGGAGGTCGCTGTGCATTCCCTGCAGTTGGGAACACCCAAGGATGGTAGGTCTAACTCACCCCTGGAGTATCTCATGATGAGCAATAGGCTGGCCATTTGCTTTGATGTTGGTGAGAAGAACTGGTTGCTTCATCTCATCTGCACTTGCAGGTTTTACTGGGTCAGAATGTGAGTTTCCAGGGGTCTAGAGTTGGGCCACATGTAGGAATTAGGGTTGAAGTTCCAACTCCTCCAAGAGCGATGCTAGGAGTGTTAAAAAGAGCTCTGTTGAAGGAGACTGGGTCTCAGGGAAGTAGCCTCTAGCTAGAGGGACCCCTGGCAGTGGAATTCAGGGTGTCTCTGATGACTCTAGAGAGTACCCTAGGAGCTTTACACACCTGCCAGGCCCAGAGACCAATGCCAAAAGCAGTCAAGGAAAACTTTCCTGTCCCCTCTCCTTTACTCCCAGCCCTTTCTTCTGTTTCAGCTGAGTCAGGAATTCTAGTTAGTAAACTGGTGTAGGGAACTGTGCTTCTGAGAACATAAAGAGGAAAAAATAGAAGTTGCCTTCTACCCTGATATGCGTGGGAAAGGGAAATAGCTTTCACTTTGAATGAAGTTAAGGTTTTATTCTACTGGACTAGACATATTCATTATTTAGTGGCTGATCTTTTATTAGCTGAAAGTGACCAGAAAGGTCATGAGACTTGCCCTGAATTTCATCTAGGGGAAATGAAAGAATCAGTGCCCAGAGTAAAGTTAAATGGACAATTGATATTGTTTTAAGGTGATTTTCATAAACTTCTGCTTGTTGAGGGTAATTATATATTCACAGTGAAGACACTGATATAGAAATAGTGTCACACTAGAAATGTCTATATATAGTTTCATCATTATATTTCAGATCATTAGAGGTTTGTTTCCACAAGGAGAGTACCCTTATGTATGAATATTGACAAACTGCTTTTCAGAAGGGTTTAAGTGCTTTTCATTCTCACTGTTCTTATATGAATGTTTCAGATACAAAGAAGTTAAAAAGATAAACTGATTTAAAAATTATTGATTTTAAAACATTTTATGAGACTGCTGTTTACAAAAGAAAAAGAACATTTTTTTCAGCTAACCATACCTAAGCAAATGTAAAAAATTATTCTAAATATTTCTGGTTTATAGACTGTAAATGCTATTGCATTTTCTCTGTGGCTTATGAAAACCCCTTTATGTAGGAAAAGACTGCATAAAAAATTTCAGTCAGACATTAATTTTGAAGCACATTAAATTTGGAGATAAAGGCATTTAGATTATTAATGATCCTAAAATAGACTTTTATTAAGTATTAAAAACTAATAATGCATTAGTATCCTCCTTGGCTTAAACTTTTAGGAGTCTTCTGTGACGTAATACTTTCTGAAATCTTAAAAAAGACTAAATAAATACTCTTCATTAAGATGAAAAATTAAAAATAACTGAGCATTATCTCTAACAAAGTGTGCCATGACTCATAAGATTATTACGAAGTGTGCTACATTTAGTTTCCAATTGCTCTGACAAAGGAACTTGCAATAAAGGATACTACTATATATTTTATTGTTATCTACTTATGACTTTCATTTTCATAATAGCACAAAGTTTTGGTTAAGTCAGGAAAGTATGTAGGAAAAAGATAACAGCTGAGAATTAAAATATTAACACTTTGTTTTACTGTAAAAAGAGCAACATCAAAAAAAAGAGCAGCATTATTTCTTCAGATAAGATAATTTATATGTATAATACTAGTTTGCTTTTCAATGTATCATAAACTCCCTAACAGGTTATCATAAAGACAACAATATGCAGATAATTCTGAACAACTAGTGACTATGAATAGTTAGTTTTAGGATATTTTTTCTCCTTTCTTTTTCAAAAATCCTGGACATGGAGAGAAATTATTATATATCCTAAATGGCTTGAGTAGTAATTTTGAGAAAACATCCTGGAATAGCTATGCTGACCAAATGGTCGGTTCTTAGATCCTTCATCTACAATTTGTCATACATCCATAGTCAGAAATTTCTCTGGAAACCAAAGCAAGTCTCTGGATAGTTTGTTTTCTGCTGATTTCTTGAAACACCAAGTTGGTTCTGTTTCACTGACTGCTCTTGGTGGTGAATTCCAGATGCCTTTTCTTATTCTAAATTGGCCTGTCAGAATGTGATAGTCTTCAAACTGTGAACACTAGTTCAGCTTCCAAGTGACAAGGCAAAATTGAGCTGATAACCCAGAGTAGAGAGAATACCATTTGTAAGTTCCCCTGCAAGACCGAAAGGATCCAACTTCCTCTGCCCCAGGAAAGAAGTGTCCATCATAAGAGTTACACAACTGACCAGTCACATTTTACATGCTAGGATCACCGATATTCCCACCACTCTGAGTTCAGTGGTGAGCCTCAGCAGATGGCTCAAGAAGTTCCTACCTGGACCAAGCTATATCCTGTGCGCTGGACCAGTGCTCGGAGAGCTGCTTCCTTCTGGGTTCCGCTCAATCCATCCCCGGATTTGTGATTTGATTCCATTGAGAGTGATTATCAGCAAAAAATCAGGTTAATTAGGGTTGCTCACTGAAACCAAATTTAAGATAAATTAAGTAAATTACTATTACCTAGTCCAAACGTGTCCCTTTCATGAAGGACATCTTCAGGAAACATTCTCTATAAATGAGTCACTAAGGATAGCGTAACTAACAGTCACCCACAAACCAGACCAGTTAAATGTCCTCATTAAAAAAGAGCTTTTTAAAAATGTTCAATTTTAGTTGAAATTTAGAAGTAAAAATTGAATAATATCTTTTTTTACACTTAGACGACAGACCAGTATTTCTCAATCCAATTATCCCAGAATGTCACCAAATGCTCGAAAACAAATTCATTTTTACCAATTAAAAGAATATATAGAATGGTCCTTGCAAATGTGGGGAAAGAGCACTGTTTTGTTACTAAATCAAATCAACTAGAATATGGTATGAAGAGCCTTACCTAGGACATTTACCAACTTATTCTTCAAAGATAAATTTCTAGACCACAGTGTGCTGGTACCAGATATGGAAAAGTCATGCAAACTACTCTGTAATAAAAGTATCACATGGGGTTTAGCAGAACAAGGACAATGGATCCTTTTGAGTGGTGCTGAAAGTGCCTCCTGACACCTGGATCACATGTGACATGGACCACTCAGGAAAGGATGTGAGGCCTTTGTAAAATCTGAGAAATTACAAAAATTTGCATATGTCAGTGTTGATCTATGTGGGTCTCCCAGGTGGCTCAGTGGGAAAGAACTTGCCTGCCAATGCAAGAGACATGGGTTCGATCCCTGGGTCAGGAAGGTTCCTTGGAGAAGGACATGGCAGCCTACTTCTGTATTCTTGCCTGGGGAGTCCCCTGGACAGAGGAGCTTGGTGGGCTACAGTCCATAGGATTGTGAAGATACGGACACGACTGAGTGACTCAGCACGTGTGCTGACCTATGTAGCTACCGATAGGAAACTTCAGCATTTCATTAGCTACACTCTCTATTTGGGAACATTATCTGAGCCCCATTCCCAGTTTGATGGTTCCCAGGGCAGATTCCCAGGACAAGGACACATCCATGGTGAAGGTCCCAGTTCACAGTGGTGAGAGGCCCTGGAGGTTTTCATGTTCAGAGAGGAATGAGCGGGAGCAACTCAGTGAAGCTTCTGTGCCGGATTTTCACTCTGCCTGATGTACTCTGCCAACCAGGACAGAGGAAGCTTGTTTTACCCTGATTTGAATCACATGCAAATATTATGCATTTCACTATAGGCCCTCTAAAAACTTCTCTGCCCTGTGCACTGGGCTTTCCTATACTACTGTGGTTTTCATTTAAAGATTCAGAGTAAATGTACCATTAACAATACAGGGAATGGGTAAAAAAATTAGGTGACAAAAGTGAAGCTGAGATAATCATTTGAGTAAAATGCAGCTTCAAAGTTTTCTATTATTAAAAGTAATAAAAATGTTCCCAAATTAATAGACAAACATCTCATATAATTTAGAAAACTCAATCAAGATTCCAGCGAGAATATTCATTAGCTGTTAAAGGGATAGAACAGTTTCTTGTTCTGTATATAAGCATGGCCATTCTTGCCCAGAATTTTCTCATAATTCTTGCCTGCTTCTGACCCAGATCGATTCAGTGCTCAATCATTCATTCTCTCAAGAAGCAATTAGTTAGTGTTGTCTGTATGCCAGTTTCATTTTCTGCCCAGCTTTATGGCGTTGTGTTCTATGGACAGTTGACTAAGTTTCTGTGTTTGTCACTTTACAAAAGGCAGAGCTTTGTTTGTTTCCATTTTAATTTTGTATCTGTGCTAAGACAAACGAATGTATTTTCTGATAGTAGTGGTTATATATATATGCAGCAATTCAGAATGACGTGTAGCTTTACTGATACATTTATAGTATAAATAATCTCTATGCATAGTACAAAGTAGGCATAAAATGAGACCTATATTTAGTTTATAATTCTAAACTGCTGGTGAAATAGTTATAGAAGTTTCTATGAAAAAATATAAATCATCTTAAAAAATAAAACTACAAAGCCATTTTATATATTTTTTAAAAAGCCATTTTGTGCCTTTGGCAGCAACACGGATGAACCTAGAAATTATCATACTAAGTGAAGTAAGCCAGACAAAGACAAATATCATATGTTATCATTTATATGTGGAATCTAAAAAAAAGGATACAAATGAAGGTATATTCAAAGCAGAATAAATTTATATTTAAAAAAAAGAAATAGACCCACAGACGTAGAAAACAAACTTATGGTTACCAAAGGGGAAAAGAGGAGAGAGGGATAAATTAGAAGTTTGGGATTAACATATACACATTACCATATGTAAAATAGATAACCAGCAAGAACCTACTCTGTAGCAAAGATAACTGTACTCAGTATTTTGTAAGGGAAAAGAATCGGAAAAGAATATATATATTCTATGTATATTCAGTCATATGTGTGTGTATAAACTGAATCACTGTGTTCTATACCTGAAACTAATACGGCATTGTAAATCAACTATACCTCAAAAACTTAGGTTAAAAAACCCCAAAAGGGATTTTGAAGATTCAGAAAGAAAAAGCTAGTTGTTAAGACTAATTCTAACTTGTTCACTTTTCCCAAATGTTACTAAAATTGCCTTTTCATCCAGATATTCTCAAATGATCCCACAGTGCTAGATTTTTTTTTTTTTTTTTTTACCTTTGGAATGTGGAATTTTATTGATAATAAGAAAATTACTTACAATCTTCTTTTACATCTTTCTTCAATACAACATTTTACGATATGAACTTTGTAATGTAGAAAAGAGCTTTGTCAAAGCAGAGCTAGATTTAACCCATAAGAGCAAAGAGGTCCTGGATGGACTGGGGTCTGATGAGGTTAGTCTTGTGTGTATTACAGATGTTAGAAGGCAAAGTCTGTTGTCTTCTAGCCAAGCTGTAAGTTTGCTTTTTGCTGAACTTCATCTTCTCCATCAGGAAATAACAATTTGTGGTGAAATTACAAGTTTTATTTGCAAAACTTACCTTTAGTTTTGGTTAATTATTAGTAAAGGTGATTAAACATTTGACATCAGAATGGCCTTTTGATCACATACAGGTTCACTCCGATATTATTGAGAAAATCTGTAGAATCTCTCAACATAGTATCAAGTCTTTGGAAATTAGGACATGAAAATAAAATTCAAAATTTGGACAAGAGACACTTGATCTTCAATGTTTATTCCTCAAAAACAATCCTCTTTCAACACTGACCTAATCTAAGTGGTGAACTCAAATCCAAGATAAATATATTCTTAAGCATGTCAAACTTTTGTTAAAAAATTTGGTCAATTTGAGAAAAAGGCTTTGCAATATAGAGTCGGACATGACTGAAGTGACTTAGTAGCAGCAGCAGCATACGTTATAAATACATCAGATCTGAGCTTCTGAATTTTGAAGAGTAATTTCCAGTATAATTTATTGAGGCAATCGAATTCAAAACCTATAGATAGCAGACATTCAGAGCTAAACAAAAAGCGCTCGTAAACACTTATCACTTATTCGTTCAAAAGTTGTATACTGGGTGTATGCATGCGTGCCAAGTCGGTTCTGTCATGTCTGACACTTTGCGACGCTATGGACTCTAACCTGTCAGTCTCCTCTGTACCTACCGTCATCCAAGAATTTTCGAGGCACTAAGGATAAAGCAGAGAGCAAAGCAAATCCCTCTCTCCCCCAAATCTCATGAAGTTTTATAGTGGGTGTGATAGACAATAGTAGGCAAGATAAATAGGCAAAATATGCACTGTGCTTATGTTCATTTCAGAGAAGAAAAAAAGAATGGAAAAGGAATGTGAAGTATATGTGCTGGGAAGGGCATGGAATTTTAGATGGTGTTATCCTGATATAGTGAATTTGGGAAGGGACCTGGCTGAAGTGAGGGAGGTATTTGGGAGAGAGCATTCCAAGAAGAAGGCTTGGCAGGTACGAGGGCCCTGAGGTGCGGGCTTGTTGATGAAACAGTGGAGGCCTAGGTGGAGAGGGTGCAGCTGAGTGAATTAGTGGAGAAATGGGATCTGGTATCCGAGAGATGATGGCGGGCCAGGTTATGAAGGATCTTGCAGTTCATAGGAAGGACCTTGGCTCTTGCCTTGAGATGTGAAGATGTGACTCATGTTTAATGGAATAGTTCTAACCATCAAGAACACATTGATTTGCATTTCTCTAATAATGAGCAATGTTGAGCATCTTTTCAATGTTGAGCATCAAATGTTGCCATCTGTATATCTTCTTTGGAGAAGTGCCTATTTAGGTCTTCGGCCCAGTTTTTGATTGGGTGTTTTGTATACAGTGAGCTGCATGAACTGCTTCTATATTTTGCAGATTAATCCTTTGTCAATTTCTTTGGAAGGAATGATGCTAAAGCTGAAACCTCAGTACTTTGGCCACCTCATGCGAAGAGTTGACTCATTGGAAAAGACTCTGATGCTGGGAGGGATTGGGGGCAGGAGGAGAAGGGGACGACCCAGGATGAGATGGCTGGATGGCATCACTGACTCGATGGACGTGAGTCTGAGTGAACTCCAGGAGTTGGTGATAGACAGGGAGGCCTGGCGTGCTGCGATTCACGGGGTCGCAAAGAGTCGGACACGACTGAGCGACTGAACTGAACTGAAAGAGGCTCAAGAGGAAAAGGACATATGTATTCATATAGCTTATTCACTTTGTTGTATAGCAGAAACTCGCACAGCATTGTAAAGCAATTATACTCCAATTATATATTTAAAAAAAGGTAAGAAAATACATTGAAGGGAGTCAGACAGGCCTAGGTGAGGGTGAGGCAAGGGAGGCAAGGCAAACAATCTGGTTCTGTTTTCATTTAAAATCTGCCATTTTGGTCACCATGGATTCTTTTCATTGATTTTGATTTAAAAAAAAATTCCATTAATTTATCATTTGTCTTAACTACTGAGTTTTATGATGCCTCTTACATTTTGCATTTAAGACGAGGCCTTGCTTCCCTTGCTCTGGTTGGAAAGGTTGAGAGGAGAAGCAAGGAGACCATTGAGAAGCACTGCGACAGCCAGGTAAGAGAGAACAGCAGCTTGTGGTAGAGTGGTGCTGGTGGCATGGTGAAAAGCGATCAGATTCTGGAATATATCTTACAGATGAGTTATATGCACTGGGAGAGAGAAAAACAAGAGACTGAGGATGATACTGTTCTTTGGCCTGGGCAGCTAGAGAAATGGAGTTGCCATTTTACTGAGATGAGGAATAAGGAGTTTGTGAAAAAAGAGTAGTAGGAACTCAGTTGGAGGCACGTTGATTTCAAGATGCCCATTAGGTAGCCATGTGAAGAGGTTCAATGCCCAGTTAGATATATGAGTCAGAATGTTATAGGAGATTTATAGACAGAAGATACCAATTTGGCTACAATCTGCCTAGAGATGATGCTTAAGCTGTGAAATTGTATGAGATCAGTAGGGACTGGGTGTTAGAAAACAGGTCAAAAGACTAATCTCTGGGGTACTCCAACTTTTGGAAGCCAGGGATCAAAGAGGAATCAGCAAAGGGTAATGAGATGAAATAGTCAGACAGGTAGGAGGTGAACCAGGTTAGAGAGGGGAATTGGAAGTCAAGGAGGAAACAAAAAGGATTTTGAGATCAAGTGCCTGGTCAGGTGTGCCAAGACCTGCTAAGGCAAGTAAGATGAAGCCTGAATAGGGATGCAGACCCTGGGGCTAGACCTCCTGGATTCCATTCCGCCTCTTACTCTGTGCCCTGGAAAATTTCCTTAACCTCTTGGTCACTCAGAATCTTCCACTGAGGGAGCAATGGTCTTTCTCTGGGGATTATTGGGTGAGTATTACATGAGTAAATATTCTGGGAGGGCTTCGGAAGAGTTCCTGGAATGTAGTAAGTGCTGGATTCGTGTTGGGCACAGATAAGTAAAAATAGAAAAGGAAAAAAGAAGAGGCAGTCACCCCAACTTCTCAGAGATTGTACAGTAAGAAATTCCAGAGGTTCGTGGGACAGTTGGTTACCTCGATGAGAACAGAGACGAAAGGGGCAATGAAATGGAAGTTGGATAGAGAGAGAGATTATGGGAAATATTAGGAAAGAATAAAGGAAAGAATCATGGATTCCCCTCCCCCCAGCCTCAGTTGGCTTATTTGTGAATCAGGATAAAAGGCGGGTTGTGACATTGCTGTTGTGGAGATGAAATGAGAAAACATCTGCGAAGTGCTGAGTTGGGTCCGGCACACTAGGTACTCCCACCTGCCTTTCCGTCACTGCTATCACTCATGTTGGAGGGGAAAAGCAGAGGAGGGGAACAACAAAGAGATTGCTGAAAGGGCTTTCTCGACAGGATGGCACGTCCTTCTCCTCCTTCCTTATTCATTATGAAAATGAGGTGAAGGAGGGGCTAATAGTATGAAAAACCAGAGGTCTCTTCCAGCTCTGCCAGCTTTCATTAATCTGCCCTCAAGCCCCCCCATCCTGATTTTTCTTAGCAAAGGAAGACTTTGTTCAAGCGTATGCTCACCACCAAACCCAAACCTGCTGCATAAATATATTGCTCTCTTTTGTTCTTCCATTCAGTGGAAACTGAGTCTCAGTTTCCTAACATTTAAAATTTAGGATAGTATTAGTTCCTACTTCATAGGGTTGTTTTTAAGGATTAAGTATGTTAAATGTATTCATATTTAAAATGGCTATGGATATTTAAAAACAGCCCAGAAAGTGTTTGCTATTTTATTATTTAATTGTGATTATAATTAATCTCTAATTCCAAGGGGTAGAGTTGCAAAACCACTTGCTGGGAGGATGAAGTCCCAAGTCCTTAGGGTGATGCATCATATATTCAGGACCAGCTCCCAGGTTCCCCTTCCAGTGTCACTCAGAGACCTGCTGCTGGGGATTCCCACTTTTTCTTGTATTGATACTTCTGAGCTCTCTGTTTCGAATGCTCTTTCTTTCTCTTCCCTTCTCTTTCCTACCATTCCTTTCTCGCATTTCACCTGACTGCATCTGCCCTGCTCATCCTTCCAGACTACTGAAATATTGTCTGCTCTGTGATGATTTCTTTGATCCTCTCTATTGATAATGTTAGATGCCACATCCTTAATTCTCATGAAAGCTGGTACCTGCCTTGGTTGTTGGAGATAGTACTATAACTATTTGCTTACTTAACTAAATTGTGAATGTCCTGAACATAAGGAGTATGTTGTATTCATCTTTGCCCAGAGGGCTTAGCCTGACTTTATGCTTAGTGCTTAGTAAATACCTGTGGAACAAATGAAGGACTTTGCATGAGCATTTTATAAACTGTAGTGACTTTCACTGATCAGAAGTAAAATGAGTCTACATCTAATTTCCTAATATGTATTATTATGCTTGTTCCAGTCACTTTCTGAAAGTTCTATCCTAGAATGAATTTGCTTTATGTAGGAATTGATTTGCAGGTTTCTCTGCATTTATGAATGAGTCATCATATCTGGGAGAATAGTTTTATAAAATTAGAAAGATGGTAACAATAACCCTGTATGCAAGACAGCAAAAGAGACACAGATGTATAGAACAGTCTTTTGGACTCTGTGGGAGAGGGAGAGGGTGGGATGGTTTGGAAGAATGGCATCAAAACATGTATAATATCATATATGAAATGAATCGCCAGTCTAGGTTCGATGTAGGATACAGGATGCTTGGGGCTGGTGCACTGGGATGACCCAGAGGGATGGTACGGGGAGGGAAGAGGGAGGGGGGTTCAGGATGGGGAACACGCGTACACCTGTGGCAGATTCATGTTGATGTATGGCAAAACCAATACAATATGTAAAGTAATTAGCCTCCAATTAAAATAAATAAATTTATATTAAAATTTTTTGAGTGCAAAGTGATTGAAAAATAAGAGCATATGTTTGGATTTAATTTTCTTCTCAAGGCATTTCTGGTTTTATATTTGCAATGTTAGTGCCTATTTGAAAAACATAAAGTGAACCTGGAAGTTATTGGGGGATCAAGATTTCTGCCTGCCTGAAAGTCACAGTTGGATTGGAAGGAGCAATCACCTCATCACTTGGCTGAAACTGATTGATAGAAATTTCCAGAGTTCACTATTGGACAAGATCAGAGCTGCTGTTCCTGACCTTTGACCCTGATGGCCTCCAAAGTCAGTAGGTCCTGGCTCAGGGAAGGCAGCAGGGAACAGAGATAAGAAGGATTGGAAGAAAGAAGCAGGTAGGAGGGGAAGATCATGACTTTTCCGAATCTAGAGCTGTCAGAAATACTGGCCGATGCTGTTTTTTCTCCTTGTATGCTGCTTCTAAATCAGAACCCTAATCTGTAAAGAAAAGGATACATAAAAGCTGAACATAAAAATTGGGCCCGCATAGAGAACCTAGTTGTTGAAGGAAAAATATGAGAATATGAGGGGAATTTAGGTGATATTTGTATCTAGATTTGCCTGAAGTTATAACAATATGGGAAGATCTTAATGCCCTGGTGGCTACTAGGGAAACAGAGAAAGTGGGAAAATAAGTTTTTTGTTTGTTTGCTTTTAAAGTCTCTCAAAACAGTAAACTGAGCAAGGCATGAGGCAAAGGTCAGAGGAGTGCACGATGGAAAAGCCCACTTACAGGACGAAGAAAGAATGGCTTAGCGAAAGCTGAAATGGTAGCTGTGAATGAGACGCAGAGAGGAGCAAAAAGCGGGTGAAGGAGAAAGACGATCTAAAGTTAGACGATTTCTTGGTGAAAAACTAAATGAAGTAATTATCCTCAACTTTAACCAAGAGGCCAGCAAATACTTGATATCTATTGCAAACGTATAATGCCAGGCATTGGGCTAGATGATTTAGAGTTGGCACATGGAGTAGTTTTGTTCTTTTATTTCTATCTCATTTGTTTTGTGTTTTGCTTTTTTTCTGAAGAGAATGGAGGGGAGTAGTGTTAAGCTGTTCTCTGTGACTGAGGATACATGGGGTCCTGTACTGGCAATGTGCCATGTGCTTGTCAAATTGACAGGAGCGTCACTTGCTGTTGGGACCTCTCCAAACCAAATCCAGTCTTTCCCCAAAGTCTTATTGTTGCATGATGTAGGCCTTGTGGCTCAGATGGTAAAGAATCTGCCTGCAATGGGGGAGACATGGGTTTGATCGCTGGATTGGGAAGATGCACTGGTGAAGGAAATGGGAACCCACT
This sequence comes from Redunca redunca, assembly GCA_006410935.1. Lineage (NCBI taxonomy): Eukaryota > Metazoa > Chordata > Mammalia > Artiodactyla > Bovidae > Redunca > Redunca redunca. The sequence goes on along the minus strand of SJYQ01001128.1, from coordinate 138,515 downwards.
CTAGGACAAGCCTGGAAAGTCTCATGGACAGAGGAGCCTGGTGGGCTATAGTTCATGGTGTTACAAAGAGTCTGACATGACTGAGCTACTGATACACCAGGTTGGACATAACTCTTAGGCAACATGCAAGTTGTACAAGTAATTTTATCATGGATTTCAGCCTTCTAATATCCCCTGGGAATCTTACACAGGAGTTTCAAATTGTACTGAAATGGTTTGTGAAGGATTTATGACCAAAGTTTACACATTTGCCTAATGAGATTCAGTAAAAATTACTTTGTATTACTTGATAAAATAATTTAAAAGTCTCTTTGGAAAAGTGTTTACAATTAGTCTCAAGCTCATTTTGGAAGTGAATTAATGTGATAGCTCTTTATTTGGCCATGAATCATGAACGGTAACAAAATTAATGCAGAATATGCATATATAAAATTCCAGAGTGTAGCCACAACATCTCAAAAAATCCTAATACTTGGTGTATTATTTTTAAAAAAACAACATATATAAACAAAAAAATCAAATTAACCAGAATACCTTCTTTTTTTTTCAGGCATTAGTAATGAATTATGCATTAAGTTGGGCATGGTCAGTTTGAGTTTAGGCAAAGCTTAATATAAAATAATAAACTTATTCATAGTAGTTATATTAATTTTACTGGTAAATACTGACAAAATCCTCCTTTTAGAGTAGCCTTCACATTTTTAGAGAAAGATAAGTTTGCGTTTAAATTTCAGTTCTGCTACCATGATTTTCATTCTTCTGAGACATTATTTCCTATTTTAAGAAAAGAATAGGAACATAGATACTTACATGTTTTTCTTTCCTTTGTTTTTTTAAACACAGGATTAAATAAATCAGATCATGGACATGAGAGCATCTTACAATGTGCCTGGCATACAGAAGACACTTAATAAGCATTCCTTATTTGTTCCTTATCTGCTGATTTGGCTGACCTTTTAGCCATCATGGTCTGTGGCTCTCTGAATGGTTATTCTCCTTTCTAGAAACTGAGGGGAAGAGAAATGCAGACAATGTACTATATTGTCTCGATTTCTTTCTTACTGCTTTCTTACTTCTTCTTCTTAATAATTTAGTTATTTCACTTACTTGCCTTCATGTATCAGTAGGAAAAATCTTCAGGGTCCTCAGTGTGTGCTTGTTTGTGTATGTATGTGTGATATCCTATAGAGCATATTCATTTTTTAATAAAAATTAGAAACAATCTAAATATCCAATGATAAAGAAATATGATAAAGAAATAAGCAGTGGTACAGTATAGCTAATAAAACTGATGTTCTAGTAGAACACATCATTTAAGCAGATATTTGTAAAATATAATAAAGTAAAAAAAATGGCAGGTTATAAAACTCCATATAGGCTGATTTCATTTGTGTTAATTTTTGTATTGTAATCATCAGACTGACTATAAAAGGCTAACTGATTATATCTGGGTGGTTAATTATAAATTATTTCTCATTCTTGCTTGTTTAACTATCTTAGCTATCTATAACATACAGCTCTTACTCTAATTTTAAAAAGTTAAATTATATTAATAAATGAATGTCAATGTAAGCAAATCATCAGAAACTATGAGATATGGTCAAGATTCTGTTCTGAGGAAGCTGTTTATTTTCAGCATTTTTCTAAGTGATAATCATTTCACTAAAGAGGCTAGGAAAAGAGCAACAGACTAAAAGAAATCGGAAGGAATTAAACATAAAAGTAAATTAATAAAACAAAAAATTGTAGATAAATACATGTAAGAGCTGACTGAAGAGATGGTAAATTAGCACATCTCTGGCAATCTTGACAAGATGAAGAAAACTGTTTTAAAAACAAGAAAAAAAATGAATATAACCACAGATCAAGAAACTTTTAAAGAGAATGTTTTTATCAATAAATTGAAAAATGCAGTAGTCAATTACCTGGGAAACTGTGAATTTTTAAAACTGCTTCAAGGGTAAGTTAAAAGTTTGAATATACCAATGACTGTAAACTGTATTGAAAAAAATGATTGTATTCTTCCCAAATAACACAGATCCAAGTGGCTTTATTAGGCAAGTTTTATAAACTTTGTATGTTTTGTGCATCCTCATTCGTGTCCAACTCTGTGACACCATGGACTGTAGCCCACCAGGTTCCTCTATTCATGGAATTTCCTAGGCAAGAATACTGGAGTGGATTGCCATTTCATACTGCAGGGGATCTTCCCAACCCAGGGATCAAACCTATGTCTCTTAATATCACAAGTATAGATATGAACTGCATACAGCAAAATATCAAAAGATTTATATACAATAAACATGGGTTTATTACAAGACTACAAGATTATTCAGCATCAGGAATTCTATTAGTTTAATTCAGTTCATTGATTTAAAGAAGAAAAAATATGAACGTCCCAGTAAATGTAAATTCAACACAGACTATTGGTTCAAAAAAAGGAAAAAAACTCTTAGTAATAGAATAGTAATTCTTAAATTAATAGAGTATCTATCAGAGACATTCAGCAAACATTATACTAAATAGTGAAATACTGCAATAATTCATTCTCAGTAAAAAGAAGTAAATCAACTATATAAAACTATTAGAACTAATAAAGAATACTACAAAGACAGTTATAAAAATGTTTCATACTTAAGCAGAAACAAATGAGTATCTAAAAAATATAAATAAAAAGTTTAAAATAACAATAAACAATGTGAAATATCCAAAATCCATATGAAGAAAATATGAAATTCTACTGAAAGATCTAAAAGTCTTGGTAAATGGAGGTCTTATTATAAAGATTAATTCTTCTAAAATTAAACTAGTGTAATACCAATTTAAATTCCAATAAATTATTTTGAAATTTGACAAACTGACTCTAAGTTCAGCTGGCAAGAAAAACGGCAACATGTATCACAGCGTGTATTGACAGTGTAAAGTTACTTGGAGCTAGCCCAATCAGAAGTTAAAACAGGCAATGGTGATCATCTGGTAATGCATAGAAATATTGAATTACCATGTTTTGTACATAGAATTAACATAGTGTTATAGATCAATTATACTTCAAAAAAACAATTAAAATAGGCACAGGAATAAACAAATAGATTAATGGCAGGTTAAAAAAAACTAGTCCCATAGTTACGTTTGTATTGGAACTGCCAACAGGTGTAATCATAGGGAGATCATAGACAACTTGAGACAAAGATGAAGTTGGCATACCATCTCACAGCATATACCTGGATTCTAAGTGGAAAAGAAATAACCTTTATAAACACTGTATAAACTGCTAGAAGAAAGTATGGGAGAACATTTTTATAATCTTGCAATGTGGAAAGTCTTCCTAACTAAGCATATTGATAGCCAGAAATGAAAAGACTAATAGATGTGAGTAAGTAAAAATTACAAATATCTGTAATAGCAAAATAAAGTTAAGAAGCCACAATCTAGAAGAAAATGATTGCTACTTACATAATATACAGAAAATTCATATCTGTAATATACAAAGAGTACTTAAAATCCTGATTCCCCCCTCCTCTTTCTCCTTTTGCCTTCTGGTGTTCTGATCTCAAGTCTGGAGAATCAGCCTCTGGTCCCCTAGATACGCCGTTGCATATCGGGACCTCTGGTTTGCTGGCAGCTGTGTCTTAGCAAAAGCTGTCTTCAGCAAGGCAGAAGCAGTTGTGACTCCATGTTCAAGGTAAGGAGGGGTGACCTCGTCCAAGTTAAGGAGCAGCAGCTGCGCTTTCCTGGAGAAGCCGTGAAGAGATATTCCACATCCAAGGTAAGAGAAACCCAAGTGAGATGGAAGGTGTTGTTAGAGGGCATCAGAGGGCAGAAAAATTGAAACCATAATCACAGAAAACTAGCCAATCTGATCACACAGACCACAGCCTTGTCTAACTCACTGAGACTAAGCCATGCCCTGTGGGGCCACCCAAGATGCACGGGTCATGGTGGAGAGGTCTAACAGAATGTGGTCCTCTGGAGAAGGAAATGGCAAACTACTTCAGTATTCTTGCCTTGAGAACCCTGTGAACAATATGAAAAGGCAAAATGATAGGATACTAAAAGAAGAACTCCTCAGGTTGGGAGGCGCCCAACATGCTACTGGAGATCAGTGGAGAAATAACTCCAGAAAGAATGAAGGGATGGAGCCAAAACAAAAACAATACCCATTGTGGATGTGACTGGTGATAGAAGCAAGGTCCAATGCTGTAAAGAGCGATATTGCATAGGAACCTGGAATGTCAGGTCCATGAATCAAGGCAAATTGGAAGTGGTCAAACAGGAGATGGCAAGAATGAACATCAGTATTGTAGTAATCAGCAAACTAAGATGGACTTGAATGGGTGAATTTAACTCAGATGACCATTATATCTACTACTGTGGGCAGGAATCCCTTAGAAGAAATGGAGTAGCCATCATAGTCAACAAAAGAGACCGAGATGCAGTACTTGGATGCAATCTCAAAAACAACAGAATAATCTCTCTTCGTTTCCAAGGCAAACCATTCAATATCACAGTGATCCAAACCTATACCCCTACCAGTAAGGCTGAAGAAGCTGAAGTTGATGGGTTCTATGAAGACCTACAAGACCTTTTAGAACTAACACCCAAAAAAGATGTCCTTTTCATTATAGGGGACTGGAATGCAAAAGTAGGAAGTCAAGAAACACCTGGAGCAACAGGCAAATTTGGCCCTGGAATACGGAATGAAGCAGGAAAAAGGCTAATAGAGTTTTGCCAAGAGAACCCACTGGTCAGAGCAAACACCCTCTTCCAACTACACATGAACATCACCAGATGGTCAACACCGAAATCAGATTGATTATATTCTTTGCAGCCAAAGATGGAGAAGCTCTATACAGTCAGCAAAAACAAGACCAGAAGCTGACTGTGGCTCAGATAATGAACCCCTTATTGCCAAATTCAGACTTAAATTGAAAAAAGTAGGGAAAACCACTAGACCATTCAGGTATGACCTAAATCAAATCCCTTATGATTATACAGTAAAAGTGAGAAATAGATTTAAGGGACTTGATCTGATAGACAGAGTGCCTGATGAATATGGACGGAGGTTCATGACATTGTACAGGAGACAGGGATCAAGACCATCCCCACAGAAAAGAAATGCAAAAAAGCAAAATGGCTGTCTGAGGAGGCCTTACAAATAGCTGAAAAAAAGAAGAGAAGTGAAAAGCAAAGGAGAAAAGGAAAGATATTCCCATTTGAATGCAGATTTCCAAAGAATAGCAAGGAGAAATAAGAAAGCCTTCCTCAGCTATCAATGCAAAGAAATGGAGGAAAACAACAGAATGGGAAAGACTAGAGATCTCTTCTAGAAAATTAGAGATACCAAGGGAAGATTTCATGCAAAGATGGGCTCGATAAAGGACAGAAATGGTATGGACCTAACAGAAGTAGAAGATATTAAGAAGAGGTGGCAAGAATACACAGAAGAACTGTATAAAAAAGATCTTCATGACCCAGATAATCACGATGGTGTGGTCACTCACCTAGAGCCAGACATCCTGGAATGTGAAGTCAAGTGGGCCTTAGAAAGCATCACTGAGAACAAAGCTAGTGGAGGTGATGGAATTCAGTTGAGCTGTTTCAAATCCTGAAAGATGATGCTATGAAAGTGCTGCGCTCAATATGCCAGCAAATTTGGAAAACTCAACAGTGGCCACAGGACTGGAAAAAGTCCATTTTCATTCCAGTCCCAAAGAAAGGCAATGCCAAAGAATGCTCAAACTACTGCACAATTACATTCATCTCACATGGTAGTAAAGTAATGCTCAAAATTCTCCAAGTCAGGCTTCAGCAATACGTGAACCGTGAACTTCCAGATGTTCAAGCTGGTTTCAGAAAAGGCAGAAGAACCAGAGATCAAATTGCCAACATGCACTGGATCATGGAAAAAGCAAGAGAGTTCCAGAAAAACATCTATTCCTGCTTTATTGGCTATGCCAAAGCCTTTGACTCTGTGGATCACAACAAACTGTGGAAAATTCTGAAAGAGATGGGAATACCAGACCACCTGACCTGCCTCTTGAGAAACCTATATGCAGGTCAGGAAGCAACAGTTAGAACTGGACATGGAACAACAGACTGGTTCCAAATAGGAAAAGGAGTACATCAAAGTTGTGTATTGTCCCCCTGCTTATTTGACTTATATGCAGCGTACATCATGAGAAACACTGGGCTGGAAGAAGCACAAGCCAGAATCAAGATTGCCAGGAGAAATATCAATAACCTCAGATATGCACATGACACCACCCTTATGGCAGAAAATGAAGCTGAACAAAAAAAGACTCGATGAAAGTGGTAGAGGAGAGTTAAAAAGTTAGCTTAAAGCTCAACATTCAGAAAATGAAGATCATGGCATCCAGTCCCATCACTTCATGGGAAATAGATGGAGAAACAGTGGAAAGAGTGTCAGACTTTATTTTTCTGGGCTCCAAAATCACTGCAGATGGTGACTGCAGCCATGAAATTAAAAGACGCTTACTCCTTGGAAGGAAAGTTATGACCAACCTAGATAGCATATTAAAAAGCAGAAATATTACTTTGCCGACTAAGGTCCATCTAGTCAAGGATATGGTTTTTCCAGTGGTCATGTATGGATGTGAGAGATGGTCTGTGAAGAAAGCTGAGTGCCAAAAATTGATGCTTTTGAACTGTGGTGTTGGAGAAGACTCTTGAGAGTCCCTTGAATTACAAGGAGATCCAACCAGTCCATCCTAAAGGAGATCAGTCCTGGGTTTTCATTGGAAAGACTGATGCTGAAGCTGAAACTCCAGTATTTTGACCATCTCATGCGAAGAGTTGACTCACTGGAAGAGACCCTGATGCTGGGAGGGATTGGGGGCAGGAGGAGAAGGGGACGACAGAGGATGAGATGGCTAGATGGCATCACCGACTTGATGGACATGAGTTTGGGTAAACTCTGGCAGTTGGTGATGGACAGGGAGGCCTGGCGTGCTGCGATTCATGGGGTCACAAAGAGTCAGACACGACTGAGCGACTGAACTGACTTAAAATCAATAGTAAAGAGACTCACAAATAAGTGAGCAAAGAGCAAAGGACACAAGTAGTCAATTCACAGAAAAAAGTAGTTTATAAATTTAATTAAATGTTATTTATGTTTAATGACAGAAAAGACAAAACAAAGATAATTGATTCTACCTTTTGTGGCATTTAGTCTTTAAGTCATGTCCAGCTCTTTGTGACCCTGTGGATTGTACCCCACTAGGCTCCTCTATCCATGGGATTTCCTAGGCAAGAATACTGGAGCGGGTTGCCATTTCAATCTCCAGAGAATCTTCCCAACCCAGGGATCGAACCTGGGTCTCCTGCATTGACAGGCAGATTCTTTACCACTGAGCCACCAGGAAAGCCTTTTTGCCTTTTATGGGGCAGAATTTAAAATTTCAAGTAATACAAATAATAATATACATAGCTGACATTAACTGAACAATTACTATTGGCTATGTTCTAAAAGTTTAATATATAATTTAGTTCAGTTCAGTTCAGTCACTCACTCGTGTCCGACTCTTTGAGACCCCATGAATCGCAGCACACCAGGCCTCCCTGTCCATCACCAACTCCCGGAGTTCACTCAGACTCACGTCCATCGAGTCAGTGATGCCATCCAGCCATCTCATCCTCTGTTGTCCCCTTCTTCTCCTGCCCCCAATCCCTCCCAACATCCATATTAAAACTCAGTGGGGTAGGTATTATTCCTATGATATAGGTAATAAACCAAGTAAGGTTAATGAGCCCAAGGTTACTTGGTAATAAGTGGAAGAACTATGACCTGAATCTGTGCTTCCCTGGTGACTTGGACGGTAAAGAATTCACCTACAGTGTGGGAGACCTGAGTTCAGTCCCTGGGTTGGGAAGATCCCCTGGAGGAGGGCATGGAAACCCACTCCAGTAGTCTTGCCTGGAGAATCGCCATGGACAGAGGAGCTTGGCGAGCTACAGTTCATCAGGTTGCAAAGAGTCAGACATGAGTGAGGGACTAAGCACAGCTATGACTTGAATCTAAGTAGCCTGGGCCTAGCATCCGTGCTCTTAATTACTAAATTTGACTTCTCACCTACTTTGGCCACATGATATGAAGAGGTGACTCACTGGAAAAGACCCTGATGCTGGGAAAAATTGAGGGCAAGAGGATAAGGGAATGACAGAGGATGAGATGATTGGATGGCATCATTGGCTCAGTGAACATGATTTTGAGCAGACTCCAGGGGATAGTGAAGGACAGGCTCGCCTGGCGTGCTGCAGTCCATGGCGTTGCAGAGTCAGACATGATTTAGTAACTAAACATCAGCAACATCTCAGAAATATTAGGCAAGTTGTGACAGGGAGAAGAGTGAGATTGTATCTACTAGCCTCCCTTAGAGTGTGAAAACCATGATACCATGATATAACTGATGAAGCTGGTGCTGAGAGTCTATGTTCTCTTCCACGGGGACAGATGTTATTGGTCATTTAAAGCAATATGGTAAGTTAGTCTCTGCTTGAATGAAATGAGCTATTCTAATTTTTAAATAGTGCTGTGGATGGACAGTCTGATGGTTCAGGTGGATGCATTTTGAAGCTAACACCTGCTGGACATAATCCAGAATGGACACAGGGTCCTTACCAGCCCTCTTTTACGTACCTGGTCATATGTCACTAAAACATCACTCTTTGACAAAGTGTGGAGTCTTCACATGTGAACACGTCATGTATCATTTGACAGGATCTGACTGGAATGTCATGTTAATTTCTATCCCTATATTTAGATTAAAGCATTATTTGTTTCTCATTTTATCTTTAGCTTTTTTGGATTGTAGAAAGTCAGAGAGGAGGGTGTCAGCTAGGGACCAAGTATCTGATGCAGTAGTGAGTAACCGAAGCCACAAGTGCTTCTAATGGACACCAAACCAGCTATTTTGGTAACAGGGTCTTCTCTCTTTCTCTTCTGTCTCCCTTCTCCTCACTCCTTTCCTTCCTCCTTTAAACATCCATTTAACTACTGTTTTCCTTCTCCTTTCTTTTACTGTCTTCCATTCTTTAATCCTGTACTTTATTCTCTGTCCTGCTCCTTTGGTGACACCAATGGCTAAAGAAGTTGCTGATTCCATCCAGAAGGTATACCATATTTTTTAAGACAAGTTATTAACAGTTGTAGAGAAGCAATGCTGACAGACACCATTTCTAAATAAATGGCTATTTTTGCAAAGATGTACGGGACCAGCTGATACTTTGATTACTGTTTGTTGATGTTTAAATCCATACACCATCCTACTTGGAGTCATTCCGAGTCCTAAATAGAGTAACTTGAAATAGCAAATCCTAAGATACCAGGAAAATTATACTACAGTAAAAATATCTATGGAGAAAAATAAAGCTGTACCAGGGAAAAAAATACTGTTGGGGCTACCAACTCAGAATTTATCAGAAAAAAAAAGCAGCAGAAATAAAATAGACAAATGATTGGATTGTAGTTTGTGTACAGTTCTTTGTGTACATACTTACACCTGGACTAAATTAGAGCATTATGAACATTTGGGTGATGAGAAGGCATGTCTCTTCAACTTTTGTTTTAATTATTAAAAATCAGGAATCACACACAATCTCTTTTGGAAAGACAAGACTAGCCAAACTCTTGGGAAAGTTAAGCACATTCATCTGGTCCACAGATCATTATTACTGCAAAACAGTCCTGACATCTGGAAATCCTTCTTGTTTTGTTTGAGGAAAAAGTCATTTCAAATAGTCAACACTTTTATTTTCACTTTAAAAGTCTGTTTAAAACTGCAAAAGTTATGGTCCAGTAGAAACACCTGCTATTTAGCATATTCTCATTAAGGGGATATTACAGAGGTACATTTTATCTTCTTCAAAAGGTATTTCATTGTTTATTTGCTTCAAATGTCCTTTAAATATCAACAAAGAGCCTTTAAATCCCTGGAATTTACTTGAAACTATAAATTATATGAAGAAAGACAGGAGAGGAAGTGTTAACCTATGCGTGTCTTGTCAAATTAGGACTTTGAGATTTAACTGCAAATGTTCTGAATTTTAGCAGAAACTATGGAGAAAGAACAGATTCCCTACCTGGCCTCATGGCATATTCACCTGTATTTGGGAATCATCCTTACCACCTCTAGAGGAATTATTATTCAACTGGTCTGGAATGGAACCCAGGATAGACTAAAATGTTATGGTCTGAAGCCTGCTCAGGTGATAATATGCAACCAAGTTAAGAACTTCTGAATTAAACTCTAGTCTATATTTGTTAAATGTCAAACAAAATGCAGTACAGAGAGTAATTTATTCCACCTGCCAAATAGTTGGGATATACACATTTTTAAAAATTACTAAAAAATTCTATAAAAGAAAGGCAGAGACTAGGTTATAGGAGAAAGAAAATAATTCAAAATTGTCTTTAATATCTGTCCTGTCTACATTCTCATTACTTTCAATGAGTAAGTGTTTTCATAATTGCCAGCATTTATAAATAATGTCCTTGAAATATCAACCCCCCCCACATTCTTCCTAGAGTCTGGCATAGGTGATTTGTATCCAAATCCATTTCCATGAGGACCAACCAATAAGATATTCATATTACCACTGTATGCATAAAACTCTGGGTCATGGCTCTATATATGGAGGGGAAGCAAAAGCTGTGAGGTAGAGAAAGGATAGGGGCTAGAAAGTCAGGATGGCTTTTAGAAGAGAGAGGAGCAGTTGTAAAAAGTAGTTGAGTCAAGTGAACAGTGAAGCAACTTAGCAGGTCTATAAATCCCTGCAGGTGAAGTTCTTAAGGCCTCTTCACCCAGAACAATCTCCAGGATAGGCTCCTCATGGAGTCTGGATCTTGATTTTTTTTTTTTGTTCCCTATACATATATATCCATACTTGTTGCTTTTCTTACTGCTATCACCATCCTTCACCCTGTCTTCCATTACTAGACTTAGCCAGACTAGAAAGAAATTTCACTGCTTACTACCCCCAGTTACTGTCTACCACTGCTAGATCAATCTTTCTAAAATATCCCTTCTAATATTCTTCATTGGTCTCATCACTGACCATGAAGAAATAGTCCAGTCCCTTAGCCTGAAATCCAACATCCACCATGATCTGGTCCTCACTCTACTTTCCTGACTATCTTTCAGTGCATAGGTCTAGAGCTATTCTGTGCTCAAGCCCATCAGATCTCCCAGATACATCAGTGACTTCTTACTTCTTAGGTTTCTTTGTACTTGTTTCCCATTTTCCATGTGCCTGGAGTCCCCACACTTACTTTCACACTTTCCCTGGCTGAGATGAATTTATGCCTGTACCATCAGGTTGTGTATGGTTGTACATATACAGGAATGCACAAACACACGTGTGTGGCTATGAATATGTGTATACACACAAGCGTGAATAAACTCCTGGTGACCAGTGTTGACAGCACAATATCACACAGAAAGTTTCCTTTCATAGCTGGTTCTGACACCACCATGCCCTTACGAATCCTCCAGCCTTGGCTTAACTTGCAAAAGAATATCAGAAACTCTGAACTAGAGATCCTTATAAGAGATCTGTACTTGACAACCTTGAAGATTGATGATTAAGTTTTTTAATCCAAAAAAGACATTGAAAAATTTAATGACAGAAACTGCATGTTTTGGAGGAGGGAGTGGGTAATAGAGATGAAATGGAGATTCTTAAGACCAGATAGCATAGGCACTTTCTATTCCTTTAGGGTTATATTTTGATGGTTAATTTTATGTATCAACTTGACTGGGTCACAGAGTGCCCAGACATTTGGCCAAGCATTCTTCTGGGTGTGTCTTTGAGGATGTTTCTGGATGAGACAGATGTTTGAATCTGTAGTCTGAGTAGAACAGATTGCTCTTCTAATGTGGGTGGGCCTCACCTAATCAACTGAAGACTTGAATAAAGGCTAAATAAAGGGAATTCTGCCCAGCCTGAGTGCTTGAGTTGGGACAGCAGTCTTTTCCTACATTCAAAGTTGAACTGAAACGTTGGCTTTTCTTGGGTCTCTAGGCCTCAGGCTTCCAGATAGAAATTACATGTTGGCTGTCCTAGATCTCCAGATCACCAGCTTCAGACTTATGAGCCTCCATAATGAGATGAGCCAGTTCTTCATAATAAACCTCTTTGTCTATTGGCAGATAAACAGATTTATATATATCTTATAGATACCAGAACATTGACAACACTAAAACCATGTGCATGTATGTATTAGCCAATTAGGATTCCAATTGGAATATTGGTTCTGTTTCTCTGGAGAACTCTGGCTAACATATATACCTACATGGTTTTGGTGGTGTTATTGTCCCGGTACATATAACATCAGGGTATTAGCCATCATCAGATGGCTATCATGTTACCCTCACTCAGTAACAATGTTCAACTCTGATCCTATGCCTGACTTTCTCAAAGATCCCTGGGAAAGAGAACTGGCAGAATTTAGAAATTCTAGAATCACATAACCTAACAAGAGTAGGATTTCCTTGAAGTTTAGTTCAGTTGCTCAGTCATGTCCAACTCTTTGTGAGAGTCAAAGTCACTCTTTGAGACCCCATGGACTGCAGCATGCCAAGCTTTCTGTCCATCCCCAACTTCTGGAGCTTGCTCAAACTCATAGTCTTCGAGTTGGTGATGCCATCCAACCATCTCATCCTCTATCGTCCCCTTCTCCTCCTGCCTTCAGTCTTTCCCAGCACCAGGGTCTTTTCCAGTGAGTCAGATCTTCACAACAGGTGACCAAAGTATTGGAGCTTCAGCTTCAACATCAGTCCTTCCAATGAATATTCAGGACTGACTAATTTCCTTTAGGACTGACTGGTTGGATCTCCTTGCAATCCAAGCGACCCTCAAGAGTCTTCTCCAACACCACAGATCAAAAGCATCAATTCATACACCCAGGAATTGAACCCAGATCTCCTGCATTGCAGGCAAACTATTTACCAGCTGAGCTACTGGAGAAGCCCTGAATTTCCTTGCATGTATGTTTAATTTCTAAGTTGACTTAGAGATTGGTAAAGTGGCAATCAGCATACAATGTAGATAGCCCTCAGCTTAAAGGCAGATGCTTGCCCAGTAGTCCTGGGACCAATGTTGGTGTGGCGGATTTCAGAGATCTGACCAGCTGGTGAGGTCTGGTGTTATCGTGTGTCTTTTTATTTTTGTTGAGATTGTCCTTTTGAACTCATTTGCTGCATCTGGTGTCCTCAGACCAATTTGGAAAGAATAAGTTGAAAACTCAATTCTCAACCAAAGCTGCCAATCACTGACTAATGGGATACATTCAGTCCTGAAGAGAATCTTACAACATCAACTATCTAAAGCTCTGTACTACAGTGGCCCTGAGGCAATCTGACACTTGCAGTAAAGGACGACTTTAGGTTTCCCTTTAAAAAGCAGCTAAAAATTGCAAATAGAACTGCCTTATGACCCAGCAATCCCACTGCTGGGCATACACAGCGAGGAAACCAGAATAGAAAGAGACACATGTACCCCAATGTTCGTCGCAGCACTGTTTATAATAGCCAGAACATGGAAACAACCTAGATGCCCATCAGCAGATGAATGGATAAGAAAGCTGTGGTACATATACACAATGGAGTATTACTCAGCCATTAAAAAGAATACATTTGAATCAGTTCTAAGGAGATGGATGGAACTGGAGCCGATCATACAGAGTGAAGCAAGCCAGAAAGAAAAACACCAATATAGTATACAAATGCATATATATGGAATTTAGAAAGATGGGGATGATGACCCTGTATGTGAGACAACAAAAGAGACTCAGANATAACCCTGTATGCGAGACAGCAAAAGAGACACAGATGTATAGAACAGACTTTTGGACTCTCTGGGAGGGGGAGAGGGTGGGATGATTTGGGAGAATGGCATTGAAACATGTATAATATCATATAAGAAATGAACCACCAGTCTAGGTTCGATACAGGATACAGGATGCTTGGGGATGGTACACTGGGATGACTCAGAGAGACGATATGGGGAGACAGGTGGGAGGGGGGTTCAGGATTGGGAACTCATGTACACCCGTGGTGGATTCATGTCAATGTATGGCAAAACCAATACAGTATTGTAAAGTAAAATTTAAAAAAAAATAAAAAGCAGCTTATATAAATTCTGATTTTGTTCTAACTTACATGTATTGGTGTAAAATTCCCTCATTAAATTGCTGTCTCCTTATTTCTAATCAGCCATCGTGTTCCGATATTTAGCTTTCTTTTGAATTCCCACTGCCATTAATTTTCATTTTTGCAACCCTTATCTAATATCTAGATCACTGTTACAATTCAACCTCTAGTTTTTCTAACTTTAATGCCATCTGCATAACACTGGTTAATATCTCTTTAATATTACTCTTCTATTAACATAATTCCTACGACCTCATGTAACTATCAATTAATGTCAATTTTTCTGTATTGTTACCTATCAAACAACTCTAATACTTCATATTAAGTTGTACTCCATATTAATTTCCAGCATATACCTTCCCTCACTCAGGCCAGTTGAAGGATGGCTTGGAGTTACGTGAAGGGAGAAGAGGAGAAAGGAACTGTAGGGGACAGGACGTAAGTGAAATAATATGGATGGTTGAGAAGTTGAGTATGATTAGAATGCTGAATACAATTTGGGGAGGGTTTTCTTGCGGTGTGTCTTTGAGGATGTTTCTGGATGATATGAATGCTTGAATCTGTAGACTGAGTAAAGCAGATTGCTCTTCCTAATGTGAGTATGCCTCATCTAATCAACTGAGGGCCTGAATAGAATAGGGGAAGGGAATGAGAGTGACAGAGAAGGCCGGTAAGGCAGGCAAGAATTAAATCAATCTATCTATTGGCATAACAGAGCATTCTTGTTGTATTATGAAGTCACTGAGATCACCCTGGAAGAAGTCTAGGACCCTGTGTACTTTAGAAAGAGAACCCTTGAGTTTTCTTGCATGCATGCCTTGTTGCTCAGTCATGTCCAACTCTTTGTGACCCCATGGACTGTGGCCTGGCAGGCTCCTCTGACCATGGAATTTTCCAGGCAAGAATACTGGAGTTGGTTGCCATTTTCTACTCTAGGGGATCTTCCTAAGTGAGTAAAGTGAAGTCACTCAGTCGTGTCCGACTCTTTGTGACACCGTGGACTGTAGCCTACCAGGCTCCTCCGTCCATGGGATTCTCCAGGCAAGAATACTGGAGTGGGTTGCCATTTCCTTCTCTAGGGGATCTTCCTGACCCAGGGATCAAACCCAGGTCTCCTGCATTACAGGCAGATGCTTCAACCCCTGAGCCACCAGGGAAGCTAACCCAGGGGTCAAACCCACATCAACTGTGTCTCCTGCATTGCAGGGAGATTCTTTACCCACTGAACCATCAGGGAAGCCTGATGCATTGTCTTGAGGATAGTTTAAAGGCAGAAAGACTAGTTTAGAGACAGATGGGGGAAAAGGGGCAAAACTATAGTTGAGGAATAAGTGTAGCATGAAGAGAAGGAGGGCCCTAAACTCCCCAAGGATATACACTCATCTTCTTAGCCTTCAGCCTCATTCTTAGTTGTCACTTCATACATATTTGCTGAACAGAATGGCAATTTTATATAACCTCTCTGACTATTCCAGACTTTGTGCTCTTTAACTTTCTTGTTCTACCACATGATATTGGAATATACAATATTTTTCTCTGTGTTGCTCATTATTGATTCATAAGTCTAAGGGTGTCATAGTTATGAACAAAAACCTATGGGATCACAGATTCATACTGGCTTAGGTTCAGATGTTGAGTTCCATCCCTTAAGAACTTTGCAAACTTGGTTTGAGTTATTTAACCAAGTCCCCGTTTATTAATTTCAAAATGGGGGATGATGATGCCTGCCTTGTGGGGTTGTTATAGTGATCCAAAGTGACTGGATGAGGGCACAGCCTGGTACACGGTGCTCACTAATGTTTTCCTTTACCTCTTCTAACCTCTTATCCTTCTTCCCCAATCAGGTGGCTGCTTTGTTCAATAAACAGTGTTATGCAACTGTTATGCATATATATAACACTTCTAGGTTTGGAAATTAAACAGGATACTTTTCTTGCCTTTCAGAAACTCCTGATTTTGTAAATAATACTCATTTCAAACAAAGTAAGAGGCCTTGAAGAAGGGAGTGATTATCCCAGAGCTAGCGTGGGAGCTTTGGAGAATCCTTCATGGGTTCCTTGATTTTAGGGACAAATGCACAATATATCTTTGTATCCAATGCAACGTCTAGAAGAATGGTGAACTCAACAAAGTCTCAGTAAATCAATTCCCAGTGGGTACGTTAACATTATAATCTCCCTGGTGCCCTTTCATCTTGCCACTTCCCTTAAAATGAACACTGACACCAGCCCCTTCCGTGGCAGTGCTGATGCCCCAAAGCTCCTCCACATACAGTTTCCTCTGCAGGTGTCTGTTATCATGCCTGTGCAGGGGAATTATTTGGGGGCAGTTTATATTAGCTCATGCTTGCTTTTTAGCAATCTGCACCTTTAGAAGTGCCTTTGAATACTTTGATAATTGTTGTTGTTGTGTTAATTATGAAAATAATAGAACCTGAGAGGTTTGTTCTCTGGGGTGATTTCAGATCAGATTTTTAGGCTTCTGCCCTTGGTAATTACCCAGGTCCCTTTAAATCACTCTACTTTATTAGGAGGCCCTGCCTGTGATAGAGAACGTCTCTGCCTTGGAAAAGATACCACTGAGTCAGGGAGAAAATCGCTCCCCATTTACAGAGCAAGCCAGTCGTGGGGATAGATAATTTCTAAGCCACTGACTTCCACGCTAAAACACTTTCTACATGTTGACTTCATAGCCTGTCTCTCTCCTAACCATTTTCCTAGTAAAGCATTGTGTAATCAACACAGAAATGAGATGAGAATTACAGCTGTAACAGCTGAGGTTTGTGTACACTTACTTGGCATTGTTCTGAGAACTTCATGTGTAATTTCTGATCCATTCTCAAAGCAGCCCTGATTTTACGGCAGAGGAAACAAGCACAGAGAAATTACCTTGCTAAAAGTCACCAGGATAGTAAGTGATGGAGCTAGGATTTGAGCCCAGGCCTTCTGGGTCCAGAGCCCTCTGCTTTAACATTGGAATCATCTTCCTCTTGGCCATGCCAACACCATGAATCAGCTTTCTTGTTTTCATCAGAATTGTGCGAATACTTTGAAATCTTGAATTATTATTATTGGAAGTATTAAACTGAGTTATTATTATTATAGTAAAGATTTGATTTTATGGCTTATTTTGAAAAGCAAATAAAAATGAGAGTTTGTAGACACTATAAGATTTTCTCTTATCTTTATTCTCCTCTGGGACCACATAATGGCATTCTCTGATTGATTTCAATGTAAGTAAATGCACTTGTATTAAATAACTGTTTTGAAATGAGGGAGAGATGGAGGAATTAGTATCTGATAGGCATGGTGCTCAAATTACTTTAATAATAAATCAGAATTGTTTAATAAGTAAATTCTTTCTCAAAAATCAAATACCATTCAAATCCCTTGTCCTCTGATTAGCCATGACACTTCCACCCTGAGCCATATCTCCTCAACATCTTCTCTTCCCCACCATTGAAACTGACTTGTGCTAAGTCCTCTTTCCATAAGACTTTACCAGGCTGGTGACTATGCTAGGTGATTTTAATCTTCCCTGGTGGCTCAGATTAGGTAAAGAATCTGCCTCCAGTGCAGGAAACCCACATTTCAATCCCTGGAAGATCTTCTGGAGAAGGGAATGGCTACTCACTCCAGCATTTTTGCTTGGAGAGTCCCATGGACAGAGGAGCCTGGTGGGCTACAGTCCGTGGGGTTGCAAAGAGTCGGACATGACTGAGAGACTAACACTTTACCAGGCTGGTAACTATGCTCGATGGTTTTAGGCTACAGTGTTCCTGAATGTTAACGTCTCAAAGTGCCCTGATCACTCTCACTCTATATCCCCACTAATTTGTATCTTTAAAAGGAACTTCTGAAAACATACTCTTTTTAAGCTAAATGAAAAACTCTCTTGAGGCTGGTGGAACTGCTATTTGGGTGCATCTGGGTCTCCATTTAAAGCTCCAAATTAGGTCAGTTTAAATATGGGATTCCCTTAGCATTCATAGACCCAATTACCCTTTCCCTGGGGAGCAGGGTGTGCCCTCTAGGTGGGAGGTGCTATGTCTTCTTCAGACACTAAGAGAATTCTAGCGTAAGGCAGCCAAGTCCTTCAGGACAATCACTGGATATTTCTAGAGAGATCTCCGCTGTATTCCTGGCCTGTGCCTGCACGTATTTCCTCTGTGATCTGGGCCTTGCTGTCTCTTCATTCACAAGATGGGTCTCCTTTGACTGAGTCTGTGCCGTGTCACCTGTCAATCTGAGCAGAGTGGGGAGAGGAAGACTCAGAATGGAGGGAATATTTCCCATCATTGTGGAAGTCCTATTACTCTTTCTCGAAGAATGTGTATAGAGAATCCGGCTGAAGTAGAAATGCTATCCAGTGGGTGGTGGTCCAATGGAAAGGACCTGCCTGAGGACTGAAGTCCTGCATATGGGTTCTCACTCTAATAAAAAGAGTCTTTTATCCTTGGGACACTCACTTCGCTTTTTCTCTGTTAAATAAAGGACCTCAAAGTTTTCTTCTAACTCCAAGACTCAAGGCTTCTCAGTGTTCCATTTTTACTCTTTTTACAAGATCCCTGTGCTGGAGTTCACTTCTGTTTCCACCACTGATTAACTGGGTGGTCTTGGGCAAGGCTTTCCTTGTCTCTGAGACCTCACCTCTTGTTTGAAAAGGGGGTATTGCATTGGTACCCATTCCAGAGCATTCCAGAGGGTTAAATGAGTTCATCTGTGTGTTTGGCATATGGCATAAGCTATGTCAGGATATAAGAACTGTTATTCATATCATTGCTGTCATCCTTGTTATCATAGGGTGTCAAATGGTTGGTAGTAAATGCCTAAACTGTGAGGCAGTGTTAGGGTTCTTCAGGCCAGAAGGCTGAAAAGCAGATTCGTGAACTGAGCATTTGTATGTGCCAACAGTCTTCTCCTCCGTGGTATCAGATTCTGACTTCTGGCTTCCACTGCAATTAAGCAGAGGTTTTAGGCTGACAAGTCAATTCACTTCATGCAGAAGGCCCCAACTGAGCACTAAATAGAAACCTAAGAGACAAGCTGGATAGAAGTATACTAAAGGTGAGTTAATAGGAATGAAAGTCAGTTGCATGTATACCTAATACCCTGCCAGTGCTCTGTCAGGTTTTCAGGAGATGTTACAGATTTGTCCCTTTGCTTCCTTCACTTTGTTAGTTGCAGCATCTGCACTGGTTTAAATCTTTTCAGGATTGTTTTCTTCTGGGACCTGCATGGAACTGATTCTCCCCTCACCTTCCATGGGGTTCCTTATGCCTTCTCTTCACAGTTTCATCCAACTTCTTAATTCATTCATAGACAAATCAGTTAATGCCCAGGACAGTAGTTGAAGGCTCCTAACATAGCCTGCATTATTGCTACATAAACAGAGCTGAGGTTATAAACTCTAGGTGAGAGATAATTCAATGATGAATACTGACGATAACCTTGAAGAAACTAAGATTATTAAGTTGACTGTGAAGACAGTTTCTTTAAAAAATCTAAATTCTTCTGTATTCAATGCTAGAATAGTCTATAGAAATAAGGTATCATAGTTGTTAATTTTGCTATGTATCAATAAACCTCACATTCTTAAGTCAATTCAGCATTCCAAAAAATGGTGGCTTTTTAACTGCTATAGGAATAAAAGGCATTATTATGTAATTGAAGGAAGAAATATTTTTTATAGAATTGCAAACCAGTTTGCTCACTTAGTCATTCTATGTGACCAAATTGCCATATGCTGATTCTCCTTAGCCATGTTATTGACTGGAGCAGAACCCTGTATATAATCTTGCAAGCTAGAGGGAGTTATCTTAATTCTTCTTCTTACTTTCCTCTTAATATTAGCAGGGATGAATCTGGAAAATATTTTCCATATGATTGTTAATAGCTACAAATATAAAATTCCACATATATATCCAAATAAGGAAAAAAAAACAAGCTTAGTTTATACATCTTTAAAAGAAAATAGAATTAGAGAGCTTAAGAAACCAGCATATTTTTGTCAAGACAACCATTTTTATAAAGGGAAGTATTTTAATTTTGGATTTGGATTCATCAAAACTATTCACCACAAAATGTCAATGTATTAAATTAAAAAATGTAAAATAGTTTTAAAGCTGACCACCTAGTTGGATAAGGTTTAATGGGATAAAATGAAAAACTGCTGATTGAATCAGCAGTAAATATTTGTTAATTACTGCCTGGGTTTTACCTTATCAGGCCAAGGAGCAGATGGGCCTTAGATTTCTGTAGAGAAGGTCACCGCGGTCCTGCTGCTCCTTTTCCAGGTGCTTTCCCTGGGGGAGTTTGGACTGTGAGGACCGCACTTCAGAGGAGCCTGGTTACTGTTTCCATGAATAAGATAAAATGGTGTTTATCCTCTGTGGATCAATACCATCTTGTTTGAACTTATTGAGTCATTTAGAGACACAGAAGGTAATGAAAACCATTGTGCAATAGTACCCAGCGTAGTACCCAGCGTCCTAGGGATGACAGTATTTTAAAAGACAGTTATCGAAACAGATTTGTGACATCAACTGGCTGTATGATGAAATGAACACACACTGTGACAGTGTCCTGTGGGTTTCAGCGGAAAAGGCTTTGGGTTCTTAACTAAGAGTCTTCTTGAGAAACGTTCTCTACAATAAAAATGGTATGGGATGCTTATTTTTTGGAATAAAAGAAAATGATATATTCTCTTATTTTCTGAACAAATAGGATTTCCCTTTGTGACTCATCAAAACTTCATTTTTTATGTACAGTGTTTGATTTAAATGATATTAGCCTTGTTTTGACAAAGAGGAGCTAATGGGGAAGTGTGGAAAGTTTTAAGAAACTCTGGAAAGCTTTAGGGAACTATTGGAGGTTTATACCAATAGGGAAATGGACAGGGAAGAGAGTTTTGCTGAAGTTTTGAATTCACATTGCTGAGGACTATGCTTAGTTTTGCTTTATCATCTCCTGTGATCTTTATTAAATTCTGCAGGACAGATTTAACCCCCATTTTATATTTGAAGGGGCTTCCCTGGTGGCTCAAACGGTAAAAAAATCCACCTGCAATATTCGAGACCTGGGTTCAGTCCCTGGGTTGGGAAGATCCCCTGGAGAAGGGAATGGCAACCCACTCCAGTATTCTTGCCTAGAGAATTCCATGGACAGAGGGGCCTGGCAGGCTACAGTCCATGGGGTTGCAAAGTGTCAGACATGACTGAGCAACTTTCACTTCACTTTTACATTTGAAGAATCAGAGATTCAGAGTTGAATATCATGCTTAAGGTTACAAACCTAAGGAATTTGGAAACAGGAATTCCAGCTTAGCTCTTTCAGCAGAAAAGTCCAGTGTTCAGTCTATAATTAATTTGAAAAATCTCTAAGATAGACATGCTCCTGTTTGACAGAAGATGGTTAGACTCTAAGTTGCCTTAGAGGTTTTTGGACATGATGATTGAAATAGTGATGGTTTCAGTCAATTCTGGTTGCTATGGATACTGGACATGGACTATAAAAATGATTTGTTCTGTCTTCGTGTTCTGAGGAATACCATTTCTGAGATAATAGATGTCACCAAAAGAAGATGCACTCTTGTAAATTAAGCTTAGGAAACAAAACAGAGCCTACTCTCCTAGATAATCACAATGAAGGAACATATTTCCTTGTTGCTGTTTAGTTGCCCAGTCATGTCCTCTTCTGTGTGACCCTGTGGATGATAGCCCACCAGGCTCCTCTGTCCATGGGATTTCCCAGGCAAGAATACTGATGTGGGTTGCCATTTCCTTCTCTAGGGGATCTTCCCAACCCAGGGATTGAACCCAAGTTTCCTGCATTGGTAGGCCTATTCTTTACCATTGAGCCACCGAGGAAGCTGTTTATACATAGAGTAAATCTTCTTGTGAGGACAGTCTCAGGGTTTTATGCTTGGGCTCTGGAGTCAGAACACCTGATGGGGAGCTTAGCTCTGTCACCTCCTAACTGGGTGATGTTCAGCCCATTCAGTAACTTATTCATGCCTCAGTTGTAAAATGTTATAATAGTATCTAACATATATGGCTATTCTAAGAATAGCTTGAGGTAAATGCATGAAAAGTACTTAGACGTGCACTTGGCCATATGCTTAATAAATGTCTGTTAGCACCCCACTCCAGTACTCTTGCCTGGAAAATCCCATGGATGGAGGAGCCTGGTGTGCTGCTGTCTATGGGGTCGCTAAGAGTCGGACATGACTGAGCGACTTCACTTTCACTTTTCACTTTCAAGCATTGGAGAAGGAAATGGCATCCACTCGTGTTCTTGCCTGGAGAATCCCAGGGACGGGGGAGCCTGGTGGCTGCCGTCTATGGGGTCACACAGAATCGGACACGACTGAAGCGACTTAGCAGCAGCAGCAGCAGCGTTATTATTTGGAGAAGGCAATGGCACCCCACTCCAGCACTCTTGCCTGGAAAATCCCATGCACGGAGAAGCCTGGTGGGCTGCAGTCCATGGGGTCGCTAAGAGTCGGACACAACTGGGCGACTTCACTTTCATTTTTCACTTTCGTGCATTGGAGAAGGAAATGGCAACCCACTCCAGTGTTCTTGCCTGGAGAATCCCAGGGACGGGGGAGCCTGGTGGGCTGCCATCTATGGGGTCACACAGAGTCAGACACAACTGATGCGACTTAGCAGCAGCAGCGTTATTATTACTCATGTAGTAGCAAGACCTGCTTTAATTGTCTGCCATTTCCTCAACTTACTTAACAACACAGTCTCCCTTTGGAAGCCACATGTATTAACATCCACTGAAAACAGTGTAGAGAAGGTTACATTTGAAATGACACAAAACCAACTTGGTATTAGCCCAGGTGAACATAATAACTAAATATTCAGTGTTTTCATATCCACTCTGTTACTTTAGGTTTGTCCATAATAACTAATTTCTTTTCTTTTTTTTTTTTGGACAACCATCTTTCCCCTTCCCTTACATTTGATAAATAATAAACTGAAACAGTAAAATGTGAGAATTTTCTCAAATGTAGAGTATCCATACTATTCCAGAAAATATGGTCCTTAAAAACAAACCTGTAAGTCACATGTTTATTACCTATATAAAGCTTCAGTGCTTTAAAATAAGTGATTTCACTTTTATTTCTTAACCTATGCTCTATTGTATGCATCTCAGCACACATAATAAAGAATTTTTCAGGCCAGACCACCACATCTTTGATGTTTCTAAATTATAGCAAGAGTTAAATTTGCCAACACATGTTTTAAAAAACACTAATCCTGCCAAATGCAAGCTAATCCTATGTTAGCCATCTTCTTGAAGACACACAGCACATAGCTGAACAGTCCAAAAAATGTATTTGACTTGGAACACACTTCTTTACCATTCTCCCTGGAACTTACTCTGGCAATAATAGACCAAAACTATTTCAATTAGACTATTTAAGAGATTTCTGGGAGGAATGAGATATTCCTGGTAAGTGCCCTGATTGATTTCCTTTTTTAGATAGAATACCATCATAGTCTGATTGTGAATCATCTTTTCGGAGTGAACAGAATGATCACGTGAAATATATCCACTGCAGCACAGCTGCCCAAACCATCCTGAAAGGAAAAGATCTAATAATTAAGCCATCTGAAGGTAGAGATTTAATACACTCAAGACCAAAAATTTTCCATGACTGTTTTTGTTTCGTTTTCTTGTGTTTTTTTTTTGTTGTTGTTGTTGTGGTGCAGGATAAAGGAGGAAAGGGAGGGAGATAAATGAATATGTGAAATCTAAAGTATGGTAGAAATCATGACCCGAACAGAGAGTGCAGAATCTGTCAGTGACGTTAATACCATTTCTCTTGTTAATTACACTTTTATGCTTCCCCGATCCGAGGACCAGAATAGACAGTCAACCACAACTCTCCCGGCTGTCTGGCTATTGCTAAATACATTTCTCAGAAACATTAGCCTGACTCTTGAACCTGGTGTGATAAATCTACATTATTTTTTTACCCTCAGAAATTGATTAAATCGAAGAACAAAAGCTGGCTGTTGTCTCATTTTGAGATTATCTGATCATTCTAATATTTTCTTTTGTTTTCAGATGGCTTTATCAGTATAAAAGCAAACTAGAAATATCCCTGAATTCAGCTCTCTTGTGGAAGTGCGTAAAAGCTGTTTCACTGCATTCCCACTGATCCACACAGCACAGTTTCACAGAGTTGAAATAGAAAAATCAAAACACATGGACCATACCTGAGTGATTTCAGAGATCCCCACCCGGAAAAGGTTTCCTTGATTATGGCGAATTCAACGTGTCACTCTGGTTATGTTCTAATCATCATATCAAACTCCAAAGGTTCAGTGGCTTTAGGTTTGGTTTACAATTCCTGGGAGTTAAACTTTAACTCACCCTGTCTCTTGCATCCATGCAGCCCTTTGACCAGATAATTGGGTCACTACAACCCAAGCAGAATCTACAAAATTACTGTTGTCGTTTGTTTACCATATTAAAATGAATTTTGTATTAAAAATCATTGAGGTGAATATTATTTTGATGTGTGTTAAGTGACATATATTTTAAAAAGTAGAACACTGCAATTTGGATAACTAAGCTTTCCTTTATATTAGGTCCCTTGTTTTCTGCTGTGCCAAAATGATATTAAGCCTATGGTAATTTAAGAGAATGTTTCACACTCCTTATATCATTGTATTACATGGAATAAAGTGTGGAGGTTTAGGTCAAGTATGTGGATAAATGCGGGCTTAGAAAAATAGAACACATAAGGTATTTACATAACCAAATAAATAGTGTCAGATCATGTTGGGGAAAGCAGGCTTCTTTTTATATAAGCTGCTCATTCAGATTTTAAGAAAACCATATAATCAGCCATGTACTGAGGTTATATGAGAGCCAAGGCTGTTCATTGCTTGCAATCTCAGTGGCAACTGTGTTTATTAAAAAATAAGTGAAGTGAAGTGAAGTCACTCAGTCGTGTCCGACTCTTTGCGACCCCATGGACCGTAGCTTAACCAGGCTTCTCCATCCATGGGATTTTCCAGGCAAGGGTACTGGAGGGGCTCTTCCTGACCCAGGAATCAAAGCCGGGTCTCCTGCATTGCAGGCAGATGCTTTACCCTCTGAGCCACCAGGGAAATGTATTTCCAAAGATATAAACTCAACATTCTCAATTCTCTGATAAAAACTCCAGTCTATGCAAGAAATTTCTAAGAGTCATAAAGCCCACTGAAAAAAATAAAAACCCTCCTAATTTTGAGTAAATTGTAAGGGTTTATAAACCACAGCCCTAACACTAAAATTAGAGGACATGCTTAGCTTCAGTTCTAATAAGAGGAGTCTGCTTTTCTAGGAACCAGCTACTAACAGAAGTGCTTGTTCATTCTGTGTTTTAGTTTATTTTACAATCAATCGTTCCATAATACGGGCATAGAGGACGATAAGTCGCTGGCTGGCATCTGGTAATATAAAGCCTACTGTTGGAATGCTTGTTCTGCCCACAGTTTTCCGCTCTCAAACACAAGGAAGTCTAGATATTCCTAAACTTTTCCCAGAGCAATGCCTGACAAAGTTAAGCAAACACACTCCCGGACCTGTCGCTTTGCCTTGGAATTGTGACACTGGAATGAATCCCGAGGGAGGCATCAGGCCCCTCCCAGCTGACAGCTCGCTAAGTGTCGCATCTCTCTGCAGCCTCCTCGGGAGTGGATGCCCCGCACCAGGCAGTGTTTTGGTTTTCCCAGTGAAGGCTCAGTCTGGGTGTGTACGATTTCCCATTGTGTGGGGAATTCTTACCCTGAATTCACCTGGCGCTACAGAGAACTGCCGATACTATGAGATGGTCGGCCGGGGAGGATTTTGTTGGTCGCTTGGTATGGTCGGCGCCTGGATGGTGAGGAATGGAGATGATGAAAAGAAAGCCAGGGGTTGGAGGTATCTCATGGAGTAGCAAAATATGACAGTAAAAGAAGGCATTATATTAACTAATTATTTAAAAATGTATCAGTTTCCTATTTGAGGGGTCCTAGCATTCTCTGTGGCCTTGGGACAAAGAAAAACCAACTGATCAGAATGGGATCAAATAGATGACCTTGATGTCATCTGTCTAATCAAGGGGAATGAAGTTCCTTGAATGGCAAGGCTTGCTTTCACTATGTAAAAATACACCTAGATTAGCCCTCCTGGGGCCTCGTTATCCTAGGAGAGATAAAGCAATGATCAAAATGTTATACAATGTAAACAAACAAATTCAGTTTAAATAGTGACTACTAAATATTTTTCATTTGTTTGTTCTTCAATTACCTAAAGACCTACAGTTTTCCAAGCATAGATGGACATTTGTTTATTTAGTTTCGCACATTTTATTACAAGTACAATTTTCAGAATACCATAAAACTGCTATAAATGGGCATGTATGAGCACACTGATACTAGTTAATTGATTTCCATGGCTAGCATAGGACTCATTGACTAAGGTGTCTGAGTTTTTATTTTTTTACATTTAAACTTGTAAATTTTAAAAAATTAACTTCTTTGCCAGCCTTAGTAGAATATAAAATACTAATGATAATAATGATAAGGCTAATTATTCTTAAGACATATCATACTATCTTTGCTTTTTATGACCCATATATGTAGTTTTTTATATATTAAGCATGGAATGTTGGTCTTTTTCTGTTTTATCCAAGGTAGTCCCAGTAGATTAGATGAGTACTTTTTTAAAATGAGGGTTGAATTTGTTAGTAGACTATAAAATCAGGATACTGAGGCATATACAACATATTCAAGCCAGAATATAATAGAAAATACAAAGTGAATTGCTTCTAGAAAGGGTATGTAGTGTTCCTGAAACTTTTGTTTCAGTTGTATATATGTGCACGTGCTATTTTTGATATAAATTTTATTTTTTGTATTGTGAAGCACAGTTTGAAGAGCTTGCAGAATACTGTGTTGGTCTTTAGGTATTCAGTGGTTAACAAACCAGATACAGGGTATATGCACTGAGCAGTTTCCCCGCAATGAGTGACTGAGTTATAAGTATCATGAGAAGAAGTACAGGATGCTAAACAGAACAGAACACAGGGATCTGCAATGATATCCCCAAAACAAACACATTCCTAGAAAAAGAGATCATTTGTGGTTACCAGAGGCAGGCATGAGGAAATTGGATAAAGGCAGTCAAAAGGTGCAAGCTTTCAGTTATAAAAGTACTAGGGGTGTAATGTACAACATGATCAATACAATTAACACTACTGTATGTTGCATACGGATGTTGTTAAGAGGGTGAACCCTAAGAGTTGTCATCACAAGAAAATTTTCCATTCAATTTTGTACCTATATGAGATGATGGATATTCATTGATATCGCTTGTTAATAAATATTTCTGGAGCCCCAAAACATATAGTCTGTCGCTGTTTCCACAGTTTACCCATCTATTTGCCATGAAGCGATGGGACCAGATCTTAGTTTTCTGAATGTTGAGCTTTAAGTCAACTTTTTCACTCTCCTCTTTCACTTCATCAAGAGGCTCTTTAGTTCTTTGCTTTCTGCCATAAGAGAGGGGCCATCTGCATATCTGAGGTTATTGATATTTCTCCCAGCAATCTCAATTCCAGCATGTGCTTCATCCAGCCCAGTGTTTCCCATGATGTACTCTGCATATAAGTTAAATAAGCAGGGTAACAATAATCATTTAAAAAAGAAACAGAAGCAACACCACCAACACAGAAACCTAACCTAGTGTGGGACTGGGTGAGAGTAAGGAAAGCCTTTCAGAACAGCAACCATTTAAACTGAGACCCCAGGCATGTGTCAGTGGGGGATGGGCGTTCTAGTGTGGGGAAATAGTACGTGCTAATGCCCCGAGGGTGGTACATTCCAATAACTGGTAGAAAGCCAGTTGCGAGGGGTGAGAGGGAGGTAGTGGGGGAAAGTGGCCCCTAAAGGGCTATGTATGTGGTGCTACAGATTTCCAGCAAGGGAAAGTCACTGAAGAATTCTAAGATGAATCACATTCTCTATTTGTATATATTTCAGGTATAGAGTTGAGAAAAAAATTGTCATGAGATGATACTGTCTACCTATCTCTTTTTTGTTTTTTTTTGTCATTAGGGTAGGCTTTAATCCATTATGTCTAATGTAATTAAAAGAAGGCAATTTGGACATAGAGATGCATACAGGGAATACTAAGTAAAGACACAGCAGCCAAGAAGAGGGTCTTAGAACAGAACCTTCTATCATGGCTCTCAGAAAGTACCAACTCTGCTGACACTTTGATCACAAACTCCTAGCTTCCAGGACTGTGAGAAAATAAATTTCTGTGGTTTAGCCACCCAGTCTGCAGCACTTTGTTAAAGCACCCCTAGCAAACTAAAATAGAAAAAAAAAAAAGTCTTTTTATCTATGTATATATAAATTTATATACATGTAAATATATATATATACTTGTTCAGTTGCTCAGTTGTGTCCAACTGTTTGTGACCACATGGACTAAGCATGCCAGGTTCCCTGTCCTTCATCTCCCAGAGTTTGCTCAAACTCATCTCTATTGAGTTGATAATGCCATCCAATCATCTCATCCTCTGTTGCCCCTCTTCTCCTCTTGCTCTCAATCTTTCCCAGCATCAGAGTCTTTTCCAATGAGTCAGTTCTTTGCATCAGGTAGCCAAAGTATTGGCGGTTCAGCTTCAGCATCAGTCCTTCCAATGAATATATTCAGGGTTGATTTATTTTAGGATTGAAGGTTTGATAATGGCACCCCACTCCAGTACTCTTGCCTGGAAAATCCCATGGATGGAGAAGCCTGGTAGTCTGCAGTCCATGGGGTCGCTAGAGTCGGACACAACTGAGCAACTTCACTTTCACTTTTCACTTTCATGCATTGGAGAAGGAAATGGCAACCCACTCCAGCGTTCTTGCCTGGAGAATCCCAAGGACGGGGGAGCCCGGTGGGCTGCCATCCATGGGGTTGCACGGAGTCAGACACGACTTAAGCGACTTAGCAGCAGCAGCAGCAGCAGCAGCAGCAGCAGCAGCAGTCCAAGGGACTCTCAAGAGCCTTCTCCAACACCACAGTTTGGAAACATCAATTCTTCAGCACTTAGCCTTTTTTATGGTCCAACTCTTACATCCATACATGACTGCTGGAAAAACCATAGCTTTGACTATACGGACCTTTGTCAGAAAAGTAATGTCTCTGCTTTAATAATACATTGTCTAGGTTTCTCATAGCTTTTCTTCCAAGGAGCAGGAGTCTTTTAATTTCATAAATATATATATTTCATATATATACATAACATATATAATGACATTTTTCACTTTATGTATATGAAATGTCATTATATATGTGTATGTGTGTGTGTATACACACATATATATGCTGTGTTGCACTGTGCTTAGCCACTCAGTCATGCCCGACTCTTTGTGACCCCATGGACTGTAGCTCGCTAGGCTCCCCCGTCCATGAAATTCTCCAGGCAACAACACTGGAATGGGGAGCCCTTCCCTTCTCTAGGGGATCTTTCCAACTCAGGGCTTGAACCCACATCTCTCCCATTGCAGGCAGATTCTTTACCATCTCAGTCACCAGGGAATATGCACACACATATATAATGTATATGATTCATGTTTAACTTTGAAATTTTCTTTCCATGCTTTGTTCTCTTTCTTAACCTAGCTCCAGGTTAAGGACGCTTAGCTGATAGACATTCCTTGGTAAAAAACTGAGGTATAATTGATGTGTTTCTGCTGTTCATTCACTAAGTCCCATCCGATTCTTTGCAACCCCATGGACTGCAACACGCCAGGCTCCGTTCTCCTCCATAATCTCCCAGAGCTTACTCAAATTCATGTCCATTGAGTCAGTGATCTTTTGCCTTCAATCTCTCCCAGCATTAGGGTCTTTTCCAATGAGTCAGGTCATATATAACTGATATATGATATTATATTCATTTATCCTTTTTAAAATCAAAATACGCTTCTCTTAGAATTATTTGATTCATGTATGTATTTAAATAAGGGTTAGTCGTTTGGATTTGAGGGAGGAAAAGCATCTAATAGACTGCGTGGTGGTAAATGTTAGGACAGTGGCACTGGAGCAAGAAAGAATGGAATAAGCTTTGCGAAGTGAACTGTAGCCATCAGGTCCATAGAACTGCGCATTAAATAGGATCTGTCATCCATCATTTGCTCTTTGGCTTGTGGATTTTGAAATAATCCTGCCTTTAATATCAGATGACTTTGCCACCTAGCAGAGCTGGTGTACTTATGCAAAATTTGCTGATAACTGCTGACTTAGGTAAAACGAAAGTTTTAAAAAATTTAAGATACAATTCAAAGCTAAAGGTTACCAAGTGTAACAAGCTTTAGTCCCAGTCATAATCTTCCCTCTCCTACCTTAATAAAAATGTTCTCCGTTTCTTAGGAATGCAAAATTTATCTTGGATGTCTGATAGGTTGGTGGAGTTACTTAATTCCCTGGAAGGGAGCATTCTAGATGATGTAAGAGCCATGTTGGTCACATTACCTAGGGCACAAGCCTAATTGTCTTTTCTTGTCTATGATGTAGAAAGAGCTTTGAGCATGGAGCTGGTGCCTGAGGAATCCAGGCCTGACGCTATCACTCATGAGCTACTTGACCCTGAGCAGGTTCCTGCCCCTTGTCTGAGCCTGCGTCCCTGCCTTTAATGAGGCAAACCTCTACCTCCCTTATCTACCTCACTGATTATTGAGAGGGTCAAAGTATATGTGAAAATGATTTGAAAATAGAAGAGTACAGAGTAGAATGATTACAGAGCAGATGTAGTTATACCCTCGAGGTTATGTCAGTGCAGCTTCTTGTTTTAATCTGTGAAATACACGGTCTTCCAGGATTTTAAGCCTGCTCTTTTAGAGATTTAGAACATGTCAGGCCTAGAAGCCTGATGCTATTATTAAGGCGTGCAAGACTTTAGAAGACAGTAGAATTTGATTCAGTGGGTTAGAACCCATCTGTTCTTTAAATGCCATATTCCAGGATTTTAGACTTTGGACAAGTTGTTGGTTTTGTAACTAGAGCCATCTAGTGTTGAACTGATTAAAGCACACACTTGCACATACACGCACACATGCGTGCATGTGTGTATACACACACACACACACACACACACACCCTTCTTTGGTTTGTGCTTGAGGAAATTGCATTAGGTTCTCCTGACGTATCTGATGGTATTTTCAGTATCACGTAATTGTAGGATTAAATGAAGTCTTGAGAATTTATCTAAAGTATAGACTAATCTAAAAATCATATCAGCCAATGGGAAGCCACACTGGCCCTGTCTTTTAAGCATGAATGGTGTACCTTCCATTTTATAATCCTTGGTCCTTTTGATTAGCATTCATATATTGAAATAAATGTTTTTGAAATTTTAGTTTGCAAAAATCATATTGCTTTTTAAAAGCAATATTACTTAGCTCAACCCCAAAGCAAAAGCAAATATTATTTTTTTAAATAAAAGGACAGTTTTAGAAAGGGAAATCCAGTTGGCAACCTGGTGTTTTCCTTTCTTGATATTAGAAATTTCTGCTCATTAGATTTTAATCTGTTTAATATCCTGTGTTCAATTTTCTTTAGGGAAAATAATTTCCACAGAAAAATCTCCACTAAGCTCTTAGATAACTTCTAGAGAGGAAGTTACTATACAATCTCTCTTAATGATTATAATATTACCCATTTTCTTGAGTTAATTTTACTAAGTTTAAAAAAAAAAGATCATTTCGAAAGGTAGGAGATATTCTGGGGGAAGCAAAGTTAAAACACATATATACACATACACATCCCAGACAAGATGATTATGGCATAATCATATTTTCCGTCATTTTCATTCAAAGTACCACTTGTTATGACTAACTGATATACTGAATTCTTCAGGTTCACAAAGTATCTGAGAAGTATTATGGCAATTTGGACAGCATCTTGAATTTTTTTCCTATAAAACTAGATTTGGCCAATTTAGCAAATCTAGGTTTTCCACATCCAAGCAGGAAAACATTAAGTATTAGTTGCTCAGTAATATCTGACTCTTTGTGATCCCATGGACTGTGGCCCACCAGGCTCCTCTGTCCATGGAATACTCCAGGCAAGAATACTGGAGTGGATAGCTATTCCCTTCTCCGGGGGATCTTCACAACCCAGGGATCAAACCTGGGTTTCCTGCATTACAGGCAGATTCTTTACCATCTGAGCCACCAGGGGAAGTGGCTCAGATAGAAAACAGTATTGGATATAAAGAGGGGACGTTTTTCTGATTTTCTTAAATACTAGAATAACTTTGGGGTTAAGGATAGCAGAAATGGAATAATAAAATGTTAATTATTTTCATTAATCATTTTCAAACGGTAAAAGGAAGCTGAAATTAATGTTGAGATGGTTAGGAAGAGAACATTAATTTTTCAAACATAACCGAAGCTACTGTTTAATGGACCTGATTCCTAATTTGTGTTCATTGTGGTTTATACAAAATGAAAACTTACATTTCAAAGGCACTTTGTATTTCCAAAGCACTTCTAATGGATCTTCACCACAACCATATTGGATTAGGACTTGGTAGAGTTTAATGTTTAACGGCATGATGTTAGCAGTCCATTCTCTTGGGTTATAATCTCAACTAACCACTCAGTATCTGCCTCCCCTCAGACAAGTCTTCTAATCTCTGAGTCTCTATTTTCACATCTGGAGATGGAATCATGGTAACACCAGCCTCAGACTTCCTATGAAACTCAAAGGAGAGAAGGTGTGGAAAGAACTTAGTCCAATGCCAAATGCATAGCAAATATTCATCTATTAATTGCATATTGATTATAAAAGGAACTTTGAGAGTTAGCTGCCCTTCCATCATCCCAGTGAACAGAAAACTGCGATTCTGTGTGGTCTCAAATGTACTGCTCTGAAAACTGTTGTTTCCAGTCAGATGCTCCAAGATCATTCACGTGGTTTGGTGAATAGCATGTATCTATAGTGTAGAATGCTTTGAGAATCATAGGTCATTGTAGGAATTAAGATGTCATATGCATTACTGCTGCTGCTAAGTCGCTTCAGTCGTGTCCAACTCTGTGTGACCCCATAGACGGCAGCCCAGCAGGCTCCGCCATCCCTGGGATTCGCCAGGCAAGAACACTGGATTGGGTTGCCATTTCCTTCTCCAATGCATGAAAGTGAAAAGTGAAAGGGAAGTCGCTCAGTCGTGTCCGACTCTTCGCGACCCCATGGACTGCAGCCCACCAGGCTCCTCCGTCCATGGGATTTTCCAGCCAAGAATACCGGAGTGGGGTGCCACTGCCTTCTCTGGTCATATGCATTAAGATGTATGTTTTTCTTTCATAGAAACTCTAGGAATTGATGAAGGCAAGAAGGCAATTTCCTCTGTTTTGAGGAAGAGAAGATGAGCTAATAAGAGGTTAAATCTTTTAACAAAGTGATATTATACCAGGAAATAGTACAAAAATGAAGCAAAGCATACAGGCTTTTGCCATTTACTCACCAAGTAATGAAAGTTTCCTAATGTTTCTGAATATCAGTTTTTCCTCATCTGTAAAATGGAACTGGTCATCTCTAATTTATCAAATTCTGTGGACAGAGGAGCCTGACTGGCTACAGTCCATGGGGTCACAAAGAGTCAAACACAACTGAGCAACTCAACCACAATAACCGAAGAGCTAAATGAACTTTGTGTCTGTACCATGCATGGCACATGGTAAGTCCTCTCTCATCTCCGGGTCTCTTGCCACCACACTGGAATCCATCCAGATTAGCGTTCTTATCCTGCTTCTTCACTAACAAATCAGAATTTTTATTTAGACTGCTTGAGAAGCCTTCTGTTTCCTGAATCTAAGGATCTAAGTCTTTGATTGCTTTACTCTTGATCATTGTTTCTTTAAATGTTGTCCCTGAACTGATTCTCTCTCATATTTCCATGCAAGTAGATATTAGAAGTTCTGTTTGTTTTTTAGCAGAACTGTGTGCTATTGTTTATTTTTCTTTTTTTTTCAGTTCCATCTTTTATTTTGTGTATCATGATAAATATTTATTTATTGNAGGAGATGGATGGAACTGGAGCCGATTATACAGAGTGAAGTAAGCCAGAAAGAAAAACACCAATACAGTATACTAACGCATATATATGGAATTTAGAAAGATGGTGATGATGACCCTGTATGCGAGACAACAAAAGAGACTCAGATCTGTAGAGTGGACTTTTGGACTCTGGGGGAGAGGAAGAGGGTGGGATGAGATGGGAGAATGGCATTGAAACATGTAAACTATCATGTAAGAAACGAATCGCCAGTTTATATCCGATGCAGGATGCAGGATGCTTGGGGCTGGTACATGGGGAGGACCCAGAGGGATGTTATGGGGTGGGAGGTGGGAGGGGATTCATGTTTGGGAATGCATGTACGCTCGTGGTGAATTCATGTCAATGTTTGGCAAAACCAATACAGTATTGTAAAGTAAACTAAAGTTAAAAAAAAAAAAAGTCCTGGCTTTATGAAGGCACTCAATACTAATGCTAATACCATGCTTATTTCTGGTCCAAGGTCCCCACCTGGTTACAAAGAGCTACTTCACTTGGTCGATTAATGATCAGCTTCTGTCAATTTTTTCTTATTGTCTTTATGCATTTATATGAGTATGTTATATTCTATCTACATTTCTAGGTCTTTTAGTGGAAATTATATATATTTGAATTAGGTTTTGGATTCATATAATAGGAGACCCAAAATAGCAGTGACTTAGATAGAAGGCAATGGCACCCCACTCCAGTACTCTTGCCTGGAAAATCCCATGGATGGAGGAGCCTGGTAGGCTGCAGTCCTTGGGGTGCTGAGAGTTGGACGCGACTGAGCGACTTCATTTTCACTTTTCACTTTCATGTGTTGGAGAAGGAAATGGCAACCCACTCCAGTGTTCTTGCCTGGAGAATCCCAGGGACGGGGAGCCTGGTGGGCTGCTGTCTCTGGCGTCACACAGAGTTAGATATGACTGAAGCGACTTAGCAGCAGCAGCAGCAAATAAGATCAGGTTTCCTTTACTATGTAGACAGAACTGAGGTGAGCAACTAGTCTTTCTATCACAATTTTTTAAGAGGTCTAGTGTACAGGATTGTACCTAAAGGAACAATGTTCATTGAGCACTTGGGTCATGCCTGATATGGGAGTTATTGAAGCCAGCAGGTATGGTCTCTGCTCTCATGAACTTTTGTCTAGAGTGATAAATTGTCATATACATAATAACTTAATAATTATAGAGACAATTTCATGTCTCTGAATCTGTTTTATCACTTGAAATTTTATATCCAATTAGGAGAAGGCAATGGCACCTCACTCCAGTACTCTTGCCTGGAAAATCCCATGGACGGAGGAGCCTGGTAGGCTGCAGTCCATGGGGTCTCAAAGAGTTGGACACGACTGGGCGACTTCACTTTCACTTTTCACTTTCATGCATTGGAGAAGGAAATGGCAACCCTCTCCAGTGTTCTTGCCTGGAGAATCCCAGGGATGGCGGAGCCTGGTGGGCTGCCGTCTATGGGGTCGAACAGAGTGGGACACGACTGAAGCAACTTAGCAGCAGCAGCAGGAGCTTTTTTGGTGATAAATTTTATGTGTCAATGTGGCTGGTATATAGTACCCAGATACTTGATGAAATGTTATTCTAGATGTTTCTGTGGAGGTATTCTTTAGATGAGATTAACATTCAAATTGATAGACTTTGAATAAAGCAGATTATCCTCCATAATGTGGGTAAGCCTAATTCAATTAGTTGAAGCTTTAAGAGAAAATGACCTTCCTCAAGGTAGATGGAATTCTGTCAGCAGACTGTCTTTGGGCTTGAAATGTGACTATTCCCTGAGTCTCCAGCCTGCTGGCTGACTGTGCAGGTTTTGGACTTGCCAAACTTCTAGGATTGAATTGCATGAACTAATTCCTTAAACTCTATTTGTCTCTCTGTCTCTGTCTCTCTCTGAATAGATACACACACACACAAATACTTGCTAGAGGCAAGCTACTATAAAACCTACATCAGAAATTTGATAATTATCAAAAAGTGATGATAAAATCAGAAATGAACAGACAAAGTCAATAAACACTTGTGTGTGTTAGTTGCTCAGCCCTGTCTGACTCTTTGCGGCCCCAAGGACTGTAGCCTGCCAGGCTGTTCTGTCCATGGAATTCTCCAGGCAAGAATACCGGAGTGGGTTGCCATTCCCTTCTCCATAGGATCTTCCCAATCCAGGGATCAAAGCTGGGTCTCCTGAATTGAGGGCAGATTCTTTACTGTTTGAGCCACCAGAGAAGCCCCAGTAAGCATTTGGGGAAAGGCAAATCTGTGAAACATAAGTAATAAATTCAGAACATAGCATGTCCAAGAATTATTATCCTCAGATATTTAATAGGAATTGGTATTTATTTTAAAAAGAATTTGTTTTTGTTGTTTAGTCACTAAGTTGTGTCCAACTCTTTTGCGACCCCATGGACTGTGGCCTGCCAGGCTCCTCTGTCCATGGGATTTTCCAGGCAAGAATACTGAAGTGGGTTGCTATGCCCCACTCCAGGGGATCGTCCTGACCCACGGATCAATCCCGCATCTCGTGCACTGGCAGACAATTCTTTACCACTAAGCCGCCGGCGAAGCCCCCACAACAAAAAAGGAAAGAATAGGCTACTATAAAAAAGGAATCCTGGGCAAGTGAAAATACTTCATCATTTATATTTCAGCAGTAAGAGTATATTTAGGTATAATTTTTAATACTAATTATTTTAAAAGTGGAATATGTATAGTGCTGTTGTAAAGAGTGTGCTAAATTGGTTAGTAAAGAGATGCTTACTTTGTAAAACTGTATTTGATCCGTTGGAGTGAAGCTGAGTCAAGAAAAGAGAAGACAGAGAGGGTTCACTTTAAGTTTCGTTCCCATCATAGGAATGGCAGTTACGCTATAAAGAAGGCTTTGGAGCGAGGAGGTTTCTTCACCACCTGGTTTATCATCCATACCCTTAAGCATTGCCTTCCCTTCCCCCTCTCCCCCCCATCCC